>OX451216.1:19058011-19291999 GCA_949628195.1 Phasia obesa | reverse complement strand
AAAAGTTGATTTTTTTATGAAAAATATAGGTCGTCACGGATTATTGTCCTTTTTTCGATTAGAGGCTTATTTAAGAAGATACAGCAAAAATAAGATTTTCATATAAAAAAGTTGATTTTTTATGAAAAATATAGGTCGTCACGGATTATGTTCCTTTTTTCGATTAGAGGCTTATTTAAGAAGATACAGCAAAAATAAGATTTTCATATAAAAAAGTTGATTTTTTATGAAAAATATAGGTCGTCACGGATTATTGTCCTTTTTTCGATTAGAGGCTTATTTAAGAAGATACAGCAAAAATAAGATTTTCATATAAAAAAATTGATTTTTTATGAAAAATATAGGTCGTCACGGATTATTGTCCTTTTTTCGATTAGAGGCTTATTTAAGAAGATACATCAAAAATAAGATTTTCATATAAAAAAGTTGATTTTTTATGAAAAATATAGGTCGTCACGGATTATTGTCCTTTTTTCGATTAGAGGCTTATTTAAGAAGATACATCAAAAATAAGATTTTCATATAAAAAAGTTGATTTTTTATGAAAAATATAGGTCGTCACGGATTATTGTCCTTTTTTCGATTAGAGGCTTATTTAAGAAGATACAGCAAAAACAAGATTTTCATATAAAAAAGTTGATTTTTTATGAAAAATATAGGTCGTCACGGATTATTGTCCTTTTTTCGATTAGAGGCATATTTAAGAAGATACAGCAAAAATAAGATTTTCATATAAAAAAGTTGATTTTTTATGAAAAATATAGGTCGTCACGGATTATTGTCCTTTTTTCGATTAGAGGCATATTTAAGAAGATACATCAAAAATAAGATTTTCATATAAAAAAGTTGATTTTTTATGAAAAATATAGGTCGTCACGGATTATTGTCCTTTTTTCGATTAGAGGCTTATTTAAGAAGATACATCAAAAATAAGATTTTCATATAAAAAAGTTGATTTTTTATGAAAAATATAGGTCGTCACGGATTATTGTCCTTTTTTCGATTAGAGGCTTATTTAAGAAGATACAGCAAAAACAAGATTTTCATATAAAAAAGTTGATTTTTTATGAAAAATATAGGTCGTCACGGATTATTGTCCTTTTTTCGATTAGAGGCTTATTTAAGAAGATACAGCAAAAATAAGATTTTCATATAAAAAAGTTGATTTTTTATGAAAAATATAGGTCGTCACGGATTATTGTCCTTTTTTCGATTAGAGGCTTATTTAAGAAGATACAGCAAAAATTAGATTTTCATATAAAAAAGTTGATTTTTTATGAAAAATATAGCTCGTCACGGATTATTGTCCTTTTTTCGATTAGAGGCTTATTTAAGAAGATACAGCAAAAATTAGATTTTCATATAAAAAAGTAGATTTTTTATGAAAAATATAGGTCGTCACGGATTATTGCCCTTTTTTCGATTAGAGGCTTATTTAAGAAGATACAGCAAAAATAAGATTTTCATATAAAAAAATTGATTTTTTATGAAAAATATAGGTCGTTACGGATTATTGTCCTTTTTTCGATTAGAGGCTTATTTAAGAAGATACAGCAAAAATAAGATTTTCATATAAAAAAATTGATTTTTTATGAAAAATATAGGTCGTCACGGATTATTGTCCTTTTTTCGATTAGAGGCTTATTTAAGAAGATACAGCAAAAATAAGATTTTCATATAAAAAAGTTGATTTTTTATGAAAAATTTTGGTCGTCACGGATTATTGTCCTTTTTTCGATTAGAGGCTTATTTAAGAAGATACAGCAAAAATAAGATTTTCATATAAAAAAGTTGATTTTTTATGAAAAATATAGGTCGTCACGGATTATGTTCCTTTTTTCGATTAGAGGCTTATTTAAGAAGATACAGCAAAAATAAGATTTTCATATAAAAAAGTTGATTTTTTATGAAAAATATAGGTCGTCACGGATTATTGTCCTTTTTTCGATTAGAGGCTTATTTAAGAAGATACAGCAAAAATAAGATTTTCATATAAAAAAATTGATTTTTTATGAAAAATATAGGTCGTCACGGATTATTGGTCGTCACGGATTATTGTCCTTTTTTCGATTAGAGGCTTATTTAAGAAGATACAGCAAAAATAAGATTTTCATATAAAAAAGTTGATTTTTATGAAAAATTTTGATCGTCACGGATTATTGTCCTTTTTTCGATTAGAGGCTTATTAAGAAGATACAGCAAAAATAAGATTTTCATATAAAAAAGTTGATTTTTATGAAAAAATAGGTCGTCACGGATTATTTTCCTTTTTTCGATTAGAGCTTATTTAAGAAGATACAGCAAAAATAAGATTTTCATATAAAAAAGTTGATTTTTTATGAAAAAATAGGTCGTCACGGATTATTGTCCTTTTTTCGATTAGAGGCTTATTTAAGAAGATACAGCAAAAATAAGATTTCATATAAAAAAATTGATTTTTTATGAAAAATATAGGTCGTCACGGATTATTGTCCTTTTTTCGATTAGAGGCTTATTAAGAAGATACAGCAAAATAAGATTTTCATATAAAAAAGTTGATTTTTTATGAAAAATATAGGTCGTCACGGATTATTGTCCTTTTTTCGATTAGAGGCTTATTTAAGAAGATACAGTAAAAATAAGATTTTCATATAAAAAAGTTGCATTTTTTATGAAAAATATAGGTCGTCACGGATTATTGTCCTTTTTTCGATTAGAGGCTTATTTAAGAAGATACAGCAAAAATAAGATTTTCATATAAAAAAGTTGATTTTTATGAAAAATATAGGTCGTCACGGATTATTGTCCTTTTTTCGATTAGAGGCTTATTAAGAAGATACAGCAAAAATAGATTTTTATATAAAAAAGTTGATTTTTTATGTAAAATATAGGTCGTCACGGTTATTGTCCTTTTTTCGATTAGAGCTTATTAAGAAGATACAGCAAAAATAAGATTTTCATATAAAAAAGTTGATTTTTTATGAAAAATATAGCTCGTCACGGATTATTGTCCTTTTTTCGATTAGAGGCTTATTTAAGAATACAGCAAAAATAAGATTTTCATATAAAAAAGTTGATTTTTATGAAAAATATAGGTCGTCACGGATTATTGTCCTTTTTTCGATTAGAGGCTTATTTAAGAAGATACAGCAAAAATAAGATTTTCATATAAAAAAATTGATTTTTTATGAAAAATATAGGTCGTCACGGATTATTGTCCTTTTTTCGATTAGAGGCTTATTTAAGAAGATACAGCAAAAATAAGATTTCATATAAAAAAGTTGATTTTTTATGAAAAATATAGGTCGTCACGGATTATTGTCCTTTTTTCGATTAGAGGCTTATTTAAGAAGATACAGCAAAAATAAGATTTTCATATAAAAAAGTTGATTTTTTATGAAAAATATAGCTCGTCACGGATTATTGTCCTTTTTTCGATTAGAGGCTTATTTAAGAAGATACAGCAAAAATAAGATTTTCATATAAAAAAGTTGATTTTTTATGAAAAATATAGCTCGTCACGGATTATTGTCCTTTTTTCGATTAGAGGCTTATTTAAGAAGATACAGCAAAAATAAGATTTTCATATAAAAAAGTTGATTTTTTATGAAAAATATAGGTCGTCACGGATTATTGTCCTTTTTTCGATTAGAGGCTTATTTAAGAAGATACAGCAAAAATAAGATTTTCATATAAAAAAATTGATTTTTTATGAAAAATATAGGTCGTCACGGATTATTGTCCTTTTTTCGATTAGAGGCTTATTTAAGAAGATACAGCAAAAATAAGATTTTCATATAAAAAAGTTGATTTTTTATGAAAAATATAGGTCGTCACGGATTATTGTCCTTTTTTTCGATTAGAGGCTTATTTAAGAAGATACAGCAAAATAAGATTTTCATATAAAAAAGTTGATTTTTTATGAAAAATATAGCTCGTCACGGATTATTGTCCTTTTTTCGATTAGAGGCTTATTTAAGAAGATACAGCAAAAATAAGATTTTCATATAAAAAAGTTGATTTTTTATGAAAAATATAGCTCGTCACGGATTATTGTCCTTTTTTCGATTAGAGGCTTATTTAAGAAGATACAGCAAAAATAGATTTTCATATAAAAAAGTGATTTTTTATGAAAAATATAGGTCGTCACGGATTATTTTCCTTTTTCGATTAGAGGCTTATTAAGAAGATACAGGCAAAAATAAGATTTTCATATAAAAAAGTTGATTTTTTATGAAAAATATAGGTCGTCACGATTATTGTCCTTTTTTCGATTAGAGGCTTATTTAAGAAGATACAGCAAAAATAAGATTTTCATATAAAAAAATTGATTTTTTATGAAAATATAGGTCGTCACGGATTATTTTCCTTTTTTCGATTAGAGGCTTATTTAAGAAGATACAGCAAAAATAAGATTTTCATATAAAAAAGTTGATTTTTTATGAAAATATAGGTCGTCACGGATTATTGTCCTTTTTTCGATTAGAGGCTTATTTAAGAAGATACAGCAAAATAAGATTTTCATATAAAAAAATTGATTTTTTATGAAAATATAGGTCGTCACGGATTATTGTCCTTTTTTCGATTAGAGGCTTATTTAAGAAGATACAGCAAAAATAAGATTTTCATATAAAAAGTTGATTTTTTTATGAAAAATATAGGTCGTCACGGATTATTGTCCTTTTTTCGATTAGAGGCTTATTTAAGAAGATACAGCAAAAATAAGATTTTCATATAAAAAAAGTTGATTTTTTATGAAAAATATAGGTCGTCACGGATTATTGTCCTTTTTCGATTAGATTAGAGGCTTATTTAAGAAGATACAGCAAAATAAGATTTTCATATAAATAAGTTGATTTTTTATGAAAAATATAGGTCGTCACGGATTATTGTCCTTTTTTCGATTAGAGGCTTATTTAAGAAGATACAGCAAAAATAAGATTTTCATATAAAAAAGTTGATTTTTTATGAAAAATATAGGTCGTCACGGATTATTGTCCTTTTTTCGATTAGAGGGCTTATTTAAGAAGATACAGCAAAAATAAGATTTTCATATAAAAAAGTTGATTTTTTATGAAAAATATAGGTCGTCACGGATTATTGTCCTTTTTTCGATTAGAGGCTTATTTAAGAAGATACAGCAAAAATAAGATTTTCATATAAAAAAGTTGATTTTTTATGAAAAATATAGGTCGTCACGGATTATTGTCCTTTTTTCGATTAGAGGCTTATTTAAGAAGATACATCAAAAATAAGATTTTCATATAAAAAAGTTGATTTTTTATGAAAAATATAGGTCGTCACGGATTATTGTCCTTTTTTCGATTAGAGGCTTATTTAAGAAGATACATCAAAAATAAGATTTTCATATAAAAAAGTTGATTTTTTATGAAAAATATAGGTCGTCACGGATTATTGTCCTTTTTTCGATTAGAGGCTTATTTAAGAAGATACAGCAAAAACAAGATTTTCATATAAAAAAGTTGATTTTTTATGAAAAATATAGGTCGTCACGGATTATTGTCCTTTTTTCGATTAGAGGCATATTTAAGAAGATACAGCAAAAATAAGATTTTCATATAAAAAAGTTGATTTTTTTATGAAAAATATAGGTCGTCACGGATTATTGTCCTTTTTTCGATTAGAGGCTTATTTAAGAAGATACAGCAAAAATAAGATTTTCATATAAAAAAGTTGATTTTTTATGAAAAATATAGGTCGTCACGGATTATTGTCCTTTTTTCGATTAGAGGCTTATTTAAGAAGATACAGCAAAAATAAGATTTTAATATAAAAAAGTTGATTTTTTATGAAAAATATCGGTCGTCACGGATTATTGTCCTTTTTTCGATTAGAGGCTTATTTAAGAAGATACAGCAAAAATAAGATTTTCATATAAAAAATTGATTTCTTTATGAAAAATTAGGTCGTTACGGATTATTGTCCTTTTTTCGATTAGAGGCTTATTTAAGAAGATACAGCAAAAATAAGATTTTCATATAAAAAAGTTGATTTTTTATGAAAAATATAGGTCGTCACGGATTATTGTCCTTTTTTCGATTAGAGGCTTATTTAAGATTTTCATATAAAAAAATTGATTTTTTTATGAAAAATATAGGTCGTCACGGATTATTGTCCTTTTTTCGATTAGACGCTTATTTAAGAAGATACAGCAATAAGATTTTCATATAAAAGAATTGATTTTTTATGAAAAATTAGGTCGTCATATAAAAAAATTGATTTTTTATGAAAAATTAGGTCGTCACGGATTATTGTCCTTTTTTCGATTAGACGCTTATTTAAGAAGATACAGCAATAAGATTTTCATATAAAAGAATTGATTTTTTATGAAAAATTAGGTCGTCATATAAAAAAATTGATTTTTTATGAAAAATTAGGTCGTCACGGATTATTGTCCTTTTTTCGATTAGAGGCTTATTTAAGAAGATACAGCAAAAATAAGATTTTCATATAAAAAAATTGATTTTTGATGAAAAATATAAATTGATTTTTTTATGAAAAATTAGGTCGTCACGGATTATTGTCCTTTTTTCGGTTAGAGGCTTATTTAAGAAGATACAGCAAAAATAAGATTTTCATATAAAAAAGTTGATTTTTTATGAAAAATATAGGTCGTCACGGATTATTGTCCTTTTTTCGATTAGAGGCTTATTTAAGAAGATACAGCAAAAATAAGATTTTCATATAAAAAATTGATTTCTTTATGAAAAATTAGGTCGTTACGGATTATTGTCCTTTTTTCGATTAGAGGCTTATTTAAGAAGATACAGCAAAAATAAGATTTTCATATAAAAAAGTTGATTTTTTATGAAAAATATAGGTCGTCACGGATTATTGTCCTTTTTTCGATTAGAGGCTTATTTAAGAAGATACAGCAAAAATAAGATTTTCATATAAAAAATTGATTTCTTTATGAAAAATTAGGTCGTTACGGATTATTGTCCTTTTTTCGATTAGAGGCTTATTTAAGAAGATACAGCAAAAATAAGATTTTCATATAAAAAAGTTGATTTTTTATGAAAAATATAGGTCGTCACGGATTATTGTCCTTTTTTCGATTAGAGGCTTATTTAAGAAGATACAGCAATAAGATTTTCATATAAAAGAATTGATTTTTTATGAAAAATTAGGTCGTCATATAAAAAAATTGATTTTTTATGAAAAATTAGGTCGTCACGGATTATTGTCCTTTTTTCGATTAGAGGCTTATTTAAGAAGATACAGCAAAAATAAGATTTTCATATAAAAAAATTGATTTTTGATGAAAAATATAAATTGATTTTTTTATGAAAAATTAGGTCGTCACGGATTATTGTCCTTTTTTCGGTTAGAGGCTTATTTAAGAAGATACAGCAAAAATTAGATTTTCATATAAAAAAGTTGATTTTTTATGAAAAATATAGGTCGTCACGGATTATTTTCCTTTTTTCGATTAGAGGCTTATTTAAGAAGATACAGCAAAAATAAGATTTTCATATAAAAAAGTTGATTTTTTATGAAAAATATAGGTCGTCACGGATTATTGTCCTTTTTTCGATTAGAGGCTTATTTAAGAAGATACAGCAAAAATAAGATTTTCATATAAAAAAATTGATTTTTTATGAAAAATATAGGTCGTCACGGATTATTGTCCTTTTTTCGATTAGAGGCTTATTTAAGAAGATACAGCAAAAATAAGATTTTCATATAAAAAAGTTGATTTTTTATGAAAAATTTTGGTCGTCACGGATTATTGTCCTTTTTTCGATTAGAGGCTTATTTAAGAAGATACATCAAAAATAAGATTTTCATATAAAAAAGTTGATTTTTTATGAAAAATATAGGTCGTCACGGATTATGTTCCTTTTTTCGATTAGAGGCTTATTTAAGAAGATACAGCAAAAATAAGATTTTCATATAAAAAAGTTGATTTTTTATGAAAAATATAGGTCGTCACGGATTATTGTCCTTTTTTCGATTAGAGGCTTATTTAAGAAGATACAGCAAAAATAAGATTTTCATATAAAAAAGTTGATTTTTTATGAAAAATATAGGTCGTCACGGATTATTTTCCTTTTTTCGATTAGAGGCTTATTTAAGAAGATACAGCAAAAATAAGATTTTCATATAAAAAAGTTGATTTTTTATGAAAAATATAGGTCGTCACGGATTATTGTCCTTTTTTCGATTAGAGGCTTATTTAAGAAGATACAGCAAAAATAAGATTTTCATATAAAAAAATTGATTTTTTATGAAAAATATAGGTCGTCACGGATTATTGTCCTTTTTTCGATTAGAGGCTTATTTAAGAAGATACAGCAAAAATAAGATTTTCCTATAAAAAAGTTGATTTTTTATGAAAAATATAGGTCGTCACGGATTATTGTCCTTTTTTCGATTAGAGGCTTATTTAAGAAGATACAGCAAAAATAAGATTTTAATATAAAAAAGTTGATTTTTTATGAAAAATATAGGTCGTCACGGATTATTGTCCTTTTTTCGATTAGAGGCTTATTTAAGAAGATACAGCAAAAATAAGATTTTCATATAAAAAAGTTGATTTTTTATGAAAAATATAGGTCGTCACGGATTATTGTCCTTTTTTCGATTAGAGGCTTATTTAAGAAGATACAGCAAAAATAAGATTTTCATATAAAAAAGTTGATTTTTTATGAAAAATATAGGTCGTCACGGATTATTGTCCTTTTTTCGATTAGAGGCTTATTTAAGAAGATACAGCAAAAATAAGATTTTCATATAAAAAAGTTGATTTTTTATGAAAAATATAGGTCGTCACGGATTATTGTCCTTTTTTCGATTAGAGGCTTATTTAAGAAGATACAGCAAAAATAAGATTTTCATATAAAAAAGTTGATTTTTTATGAAAAATATAGGTCGTCACGGATTATTGTCCTTTTTTCGATTAGAGGCTTATTTAAGAAGATACATCAAAAATAAGATTTTCATATAAAAAAGTTGATTTTTTATGAAAAATATAGGTCGTCACGGATTATTGTCCTTTTTTCGATTAGAGGCTTATTTAAGAAGATACATCAAAAATAAGATTTTCATATAAAAAAGTTGATTTTTTATGAAAAATATAGGTCGTCACGGATTATTGTCCTTTTTTCGATTAGAGGCTTATTTAAGAAGATACAGCAAAAACAAGATTTTCATATAAAAAAGTTGATTTTTTATGAAAAATATAGGTCGTCACGGATTATTGTCCTTTTTTCGATTAGAGGCATATTTAAGAAGATACAGCAAAAATAAGATTTTCATATAAAAAAGTTGATTTTTTTATGAAAAATATAGGTCGTCACGGATTATTGTCCTTTTTTCGATTAGAGGCTTATTTAAGAAGATACAGCAAAAATAAGATTTTCATATAAAAAAGTTGATTTTTTATGAAAAATATAGGTCGTCACGGATTATTGTCCTTTTTTCGATTAGAGGCTTATTTAAGAAGATACAGCAAAAATAAGATTTTCATATAAAAAAGTTGATTTTTTATGAAAAATATCGGTCGTCACGGATTATTGTCCTTTTTTCGATTAGAGGCTTATTTAAGAAGATACAGCAAAAATAAGATTTTCATATAAAAAATTGATTTCTTTATGAAAAATTAGGTCGTTACGGATTATTGTCCTTTTTTCGATTAGAGGCTTATTTAAGAAGATACAGCAAAAATAAGATTTTCATATAAAAAAGTTGATTTTTTATGAAAAATATAGGTCGTCACGGATTATTGTCCTTTTTTCGATTAGAGGCTTATTTAAGATTTTCATATAAAAAAATTGATTTTTTTATGAAAAATTGTTAGTTTTTAATTGTATTTATTTAAATTCAGTATTCACATAAAATAAAATATAACTATTATCTAAGCGCTTATGCGTGTTTACAGAAAGATGTATGAAATGAGAATGAGCGTCTCTGCTCAAAAACAAAAGAGTTTAACTTAAATTATAACAACGTACACATTGTCTGAGGTTGCCATATTCTCAATACTCCTCCTCAATGTGGATGTTGTTTTACATTTTTCAAATTTAATTCAATTCAATTTTAAAAGTTTTACAAAATTACAATGTTTAATCCCTGGTAGGTTTTTGGTCAAAATATCAGCAACCATTTCCAGCGTTGGACAATACTTGAGTTCTATTTCCTTCTTGCGAACTAACTCCCTAATATAATGAAATCTGATGTCAATATGCTTACTGCGTTTGTGAAAAATAGGGTTTTCAGCTAATTTTTTAGCGCCTTGGTTATCAATATTTAATTTGATGGGATCATTACCACACTCGTTGATTTCACGTAACAAACGTTTTAAATAAATAGCTTCTTTCGCTGCCTCTGAACCAGCCATATACTCTGCTTCTGTGCTGCTGAGTGCGACTGAGGATTGTTTTCTTGATTCCCATGAGACTAGACATCCATCAAAGAAAAATACAAAACCTGTATAGGATTTCCTATCAACTGCATTTCCTGCCCAGTCAGCATCCACATATCCCTCCAGGCCACCACCGTTTGATTTATAAATCAATTTTAAATTTCTCGTCCCAGACAAATATCGTAATATTCGCTTTAGCTTTGTCATGTGTTCAACGTGGGGATCGGCATTGTGTTGAGCCATCTTGGATACCGAATGTAAAATATCTGGCCTTGTAGATATCGCTAAATACATCAGTGTGCCAATAAGAGACTGGTAGTCATGTTGATTGAATTTCCCACAATCTTCATTACAATTTGTTTGATATCCAACTTCCAATGGCACTGCAACTGATTTGCATTGTTCCATTCCATATTGCTTTAATATATCTATAATATATTGGCTCTGGCTTAACTTTATTGTACCAGTGTCGCCTTCACGCTCCACCTCCATTCCTAGAAAATGGTTCAAAACGCCCTTGTCATCAACATCAAAACGTTCAGCAATTTGTTTTTTGACTGTGTTTACAACTTCTATGTTACAGGAACCAATAATTAAGTCATCTACATAAACAGCTATCAGCACAAGATCACCTTTTTTAATGGATCTGTACAAACAAGGTTCGTTGTCGCATGGCTTGAAGTCCATTTCTCTTAAAACACCATCGAGTTTAACATTCCACTCTTTGCCGCTTTGCTTCAACCCATATATGGCTTTATTTAAACGCACAACCTTTTCCGGCGATTTACCATCAACAAAATGCTCGGGTTGTTGCATATAAATCTCATCATGCAGGTCACCATTTAAATAAGCAGTACTGACATCCATTTGATGCAAGTGCATTTTGTTTTTAACTGCTAATGCCAACAACAAACGAATTGTTGAATACCGTACGACTGGAGAAAATGTGTCTTTAAAATCAATACCAAATCGTTGGTTGCAACCTTTGGCAACTAGCCGTGCCTTGTACCTCTCAATTTCCCCATTTGCTTTGCGTTTTATGGCAAACACCCATTTGCATGGTATTGCTTTATGGCCTTTAGGTAAATTTGTTAAAGTCCATGTTTTATTTCTTCTTAGAGCACAAATTTCATCTTCCATGGCTTTCTCCCAAACGCGTTTATTTCTACTTGAAAGAGCTTCTTCAACTGTTTGTGGCACATTGTCATCTACTGCTAAGCATAACTCATTATTTGGTGGTTGAACGATATTGTATTGCTTTCTCGGTCTGCCTCGGCTACCATCACGAACAATTTTTGGTCTTCCACGCCCAATAGTTGGTTGTTGTTCTTCACTGGAATCGTCCTCAGCAGTGTCATAGTTTTCATTATTTTCTACCAGTATAGAAGGCTGGCTCTCTTTGTCAACTACATCTTCACCATTATTATGTTTTTTAAAATACAAAGATAAATAATCATTTTCTCTGAGATTTTGTTCGTTGCTGTTTTTGCCATCAGTCTGTACATCAAACAAATCTTCATCGAAGAGAACATCGCGTTGCTCAATGACTGTACGTGTTGTGGTTTCAAAAAGACGATAGGCTTTCGACGTCATTGAATACCCGACCATAATGTATGATGAACCTTTGGCTTCAAACTTCGACCTGTTTGCAGACTTGTTGAGGCTTACTGCATACGCACCAAATGTTCTTAGATGTTGCACACTCGGCTTACGACCGAACCAAACTTCATACGGTGTTTTGTTTTCTAATTGTTTTGTAGGACATCTGTTTCTTATGTACGTTGCGGTATTAACAGCCTCTGCCCATAAATATTCTCTCACAGCCGCGTGCACCATCATAGATCTTGCCATTTCAATGAGAGTACGGTTGGCTCTCTCTGCCACACCGTTCTGCTGCGGAGTGTATGGCACTGTTAGTTGTCTACTAATACCTTCTGCCGACAAAAACGATTCAAACTGCGTGTTCATGTATTCACCGCCGTTGTCTGTCCTTAATGCTTTTATTCTGCAGCCTGTTTGCTTTTCTACATAATTTTTGTACAGTCGAAACTTCTCGAACACTTCGCTCTTATGTTTAATAAAATACACAGAAATATATCGAGACATGTCGTCAATAAATGTAACGAAGTACCTGGCACCGCTAACAGACTTTACTTTAAAGGGACCGCAAACATCTGAATGTACAACTTCCAACAATTGATTTGTTTTTGTATTGCTCTCTTTTGGAAATGGTAATACATGTATTTTACTTAACATACATGTCTTACATTTAACATCTCTCATGTTGTTTACATTCAACCCCTTCACCATACGTTTTTGAGATAAATCTTGAAGACTTTTAAAATTGAGATGACCGTATCTGTTGTGCCAAATTGTGTTCGTGTTGTTAACAGCACAGACTACTTCAGTTGCACGATCGATTTTTGCTACAAACATGTTGTCTCTGCGTTCAGCCTTGAGAACAATAGTACCGTTTGCTCTTCTTATTGCAGCCTTATTTGCATCGAACACGACAGACAAACCGCAGTCAACAGCCTTGTTCACAGAAATAAAATTTGCCTGCAATTCGGAGGAAAACAAAACGTTTTGAAGTAAAATTTCAAAATTGTTGCTATGTATAAGTACATCACCTTTTCCAGTGGCAATAATGTATTTATTGCCTGCCAACGCAATAACCTCATGGTGATCATAAAAACGAACAAATATGTTTTTGTTGTTGCACATATGTGATGTGGCGCCGCTGTCGACGTACCAACTGTTTGCATTTAGTTTATTTGTGTCCGTTACAGACAGCATCGTCATTGCCTGCGTATTGTTGTTGTTGCCCTTTTGTCTCTTTTCGCATTTACTGGCATAATGACCAACCACACCACACAAAAAACACTTGCCCTTGAATTTCTTGTTGTTGTATTTTTTGTCTTTGCTTGTGTGTTTAGCTGTAAATGCTTGTTGTGGTAATGATGAGTTTTTCCCGTTATTTTCTTCTCTTCTTTTGCCTTCTTCTAGAAGTTTCTGTTTTAACACAGAAAAACTCGGTAAATCATCCCTTGTTTCCATTGCTATTACGAAGTTCTCAAATTCTGGTGGTAAACTTGATAGCAGCATGATTACTAACAGCTCCTCCTGGATTTGAATGCCACTTTCTGCCAACTTCTCTGATATTTCGGCAAACTCATTCAAATGCTTTAGTACATTTCCACCATCAGGCATAGCCAAGGTTGCTAACCTTTTATACAGAGATACTTTCTGTAGAGGTCCTCTTGGTTTGTACACCTGCTCCAACTTCGTCCAGGCTTCGTGTGAACTCTTGCAACCTTTTATATAACCCAACTGCGAAGGTTTAACTCCCAGATAGATGGACGCAAGTGCCTTTTCATCATCGGATTCCCATTTCTCTTTTTCTGGACTTACCGAACTCATCTTCACTTCTCCACTTACAATTTTTCAGAAGCCACCGTGGATAAGTACGCTTCTCATTTGGATCGACCAACTATCATAATTAGTGTCATCCAATTTCTCAATTTGTATCATTGGAGAACTCATCTTTTCTAAATTGTCTTTAATTTCTTTAACTGCACTTTAATAATTATATTTATTTACACTGTAGGCATCTGGGCCCATAACCTGTTAGTTTTTAATTGTATTTATTTAAATTCAGTATTCACATAAAATAAAATATAACTATTATCTAAGCGCTTATGCGTGTTTACAGAAAGATGTATGAAATGAGAATGAGCGTCTCTGCTCAAAAACAAAAGAGTTTAACTTAAATTATAACAACGTACACATTGTCTGAGGTTGCCATATTCTCAATAAAAATATAGGTCGTCACGGATTATTGTCCTTTTTTCGATTAGACGCTTATTTAAGAAGATACAGCAATAAGATTTTCATATAAAAGAATTGATTTTTTATGAAAAATTAGGTCGTCATATAAAAAAATTGATTTTTTATGAAAAATTAGGTCGTCACGGATTATTGTCCTTTTTTCGATTAGACGCTTATTTAAGAAGATACAGCAATAAGATTTTCATATAAAAGAATTGATTTTTTATGAAAAATTAGGTCGTCATATAAAAAAATTGATTTTTTATGAAAAATTAGGTCGTCACGGATTATTGTCCTTTTTTCGATTAGAGGCTTATTTAAGAAGATACAGCAAAAATAAGATTTTCATATAAAAAAATTGATTTTTGATGAAAAATATAAATTGATTTTTTTATGAAAAATTAGGTCGTCACGGATTATTGTCCTTTTTTCGGTTAGAGGCTTATTTAAGAAGATACAGCAAAAATAAGATTTTCATATAAAAAAGTTGATTTTTTATGAAAAATATAGGTCGTCACGGATTATTGTCCTTTTTTCGATTAGAGGCTTATTTAAGAAGATACAGCAAAAATAAGATTTTCATATAAAAAATTGATTTCTTTATGAAAAATTAGGTCGTTACGGATTATTGTCCTTTTTTCGATTAGAGGCTTATTTAAGAAGATACAGCAAAAATAAGATTTTCATATAAAAAAGTTGATTTTTTATGAAAAATATAGGTCGTCACGGATTATTGTCCTTTTTTCGATTAGAGGCTTATTTAAGAAGATACAGCAATAAGATTTTCATATAAAAGAATTGATTTTTTATGAAAAATTAGGTCGTCATATAAAAAAATTGATTTTTTATGAAAAATTAGGTCGTCACGGATTATTGTCCTTTTTTCGATTAGAGGCTTATTTAAGAAGATACAGCAAAAATAAGATTTTCATATAAAAAAATTGATTTTTGATGAAAAATATAAATTGATTTTTTTATGAAAAATTAGGTCGTCACGGATTATTGTCCTTTTTTCGGTTAGAGGCTTATTTAAGAAGATACAGCAAAAATAAGATTTTCATATAAAAAAGTTGATTTTTTATGAAAAATATAGGTCGTCACGGATTATTGTCCTTTTTTCGATTAGAGGCTTATTTAAGAAGATACAGCAAAAATAAGATTTTCATATAAAAAATTGATTTCTTTATGAAAAATTAGGTCGTTACGGATTATTGTCCTTTTTTCGATTAGAGGCTTATTTAAGAAGATACAGCAAAAATAAGATTTTCATATAAAAAAGTTGATTTTTTATGAAAAATATAGGTCGTCACGGATTATTGTCCTTTTTTCGATTAGAGGCTTATTTAAGAAGATACAGCAAAAATAAGATTTTCATATAAAAAAGTTGATTTTTTATGAAAAATATAGGTCGTCACGGATTATTGTCCTTTTTTCGATTAGAGGCTTATTTAAGAAGATACAGCAAAAACAAGATTTTCATATAAAAAAGTTGATTTTTTATGAAAAATATAGGTCGTCACGGATTATTGTCCTTTTTTCGATTAGAGGCATATTTAAGAAGATACAGCAAAAATAAGATTTTCATATAAAAAAGTTGATTTTTTTATGAAAAATATAGGTCGTCACGGATTATTGTCCTTTTTTCGATTAGAGGCTTATTTAAGAAGATACAGCAAAAATAAGATTTTCATATAAAAAAGTTGATTTTTTATGAAAAATATCGGTCGTCACGGATTATTGTCCTTTTTTCGATTAGAGGCTTATTTAAGAAGATACAGCAAAAATAAGATTTTCATATAAAAAAATTGATTTTTTATGAAAAATATAGGTCGTCACGGATTATTGTCCTTTTTTTGATTAGAGGCTTATTTAAGAAGATACAGCAAAAATAAGATTTTCATATAAAAAATTGATTTCTTTATGAAAAATTAGGTCGTTACGGATTATTGTCCTTTTTTCGATTAGAGGCTTATTTAAGAAGATACAGCAAAAATAAGATTTTCATATAAAAAAGTTGATTTTTTATGAAAAATATAGGTCGTCACGGATTAGTGTCCTTTTTTCGATTAGAGGCTTATTTAAGATTTTCATATAAAAAAATTGATTTTTTTATGAAAAATATAGGTCGTCACGGATTATTGTCCTTTTTTCGATTAGAGGCTTATTTAAGAAGATACAGCAAAAATAAGATTTTCATATAAAAAAGTTGATTTTTTATGAAAAATATAGGTCGTCACGGATTATTGTCCTTTTTTCGATTAGAGGCTTATTTAAGATTTTCATATAAAAAAATTGATTTTTTTATGAAAAATATAGGTCGTCACGGATTATTGTCCTTTTTTCGGTTAGAGGCTTATTTAAGAAGATACAGCAAAAATAAGATTTTCATATAAAAAAGTTGATTTTTTATGAAAAATATAGGTCGTCACGGATTATTGTCCTTTTTTCGATTAGAGGCTTATTTAAGAAGATACAGCAAAAATAAGATTTTCATATAAAAAATTGATTTCTTTATGAAAAATTAGGTCGTTACGGATTATTGTCCTTTTTTCGATTAGAGGCTTATTTAAGAAGATACAGCAAAAATAAGATTTTCATATAAAAAATTGATTTCTTTATGAAAAATTAGGTCGTTACGGATTATTGTCCTTTTTTCGATTAGAGGCTTATTTAAGAAGATACAGCAAAAATAAGATTTTCATATAAAAAAGTTGATTTTTTATGAAAAATATAGGTCGTCACGGATTATTGTCCTTTTTTCGATTAGAGGCTTATTTAAGAAGATACAGCAAAAATAAGATTTTCATATAAAAAATTGATTTCTTTATGAAAAATTAGGTCGTTACGGATTATTGTCCTTTTTTCGATTAGAGGCTTATTTTAGAAGATACAGCAAAAATATGATTTTCATATAAAAAATTGATTTTTTATGAAAAATATAGGTCGTCAGGGGTTATTGTCCTTTCTTCGATTAGACGCTAATTTAAGAAGATACAGCTAAAATTGTAACGCGTGGTCGTGATAACGTATGAGTGAGTAAAGCGAGCGCTCGTGACTAGAAATTTTATTGACATTACGAAGGAGCCTCCCAAAGACCGTATGCACGAAACTTTATGCATGAAATTTCACCACATAGTCGGTCCGTAATACCCTGAAATTTTTCTTCAAAGTGTTCGTTAAACTATAAATATTTCAAGTTGACAAAATCTTTTCTAAAATATATTTTTCACTTTTTACTTTCCTGATTTTCTCAATTAATACAACCCTTATATTTTAAAGAAATTTTTTGGTGTGGTTTACACCAGTTCTAATTATTTTCCAAAAAAAAGTTTTTTAATTAAATTTTCATCAATGTGATTAAAACACAACAACAGCAAAAAAACACAACTGACGCGACGTCCTAGTAATTAAATTTAAATGCAACATGATAACCACATTAATCTTTAAAATATTAAATACGAAACAAAAAAAGCTTTAGAAAAAAAAATTCTAAAACTTTGACAAAAAAAAAACAAATAATCCCACAGAAACAATGGCATCAAAAGAGAAAATGTTAGAAGAAAAATTACAAACTACTTGCTGTTAACACAAAAGTAATTAGAGAGCTTAAACACAAAATAATAAAACAAAATCTTCTTGCAGAGATGAGATACCAAACAAATAATGATTATGATTACATATTTTGAAGTTTTCTAAGGTTTCATGCTGAGCAGCTCTATACAATTGCTGGAGCAGTACTTATGAAGTTGTAGAACGATAGAATGTTAGAAATCACTAATTACTGTGAAAATTTATGAATGGTGTTGAAGGGGGGTAATGTGGAGTGTTGGAGGTTTGAGTTGGTAGAGCTGTCACACTTCATTTGTCACATTTTCTTATTTTATAATTTATGGCATTTATCTCTAGTGTGTTTAAGAGTAAATGACACAGCAGAAAGTTTTATGAAATTTATCACCAAAATGAAATTCGATTATTCTTCATTTATGTCAATCAACGAAAATCTCAATTTGCAGAATCTTGCAACATCTTAGCCAAAGTTAAGATTAATCCTTAGTTTATTTTTATTTCCTAAAAGGTTTGTTTATCCTTCAGGAGGGTTAATGCACCCTTAATCGTTGTGTTTAAATAATAAAAGTTTTTTTATTTTTTCTCTGTTATTTGTTCTATTCTGTGATGTTTATCAAATAAAAGTTTTTCTACTTATACTAGCACGCACGTCAAAACGGAAATAACAGAAAGAAAATAAAAATAGAAGTAGAAGTAGAAGCAGTAGCTGTAGCATTTTTGAAATTTAATATCTTTTTCGCTTCGGATTGAAGAGATTTTATTTGTACTGTTGTTATTGTTGCTTAAGGGCTTTGTTAGCAAAAAATATATAAAATTTTACTTTTTTGTTATTTGTATGAACGTATGTCCTGTCTATCCTTCATTCTACTATCATTCATTCACTACTCCTTGTTCCGTTGTATAAATAAATATGAGTCTATGATTTCTCTAATATTTAATGTTTGTTGAGTGTGTCAGATTTGTTGTCTTGCAAATATTTGTACCGTTTTGTTTTTTTTTTGCGCCTTAAAGATCTATGTATGTATTATATACATACATACGAGTATTTTAAATCCTTTTTTATTTGATTTTTTATTTACTGTTGTCAGTTATAAGTTTTCGAATTTTCAAAGGAAAAATAAAATATTTTTTAATACCGAAAACTTCGTTATACGAGGGAAGTCCTTACAAAAACAAATAAAGCAGTCAAGTGCGAGTCAGATTCACACACGTAGATTTCCATACTATTTATTGTATGTTTAGTAAAACTTGATATTTTTTTCCCCGTCCTATGTGACATCTTTTCATTTTAATTTATTTTTTATACTAGAGTACTTAGAAGAGAAGGCCAAATTCCTCAACTAGAGAACACCCTTTAATTTTTAATAATTGTATTTTCGTTACTTGTTGTTATTTAAATTATTGCTAAATATAATCGGTATAAATTTTTATTGCCAGCCTATTACTATTCATATATTTATGTATAATACTAGAGCAAAATCATCTCACTATCGAAACACCCTTTAATTTTTGGTTTCAATTATTGTATTTGTTAGAGGACTAATTATACATACTTAGATTAGACTAATTATACATACTTAGATTTACAGTGTCTGCTCATTCCGGTTAAAAAATAAGGCTTCATACAAATGTTCATAAGTTTATGTCACTTTCGCAGTACCCTTTAATTTATATTTTTTGTATATTTTGCTATAGCGGACATAATTTTACACACTCTGTATAAATTTACGTTTAAAAATTTATAGTCATATTTGGGAAAATCGCATCACTACCGGCACACTCCTGAAACTATAGTAATTGGTTTTATATCGGCCATGGTAATAGACTTTCTATGAAATTATCAAGAGCCTGCCTATTGCGGTTCAATAAAATAACGCAATATACGTGAAAAAATATCACTTTCGGAACACCCTTTACATTTTAGTAATTGTTATAGCGGCTATGGCAATATATCTTCTGTCTAACTATTACGGTTGATAAAATAAGGCCATACACGTGCAAATAATGTCACTTTCGGAACACCCTTTAATTTTATTCTTTTTTAGAACGGCCTTGCTAATACACTTCTGTAAACATTTCAGGAGTCTACCTATTACGATTCAAAAAATAAGGCCATATACATGCAAGTCATGTCACTGTTCGAACACCTTTTAATTATATTATTTGTTGTAGCAACCATGGTAGTACACTTTTCATGAATATATCAAGAGTTTACCTATAACGATTCAAAAAATTAGGCAATATACGTGAAAAACATGTCGCTGTCGAACACCCTTTAATTTTTAGTAGTTGTTATATCGGCCGTAGCAACACATACTCTGTAAACATTTTAAGAGTCTACCTATTGCGGTTCAAAAATAAGGCCATATACATGTAAATCATAGCACTGTTGGAACACCCTATAATTTTTATTATTTTCATAGAGGCCATAATAATACACCATCTATGAAAATGTCAAGTGTCCACTAGTTATGGTTCAAAAAGTAGGCCATATAATGCAAAACACTCACTATTGGAATACCCTTTAATTTTTAAGTTTATTTTTTTAACTAATAAATTAATTATTTAGGCTTAAGTTCTTAATTATAAAGAGATAAAGAAAAATTAGATACCAGCAAAGCAGAATGCATTTTCTAGACAGCTACGTCCGTCATCAGTACTCTTCGTATCGATCTACCCGGTTTCAATTGTTATTAATTTTCTATTTAAACAAACTTATCAAAGAAATGGAATATAAGAAATTTTAATTTTACATTATATTTCATAGGAGATAGAGCTTTGTTTTACACTTGTAAACTCTATTTCTTTTTAACCGACTTCAAAAAAAGAAGGAGGTTATCAATTCGTCTGAATGTTGCTTTTTTATGTTTGTGACCGCAGAACTCAGTCATTTCTCAACCGATTTTAAAAATTTTTCCTTTATTAGAAAGGAAATGCTTACAGATTGGTCCCATTTTAAAAGAAGTTCATAATTTTGAAAATTAAAGGGTGTCCCCATACAACATACGTGTTTTTTACGTGTATTATGAACCGTAAAGGGCATCCTTTTAAAATTTTAAAAAACTGCATATCACTATAGCTGCCAATAACAGAAATTAATAAAAAAATAAACTTAAAAATTAAAGGGTGTCCCCATATGTGACGTCAATTTAAATATATGAACCATTTGAACCATTGTAGACAATATCTGAAAAATTGAACAGTATGTCCAATATTTATAATCAGAAATTAAATATTTATAATTAGAAGTTAAAGGGTGTCCCAATAGTTGATGTAATTTGATGTATATTGCAAAACTTTTGAACCGTAACAGAGAGACGGTTAAAATTTACAAAGAACCTATAATTCTAACTCCGTTAAAACATCAAGTATATAATTTAAATTTGGAAACTAAAGGGTGTTCCCATAATTGATGTAATTTTACCTATCTTGCCCTATCTTTTGAACCGTTATAGACAAAAACTTAATAATTAGTCAGAATCTCCACTACTATGTCCCGTATAATATCTTTTATAAATATTTAAAATTATAAAGGGTGTAGTTGATGTAAATTGATACATATGGCCAAACTTTTGAACCGTTTTAGACAAACATTTGAAATTTACAAAGAATCTGTCCTTTAAAATAAGTGTTTAATTTAAAATTGTACATTAAAGGGTGTCCCCTAGGTGATATTGTTTAATATATATGTCCATATCTTTGGAACCGTTACTTTTTATTACTGTGTCAGTAATAATAAGTGTAAAAAAATAAAGGGTGTCCTCATATCTGATGTAATTTGTCGTATATGGCTTTATCTGCTGAACCGTTATGGATAAACATTTGAATGTACAGAACGTATAAAACTATGTCCGTTAGAGCAACAAGTATAAAAGTATTTGATTTGGGTATTAGTTCTTACAGATAACTTCGTTTAAATTTTTAGTTGAGAATTGATGCACTTATATTTGTTTTGTAGTCGGTTTTTTTTTGCAAGAATTATTGTAATGGTAATAGGTAGACTCTTGATATATTCATAGAAAGAGAATTGCCATGGCCGCTATAACAAATAACAAAATTAAAGGGTGTTCCAGCAGAGACATGATTTGTACGTAAATAACCTTATTTGTTGAACCGTAATAGGTAGACTCTTTAAATGTTTACAGTAGATGTTGTACTTCGGCTGCTGTAACAATTACTAATATCTAAAGGGTGACATGTTTTTCACGTATATTACTTTATTTTTTGCACCGCAATAGGTATATTCATGTATATTTTTATAGTGTATTACCATGGCCGCTATAACAAAAATTGCTCAAATTTAAAGGGTGTTCCAACAGTGATGCAATTATGACTTTAATTTTAAAATTAAAGGGTGACTTATAAGACTTGAAAAAATTAACAACTTAAATTTTTAAAGTTGTACTAAACATAGTACGGAACCCTAAGTGTGTGAGTCTAACTCGCACTTGACTAATTTATTCTTATTTTATAGCTTTAACAGCCTGTGACCATAATAGATTTTTTTGCCAGGTTTGATTAATATAGACACCCAATAAATTTTCAGAGCCAATATAAGCTACAAAAAAAGTAATGACTGGCTAGATTGCCATAATACCCCATGTGCGACGTAGCGGGCACAGCTAGTGACCGCCGACGCTCTTTCGGTTAGAGCGTCGTCACTGGCTGTTTGTTGGTTACATTTGGCGAGCGTTTTCCATTGTAAAAATATCATTATTAAGTTAGTTTTTGGATAAAACTCAGTAAATTGTAAAGGGTTTTTGATATTGAACATGAGAAGAACCACAAAACTGATCTTCCACCTTGTTCTCAAATGCTGAATCTCTTAAAGAAATCTCTTTCAAAGATTGAAACACAGAGGACAAATGTTCGCTGAAGTAAACCCGGACAAAAATCTGCAAACATCTATATAAATTACCATTTATACTCGTTTGCGTTACGATCACCGATTGTGCCAACTACATTACAAAAATTATTTTACATATTTTTTTACTTTTTTAGCTCAGGGCTCTTTTTGTATCTTAATCCATTAGTTTGTACAATTTGTTGGATAACTGTGGGATTTTTTAAAAATATAAAATTTTCAAGATCGTCCGTTTTTTGGCTCTAAATATTTTAGTCATTGTAAATGTTAAAATTACATATTACTAGCTGTGCCCTCATACGTTGTGTGCGTCCTGACAATATTTTGTTCGATTTTGCCACACGAGATTTTAAGAGTCTTTGTTATTTACTTTATATAAAGTCACCCATCCCTGGAGAAAATTCTAAAATTTATATAAAATTCTAAAAATCTAAGTATTATTGAAAAGTTCTTTAAAAGACAATCAGGAAATGAGTTACGCATTATTTTAAAACAGCGCCATCTGTTGAGCAACATTGCTTAAAATATACTGCTTTAAATCGATAAAAAACATTGACGTACTTTCACAGCTTTTTCTTCACTTTCTCTTGGAAATAAAATATTTTTGCGGAAAAAAGTATTCTATATTGAAACTAGGATACTAAGGTACCTCCTCACATAATTGTGTTAAAATCCATCCAGTAGTTTTTACGTGATGCGAACACAAAAAAGAAAGACAGACATACATACATACAGACAGACAGTAAAGGAGTTACTATTTTATTATATTTATAGATAGAGATTTTAGAATCCTTTGCTGATGCAATATTTTCAACACAATGATGGCTGGTTTGAAAATTTATAGAAATATTAAAATGTGTTTTGTTTTTTCTATAAAAATATTAATCTTTTGTTTTATTAGACGTTTTTTTGTTAAAATCTCATTTATTTAATATAAATATGTATTACAGATATTGATTCATCTTTAGATTGTTTTTTATTGTTCTCTTCCCTGCCATAATGAATCTAATCACTTACGCCTGAGTGCATCAATTATGTTACTACCATTTATTATCATCTAGTCGTAGTAGTAGTCATTCTCACACTCATACTTTATCTTGTCTGCCTGGCTTGCCATTGTCATTCGTCCGTCTGTCCATTCGTTTAAAAAACACATACATATACAACCAAAATGTGTTGAGTATCTATGTTGAAAGCATGTGTCCTTTGTCTACATCCACTTTTGCTAAAAGCCCAAGCAACCAACCAACCAACCAACAAACCAACTTAATGACTGACAGCCGTGACGATGTTGTAATTTAACAAAAATTTGTTTACGTCATCATAATGAAGATAATAACTTTATGATTTTTGTACTTCAATTCCTACTTCTTTCAGCGCTCACACACAACACTTTTTCTCCCTCATTTTCCGATAATTCACTTTTGTACGAGGAGGAGAGAGAAGAGGTATTAATTCTTTAAATTTAATATGAGCACATTGAAATACACGTCCTTGTAGCTGGGTATGTAAATAGGAGGGTAACTTGAACCAAGTATTTTGTGTAGTATCAGATGAATTTCAACGCTAAATACTTAAATAAGCTGAATGAGAGACAATAGATGGTGTCCTTAATGATAAAAAAAAAAGAAATAAAACTCCTTTTGTTAGGTGTTTATTGTGCTCGTTAAGGATTCTTAAGATTCAAAAATGTTGGTCACTTATTTAAGAAAATAAAAGATATTTCGAACCAAACAAAATTGTAAAACAACAATATATTTTAGAGTTGATGTGCCTTATAAGGCAGCCTTCCAACCTTACGCGGCTGCGAGTTAAATGGTCAATTCGATTGGGCCAATTTTTGACTACCTTTTCCAATAAATTTGGCCGTATGGCATAAATGGTGGCTTCCAATGCTTCAAGAGTTGCTAATTTATTGACATAAACCAATGACTTAACATAGCCCCATTAAAAGGTAATCCAAAGGAGTTAAATCACACGGTCGAGGTCAGTCAACAGGACCACTTCTGGAAAAAAAATTTGTCACCAAATTGATTTTGCAATAAATCGATTGTTAAGCGCTCTTTAAGGCAAGTTGCTAGTCGTTTATGTTTAGCTGATTCATTTTTCATAAATTCAGTCAGCATAGATTGACAGCGCTCGTCATTCTTCGTAACAGCAGCTCCTGGCCCATTTCGAAAGAAATAAGGACCGATGATGCCGCCAGCTTATAGACAGCACCATACAGTCAATTTTAATGGATGTAATGGTAATAACAGCTTGAGCTTTGAGGGTGCCCTGGTCGGCTAGTGGTTAGTGTGCTAGTCTGTCAGTCTGGGGGTTGTGGGTTCGATTCCTAACAAAGACTCTGGGTGTTTCACTATGACGAGTGAACGTCTTCGTTACTAAGCTCGATAATTTAAGTTAAAATATAATTTGTAATTGTATTGTAACATTTTATAAATAAATAAATAAAACAGCTTGAGAATAGTCTACGCTCCAAATGCGACAATTTAACCATAAATGAGCTTCACCACTGAAGACAATTCTTTGATAAAACTGTTCACTTTTGGCCAGTTTCAAATGAGCCCAATCAACAAAAATGTGATGCAAACGATGATCATTTAGCTTTAATTATTACACGAGCTGTATTTTATAGGTGCGTATGCCAAGATCCTTTCGTAAAATATTCCACATAGTCGAAGAACAATGGTCAACAAGTTGAGAACACTACGAATCCACATTTCGGCGTTTTTTTAACACTTTGCGCCACAGCAGCAATATTCTATTCGGTGCTTACAATTTTTTGTCTTGTTGATGATTTTGAATTGAGAGCTCTATGAACTTCGCGAACAGATTTTTCTTTTTCAAAAATCAATTTCCACAATTTAGAAGCTTTTTTCTGACTTTAAACAATTCCTGATGACTTGCCAAACCTTACTGAACAGAAATGACAATACAGTTTGATATTCTCAGCTGTCAAACCATAGTTATCGATATCGATAGTTCTTATGCAGCTAAAAAAAAACACCAGATATAAAGGGAGGCCGAAATAGCTTGAAAACATCAGAAGATGTACAAAAATTTAAGCCCAATAATCTTTCAGGAATAGTTTCTAATACTTTGCTAATAAAATTTAGCTATATTGGTCCATAAATGATGGAGATATGGGTAAAAATAGGCCGGCGGTTCTATTTTCTTGTTTTTCCCTATTTTGTTGTTGTTTTTCTATATGCTATTATTGTTTTTTGCTTTGTTGTATTTAGAACCGAAAATTCAGAAAAAAAAAACTCTAGATTTCCAAAGAACCAGAATATCTCCAAACAATCGAAATTTCTCCAAAGTATCACATTTTCATGAAAATTTCACCTAAAAATTTAAATTTTACCAAAAAAAATTTATTCCGATCAAAAATTAAAATTTGATTAAAACCGAAAATACACAAAATCCTAAAAACCAAGTTTCAAGTTCCAAACTTCGCTTAAAAATTACTTAAAAATTATATTTTTATCCAAAAATTAAAAAAAATGGAAATGTGCATGAATAACTCTAGGACACCCTGTGTCAAAAATGTTGACTATAATAAGTTCATGTGAGAAATTTCAAAATATAGTAAGTTTACTCCCTAAATTACTCGAATAAAAGAAATATCAATAGCGGCACCTATTTTTTTTTTCAAAAGAGAAGTAGCACTAAGGCCATTAATGTCAATATTAATTGCGTTACTTCCTTTGAAAAGGGATAGGAGAAGATAAGACAGATGGTTAGTGTGATAGTAAAGCATCACTAATGGCAACACTGCAGTTTCACGTTATGATTAATTTTTAGAACAGTGTTGCAGCGCCTCTGGTGTTATGTATGCGTATTAGTTTTAAGCTTTATAATTATTTTACATTATTTTACAACGCCAACGATTTTAGTGCTTTGTGGTAATACCGGTGAAGGAGGAGGCTGTGATATTATTATAAAGATAATTAATAATTGCCAGAGCTGAGTATTGCACTCCATGCTTTAGTAGTCCACGTGTTAACTACTTGAGAACTTGACTCTCATAGTAAACCACTGTTGCTGCAATAATATTTCATAAAATTGACCAGTCTCTACTGGTTGAACCTTTACAACTTTATAAATTTAATCTAAAACAAGAACAATATTTTCAATAATTTTAATAAAATGTTTTTTTGTTTTTTTATTCGAAAGTTTCTTGAGCTTCATTTTCGATTAATGTTCCAAAACATATTTTCTCACACTTATTGTGTTCAAGCAGTGAACGTTTTACAAACCAATTGTTGAAATACATTTTATGTTTTACGCATCGCATTATGAAAAATGACACAAAAGCCATAATGTCATGCCAGTCAGCCAGCCAGACCCAAAGGCAAAATGCATACGATTGCTTTTAGCTAAAAAATAAAAAAGAAAAGAAAAAAAAGTGCCACAAAAAAATAAAGGAAAAAAGGAACAACTTCGAAATAATATTTTATTTTAAGGTAGAGTGCACACGGCACACTTTTGTCAAAACTCTGCATAAGCCTTAAGCCCAACCAACAACAATAGCACTTTATGTGTGGAATAACTGGGGGACGCGTTACAAGCGGAAACGATACTTTTTTTTGACTAATGCATAAAAATGTCCTGTAGATTTTAAAAACTCCTGGTGATGATTATTATTGTTGTTGTCAGTGCATGTAAATCGGGGGAGAAAAATACAATATTGTCCACAAATCATTTAACATTAAAAACATTTTTGTAAATTTATAAACAAGTAGTCGAATATTAGTCACTTCTTATACTTAAGAGCATAAAGAAATAAAAGAGCGTGAAATTAGTTTTTGTTAAAGAGCGAGCATTCATTCCTATTTAAAAGACGTAATAAAATAAAGTTACGTTTATTAACAACAGTTTAATATTTTTTTTAAATTTTATATTAAATATTTGTATTATAATTCTTGCAAAAAAACCGACTAAAAAACAAATATATGTGCATCAATTCTAAACTAAAAATTAAAAATCAAATACTTTTATATTAATAACATTTTTGGGAATTTAAATATTAATTATTTAATATTATGCTAATTGCCCATAACGTTTTTTAATACAAATTCAATTTACTTTTATACTTGTTGTTCTAACGGACATAGTAATATACGTTCTGTACATTTAAATGTCTATCCACAACGGTTCAGCAGATAAAGCCATATACGACAAATTACGTCAGATATGAGGACACCCTTTATTTTTTTACACTTATTATTACTGACACGGTAATAAAAAGTAACGGTTCCAAAGTTATGGCCATATAGGTTAAAAAATATCACCTAGGGGACACCCTTTAATGTACAATTTTAAATTAAACACTTATTTTAAAGGACAAATTCTTGGTAAATTTCAAATGTCTGTCTGAAACGGTTCAAAAGTTTGGCCATATGCATCAATTTACATCAACTATGGAGACACCCTTTAAAATTTTAAATATTTTTAAATTTTATTATACGGGATATAGTAGTGGAGATTCTGTTTAATTTTCAAGTGTTTGTCTATAACGGTTCAAAAGATAGGGCTCGGTAGGTAAAATTATATCAATAATTTTAGTTTCCAAATTAAAATTATATACTTGATGTTACAAAGGACTTAGATATACAGGTTCTTTGTAAATTTCAACCGTCTCTCTGTTACGGTTCAAAAGTTTTGCAATATACATCAAATTACATTAACTATTGGAACACCCTCTAACTTCTAATTATAAATACTTAATTTCTGATTATAAATATTGGACATTCTGTCCAATTTTCAAGTGATTGTCTACAATGGTTCAAATGGTAGATATATTTTAATTGACGTCACATATGGGGACACCCTTTAATTTTTAAGTTTATTTTTATATTAAATTCTGTTATTGGCAGCTATAGTGATATGCAGTTTTTTAAAATTTTAAAAGGGTGGAAGTTACGGTTCATAATACACGTAAAAAACACGTATGTTGTATGGCGACACCCTTTAATTTTCAAAATTCTGAACTTCTTTTAAAATGGGACCAATCTGTAAGCATTTCCTTTCTAATAACGGAAAAATTTTTAATATCGGTTCAGAAATGACTGAGTTCTGCGGGCACAAACATAAAAAAACAACATTCAGACGAATTGATAACCTCCTTCTTTTTTTGAAGTCGGTTAAAAAGATTTATTACTATTTTTACTGTATTTTTACTATTTTACTAGACAATTAAAAATATTTTCAGAAAATGCATTAATTTCGTTTTCTCTTTACAAATAATTATAATAAAAATAACTATTTTACTCCTAAAATTAAATAATACATTTTTAATTTTTTTTGTTTGATCTTTTGTAACTCTCATTTAGTCAAAAAAGTTTTAAAGATAAGATTTATTTGTCTTGTCAAAATTTTTTGGTAAACGTTTAGTCAGGAATTTTATCATAAAATATAAATTGTAATAATAGCTTGCTCAGAGATTTTCTCTTTTTTAGCTAGTTTTCTTACTAGTGTAAATACTGTGGACTCACCTGTTATGACCAGTGTGGTCAGTTTGGCATTTTCGCAGCTAGCAAATTTAGCATTATTTTTTTCAATTTAGCAGTTAGCATTTTGTTTAGCATTTTTCAATTACTTATTTAGCATTATTTAATTTTGGAAAAAGCATACAATCATTTTGGTCTAATTTAAAAGGGTTTACAACTTTCAATTTTATTATTATTATTGTAGATCAGAGTTACTTTTTGGGTCATTAATCGCAAAATAAATGTATTTTCAAAACAACATAAAAACTAATCGATTAAACGAATACTTTTTAAATTATATTCGATTAAAGGGTAAAATATTATGTTTAGTTACTATCGAACTGCTTAACGATATGGAATTTCAAGCTTTCGGAAATGAATGATATTCAATCAAAATTCAGTTTTAAAGTAAACTCTACAAACCCTCTATCGTGAGTTAAAAGTTTATATAAATAAATTATTTTTACTTTTATACAAAAAAGTTTTTATATATAAATCGTGAAAGACTTTTTGATACATAAATCATATCTTTTTTTCAGGTTTTTATGACGCTTTTTAACACTTGTTGTCTTTTAAGCGATTTTATGAAAATAAATACTCTATAAAAAATACATATATTAATCAAAATATAAATTTGAGCATTATTTTTTAGCATTATTTTAAATCATATTTAGCTGCAATCATATTTTTAGACCTGGTCACACCGTTTATGACTCCGAATTTTACGATTACGAACGATTTATTTTTTATACTAAACTCAAATTACACACTGAAAGGCTAATTTTTAACCTCAGATATATCACGGAGGTCTGGGAGCATTTCCATTCGATTTCTCACAAAATGTTAGCTCAATTAAAAAAATTGGTTAACTTTTGAACTGAAAGACTTTAAAGTTTTTACAAAAATTTGAAAAACTTTTGGAAATTTTTTTCTGTACTCCACTTACATGCAGAAAAGTCAAATTTTCGACACGAATTCAGCTTCGTTGGAGTCTGAAACTACTTACCAAAGAGAACTACTTACATTCGAATCTTCAGTAAATTTTACCCCACATAAAAAAAATCGGTCAACCTAACATTGTGAGTGTTTTTTTTTTTAATTGCAAGTATATGTCTTGAATCTTGGAATTTTGTGCAAGAAGCTCTCTTATTAATGTGTATAGTTAAGCAAGACATTATTTTAATTGGGACAGGGGGAGTGGTACCTCCTATACAATGAAAAAATTGTTATTGTGTACCTTGGTAACTTTAACAGGTAAAGTCTTGAAGTTTTTTGCACAGGTAACCTCAATTTAGCTGGATTAGAACAATGTCGTTGGTACCTTTTACAGATTCCTAAGAACTATTATCGTTTACTTAAGTAACTTCATATACTAAATAGAGCATTGAAATATTGTACGTTAATGTGCATAGTCGAAAAAAACTGACTGGCTTGGAATAGTGGGCGTGGTACCACCCATAAAAGGAAACTGTAATAGTTAACGTTTTGAAATTACATTCAAGCAACCGCCGTTTTGTTATGCTCTTTAAATTTGACTTAGGCAAGTCTGAGAATAACGTTCGTTTTCGAGTTAAGGGCAGTTTACATGATCACACAAGCCTTACATGTTAAGTTTTTGTGTAAAAAAGCTCAAATGGTATCGTCTAAACATAATATGTAATGAATCTGAGAGACATTGGAAGGAAATACGGATCAAAATTTGACAGTCAATGAGTCAATGACAGATGGCTTTTCAAAAAATCATCGCAAAACATCCGATCCGGGATGCATTTGTCTAAGTGATGATATCTTTTTAAAGGTAAATCGCGTCAGAATTTATCAAAACAGATATAGCCCAAAAAAGCTCAACTGGCATCACTGATATGTTTGAAAAAAAAAAAAAAAAACTAAACCCCCGTCTTCATTTGCTATCAACATATAACTAAAGTCAAACTTCATATCGATACCTTCCCATAAGAATGTATTAAGCGACATTTCTAAAATTGTCCAGGAAACGAAAAAAACGTCTCCTTTAGTTATTTATTTGTGTATTTTATTGAAGGGAACATAATATGTATTCTGAAAATCGCTTTCCAAATATTATTTGGAAAGCTATTTCCAAATATTATTTGGAAAGCTATTTTCAGAATACAAAACTTGACATAATACAAATTTCAGAGAGCAACATTATTCCACTGAGAAAACTTGGCGGTTGATATAATTTTATTTTCTCTCTAGTTTCCTTTGCATCAATGATAGGGCATCGAAAATATGGCGTTTAACTTCTAGTATAGTTCCACATCAAAAACTCATTTTCGAAAAAAGTGTCGCTAAATACATTCTTACGGAAAGGTATCAATATAAAAAAACCAGTATTAAAAATAATGTTTTTTTTTCATATGAAGTTTGACTTTTGTTAACGCATGTTAATGTCTTATGGGGACGGGGGGTAAAAACAGCTGCTTTCATTTTACTCTACACCAATGTTGTAAACGCCAAAAAAAATAAGTCGTACAATTTTTACACTCATTTTTTAAACACGGATCAAATTTGATAACTAAACCACTCTTTAAAGCTTTTCCATAGATATATAGAGACCGAATTTAAGATAATGTGCTAGCCTCCGCCTATGAAAAATATATCCATTTTTTCCTAAAAAGGCGTGCTTTTGAAGGCATAAGATCTGCAAGTTTCGTTTTTTAGAAACAGTAATTTGTTCGAAAATAGTCGTTTGGAAACATACCGGTACACGTAAAATCATTGTGAGATTTTTCACAACATACTTGCATTTTGTGGAATGTTCTCCAACACGTCGACAAATATTCGTTGCGTAAATTAGTCGACTATAACACAATGAGTATAATGTTAGTTTCACCACCACCAATCGTTCGTCGGCATAAGAAATATAAATAAATCTATCACAGATTTCGTTACGCACGACGAATTTCGTTGACGCTTTGATAGTGCGCTTTTCCATATACACAAATGTAATTTATTTTTTTGGACGGACATTCGGAAGGATTTCCTATAAATATTGTATCCAAAATCAAAAATATTCCAATTTCTTTTATTTCAAAATATTATATTTTTTTTCAATAGTTTTTGTTCGCCTTCACTCTTTTCATTTACTTGGTTTCTAAACATTTTCAAGAAAAAATCAAGTCATAAAGTTGATTGTTTGTTTATTTGCAACATTGATCGGAAGTTCAATGAAATGTCTCCAATACCAAGAAGGATATGGAATAAAAAAAATCAAACTGATGCTGGCGTAAAATGTACTTTATTTCTCTTCTTACAAAAAAAAACATAAAATCGACATCGAGCATAAAATGAAATAAGTTTTTTACTTTATTTTTTAAACTCGTATTTGTGGTAACAAGGTGGTTGTTTTGGGTGACGGTGCGGTGCTTTGTGCCCTGATTCCATATCGATGGCATTCTTTTGATGCGGTCTACCACCCACAATAATAAACAAAAGAAACAACAACAACAGTAATACCGCCAACAACAAGTAAATCGTAACCGTTACCACAAAATGTTTTAGGTTTTGATTTAGTCTTAAAAGTTATTCTCTAGATTTTTATATGTGTGCTGCTCTCCTCCCCTTGTAAGTTCGAACGCTTTATTTTCTGTATGTCTATGTTTAATGTAAATGCATTCATGTGTTAAAAGGTACTTTTTTTGTAAATATTGTTGCTGCTTGTTGAGGATGATGATATTGAAACCTTTTAAGGGAATTCTTTCATTTTAAAATGCCAGACGTTTAAAATAATGCTTACTTTTAATTTTATGTGGCGTAAAATTACCCACCAAACTAAATGTTTCGATTTTTTCTAAAGTCAGACTTGTCGTAAAGAATTCGTTAGGACATTTCGGTAGTTTCTCTGAAAGCAGACTTTTCGTGACGAATTCGTTAAGACATTTCGAAAATTCAAAATTGTATTACATAAATAAAAAAGTACAATAGTAAATACGAAAAATGGAATAAATATATGCAAGATGGACAATTGAAATCGAATTGATAAACGGTAAAGTATTGCCTGGAATACCAAATTTTTAACTAATCATTATATTCACTTTCAGAGACTGAAGTTCTAGCTTATATGGGGGTACTCACAGAAAACAAATCATTGCTATTTTGTACCTACATGCCGTTACGATTTCGTACCTACATATTGTTACGATTTCGTTACTACATATCGTTGCGAAGTCGTGTCAACCCTTTCATATAAAAATCGTTACGATTTCGGTAATATTTCGGTTCCGAAATCGGAACATTTTGTCGAACAGTCGTTACGAATTCTTTACGAAATCGGAACAAACGGTATAAACTTCATACTGAAGGACTCTCAAATCCCAACAGAAATAAAAAAATTCATAGCGTTCCTCCAGGTATATCTACCCAAAAACGAAAGGAGAAGCTCTCTGAAGTTCCCTGTCAATCCTGGCAACTAAGAAAGATCAGCATTAAATAGACGTTCAAGAAGCACCAACTCCACCGGGAAAATCAGCAAGATTCCACAACGTGTAGCAAGGATCTGCGCCAGTACACAATCATATGGTGTTTTTCCTAGGCAACGACATATGGCATTACATTCATACTGGGACAGGCTACATTAGATATATTTCATAAAGATTAACGAAACTTAAGGAAGCAGGACAAGATAGAGATTTTTACTGAAAAAAATACAAAATTTCCTGTGAAGGTTTTTGCTTGTCTTCAGAAAACACCCCCAGTCTTTGGCGGGAATCGAACACGCAATAACCATACTGATAGACTAGCGCATTACATTCACAACTTAGCAGTGACATAAAAATGAATTTCAAGTTGGATTTTCAAAATTTAAAATGGCGGATATATTAATAGTAATCGGTTGATCAGCTTAATTTTAATCAAGCAAGTTTCCCGTGGCTTTTGGAATCAGACAAACCCCACAACCTAAATAGTGGCGTCAACGCAATTGGCAATTGAAAAATGAAATTTTGACAAAGCGTTGGGTGCAAACAAAATGTTATTGTTTTTTTTTTTTTTTTGTAAGAGTGGTGCCATTTTAGCTATATTCTGCTTTATCTAGCGATTTTATCTCTATTTTGCGCTTAAGTTTGTTAGATATATATGTTAACATTACTGTTTATTAAAAAACGTTGCGCTCTTATTTAGGTTTGTTCAAAGCTAGGCGCTAGACGTCGCACATAGGGGTATTTTGCCAATCTAGCCGGACATTACTTTCTTTTTAGCTTATATTGGCTCTAAAATATACTGAGAGCCCCTAGGTTAATGAAACTTTACAGCCTATGGTCATAGGCTGTCAAAGCTAGAAAATAGCAAAAATCGGACTAAGGAGAAAAAAGTTCCCCTTGGAAGAACTAATCCTACCTGTGAAAAATGCAAGTTTTTTTTAATTTTGCGTCATTTTGTTTAGCAATTACAACTTTTAAGGTCAAAGAATGTTCAAAAGTTGGATTCAAGAGATTCTTAAATACCATTTTTAGCACCGCCCCTTTTGTGGGCGGTAAAATAAAAAATTATTTGAAAAAATAATGCAATTATTCAAAGAAATAGATTTTGTACTTCTTAAAACCATAAAAATTTATTTTTATGAGGTATTCTTCCAATCCCACCTCCAAAACGTCCCTGTGAAAAAAAAATTTTTTTTTATTTTTTTGCCAATTTCCTAAAAATATTTTAGGCTTTCCAATGCCTAACCAGTCCCCGCCTCCCAAGAATATTATTTAAAATTTTTTTTTGTAATTTGTTACTTAATAGTATTTTATTTATCGGGAAATAATTAATTTATTCATAGTAATAACTTATTTATGATTGTAACGATAAATTTTATTTAAAATTAGAAAAATTAATTTATTTATAATAGATTAGAAATTTGGCATCTGTGCGTCGTTACGTCTTACGGTTTTGTTGAGGTTAGTCAGTAAAGCAAAAAATAATTAACTTCGCCGTACTTCGCCTTGTAAAAAAACTACGTAACTTTGAACAAAAAACCAAGTCTTAAGTCCGGAAGATAAAAGTCAAATACACGCAGACATATGTATGTAAATATTCGTACAGCTCGAGAGGTAACCTAAATATACACGTTTGCTCAGTTTATTCCGCGTTGGCGGTATCAGGGTGTCAAATTTGATTCCATCTAGAGACCGTTATTAACAATGATTAAACTGTTTGAAGGACCTGTATGATAAAATATTAGGAAATGTAATAAAAACAACCGATACTAATGTATGACGCTGAAATTCCTACATGATAAGAATACAAAGGATAAAAATTTTTTTTAAATTTTCACCAGAAATAAGAACGAGTTAACAAAAGTTACTCGTCATATTGCAAACAAAACGACTGTTAAATTTAAATTCTATACTTTATGTAATTTCAAAAAATATAATTTTTTCATTAACATTTTTTTGCTTTTCTTTCTTCCTTCTTATTGAACAAAACAAATCATTTCATTCTTCCTTAATAGGAATAAAATAAATACAATCTTATCAATGATTGAGTGGATGATTTGATGGATTGACAGTTTGAATCTGTTAAAATAAACAGTTGTTTTTTTTTTGACGTATGATTTTTATTTTATCATTACAATACGTGTATGTACATGCTTTTGACCTAAGAATATTGACTTAAAGTTTGTCATAGCCGGCAGATATAAACATAATTGATTTCTTGTTGACTTTTTATGTCGGCATTAAATTAAACTCCTGGGATTATTCATGTCTTATTCTAATCGCTTCAACAGTATCAATAATCAAACAAAAAATATGGTTTTTGTATGGTCACAAACAACATATTATGTTCTCTGTAACAACATATGGTGGCGGTGAACAAATTATAGTTAAATTAAAGATTGAGTTGTTTAGGAGAAATAAGTTTATTTTAATATTTCATTATTAATTGGTCATTATGCACAGATATAAAACATGTTTGAGTTGAACTATATACTTTTTTAAAAAAACAAACCAAAAAACAGACATTGATAAATACTCCAAAATAATATAGTATTTATAATCATAAAACATTAATAATAAACAATATATGTTGAATTTGTTTGCATGCAATCAACGTATATTGCAAGTTATTTTTTGAAGCTAGGCTTAAGTTCGTTTCATTCTCTCTAAGTTGAAAGAATATTTTTACAAATAAGGTTTTTTGTAACAAAAAAAGGCGAAATTTTATTTTCGACGCTTCAAGAATGTAATGCATTTTCTGGATCGCAAACATTCGAAAGAATGCTGAATCTTTGTATCTATGTATCTAATTTCGGTAGTGTTTACAGCTAAACCTAAACAACCGAGTAAGACATAAAATAACTGTCAAAAATTATCATGTACATACAACATGTATAGAGCAAACCTAAATAGCGGCGCCAACGCTTGGTAATTGGAAAATCCAATTTTGACAGAGCGTTAGGTAGTGAAGTTAGGTGCAAACAAACTATTATTTTTTTTTTTTTTTTTTTTTGGGTAAGAGTGGAGCCTTTTTAGCTACTTTCTGCTTTATCTAGAGATTTTATCTCTATTTTGCGTTTAAATTTGTAAGATTTTAATAACAAAATATGCTAACATTACTGTTAATTACAGAGCGTTGCGCTCTTATATATGTTTGTTTTAAGCTAGGCGCTTGTTTAAAGTTACTCTTTACGCGCTCGTTTAAGTTTAGCTGTTAGTCAGATAAAAGAATACGAGAAAAATTGTATCCAATCGTGTATCGTCAGGTGATGAACTGACCTAAAGCGTTCCTCTCATTAAATATTTTTATTTAATACTAGCTGACCCGGTCCGCGTTGCTGGCCCTAAGCAAACATTAGTGTTGTATTCAGCGATGCCAACATAACTCTTTTCGCGCTAATTTTAGCTCTATTTGACTACCTCTAACGCGAAAGTTTTCCCTACAGCACTTTTTCAGAAAAAAGAGCAAATCGAGAATTAACCCCACCAACTTAAGAACCTCCGTCGGCTCATGCGCAACAATTTTGCTAAAGATCATACCATCATCAAATGCACAGCTTACAATTTAATTAATTTTGAGTAATTTTCAGTGGCGTCACCTGTCAGAAATTAATCGTACCAATTTACAATCCTTCATCGGCTCATTAGCAACAATTTTGCTAAAGATCATAGCATGATTAATTGCACAGTTTACGATTTAATTCGTTTTGAGTAATTTTCTGTAGCGCCACCTGTCCGAAAATAATCCCACCAACTCAGGAAACCTAAATAGCGGCGTCAACGCTTGGTAACTGGAAAATCCAATTTTGACAGAGCATTAGGTAGTGAAGTTAGGTGCAAACAAACTATTATTATCTTTTTTGGGGTAAGAGTGGAGCCATTTTAGCTACTTTCTGCTTTATCTAGCGATTTTATCTCTATTTTGCGTTTAAATTTGTTAGATTTTAATAACAAAATACGCTAACATTACTGTTTATTACAGAGCGTTGCGCTCTTATATATGTTTGTTTTAAGCTAGGCGCTTGTTTAAAGTTACTCCTTACGCGCTCGTTTAGGTTTAGCTGTTAGTTGTAAACATCATTTAACCAATCAAACTCAGATAAAAGAATACGAGAAAATTGTATCCAATCGTGTATCGTCAGGTGATGAGAACGAACTGACCTAAAGCGTTCCTCTCATTAAATATTTTTATTTAATATTTACCACCTTATAGATATTATAATTATAAAATAAAATTATAAATAAAAAATTTTATAATAAATAACTAATTTAGTTCCATCCTCCGTTGAATGATTTTCTATCGTTTCGTTGGTATCTGTTTATTTATCACATAAATCAGTCATGTGCGAGTCAGATTTACGTTTTTATCCCGCGTTTTATGGGGTACCCTTTAATTTAAGTTTGTTTTATTTTTACTAGCAGTGACCGCGACATTGTCAGCGTCCTGTCAATATTTTTATTCGAATTTGCCCTTTGTTTGGAAAGTATTTCACACTAAATATTTAAACTCATACTTTTACAGAGCTACATATATTGTTTACATATTTACTTTGTACAGGGTGGACCAACTTCGACTGACTGATTTGAAATGCTTATAACTTTTTGATTTTTCCAGTTGTGTATCTTATATTTTTGCAGGTAGTTAATAATAAAATTTAGAATGTCATCATACTCAACGCAAAAATGTAAAAATTGTTCAATTTTATTGTTTCCGCATCAAACAACTTTTTGAAGAATCTCATTGTGAGCGATGAAGCACATGTTAATAAATAGAACAGCCCAATTTTGGGTACGCAAACTATTAGAGCAATGCATCAGCGACAAGTACATCCTCTCAGATACACGTGTGGGTGTGAAATTATTGCTGATAGAGTTAACGCTCCATATCTTTTCGAAACTAATGCTGGGGAACCAGAAACCGTCTCAGGGGAGGTGTATTGGACTATGTTTAAACATTTTTTTACGTCCAGTAGTTCTCAATAAAGCTGACATATGGTTCCAGCAAGAGGGAGCTACAGCTCCCCGGCAAAAAATTACGTTTACTTGGAAGCAGGTTTGTTAGGGAGAGAGAAATAGACAATCCCTTTGAACCTCCTTCAGGAAGGTATGATTTTTGTTTGCGGTGTCCCACATGCTAGGTCTCTTTGCTTCACCAAATTCTTTATAAAAACTTATTCGCTTACATACCTGCCTTCCGCGTAAGCGAGAGAGGTCTCTTTGTTTCACTAACTTTAAAAAAGTAAACTTATTCGTTTACAAACCTGCATCCTCGTAAGCGAGAGAGAATGCAGTTTGTTATTATTGTTTTACAAATTTAGCATTCTCCAATGCGCTTATTAGATGCGCTTATGAGAATCGCTTTTGAAAGACATGAGTTTTATTTTACTGCTTACCAAAACCCAATAATCTTTTGCTGGGTCATAGTGCGAGAGACACAATGGCGATGTTATTTCAAATCAGTCAGTCGAGTTGGCCCACCCTTTATATAGGTATTCGTCTTTGGATAATTACTCAGGATGTTGAAACAAAGGTTTTATATAAAATTCTATTATTGTAGAATTTTGTAAATAGTGTCTAAAATTGTCCGTTTATAAAACTAAAAGGTGCTGCCAAGTTTCAATTTCACGATTTTATCTCTACTTCTCTTGGAAATGAGATATTTTTACGGGTGAAAATTATATTTGAAACTTAGTATTAAAAAGTCATCTAGTAGATTTTGCGTAATGTGAACAGACACAGATAGATAAAGAAAAATTCCGAAAATTGGTGTTATGTATTCTATATATGAAGATTACTAGCTGCACCAGCAATAAAATTTTCCAATAAATATTTCATTTACAGAAATGGTCATGGATTATTTGTTTTTAAAAATTTGAAGTATCGGCTTAAAACGACTTAAACGATAAGGACACCCTCTAACTTTTTATTAGCGCTCATCGTAATACTCCTTTTATGCATATTTCAAGAGTCTACCTATTATGGGGTAAAAAATAAGGCTATATACGAAAAATATCATCACTATCGGGACACCCTTTAATATTTTTTTACACTTCCTTGAGGAAAGTAAAAATATTAAATATGTAACACAATTTTTATAAATTAACGATTCAAATAAAATTACCGGTGGATTTATAATCACCTCTATAGCGAATAATTATTCCCATGAAAAACTCCCAAATTTTCTATCGTGAATGATTCCCATAACAAATTTACTTGTATTTTACGGTAGAAATCATTTTCGATAGAAAATTTGGGAGTTTTTTCATGGGAATAATTATTCACGATAGGGGTGAATAAGTCAACGAAAATCAAATGGTAAAAATCTGCAACATTAAGGTAAAGAAAATCCCACAATTCTCAAATTAAATAACAAAAATCACGAAATTGGATGTTTTTTCTTTTCCCATAAAGTCCACATATGACCTAGGGTTAATAAAATGGTTTTATCAATGATTGGAAAGCTTTTTAACAGCAGTCTTTTTTCCGATCCCAGCTTTGGGATTTTGGAAGTTTTCTGAAAATTGTACTCAATATTTTGACAAAATTTTAATTTTAAAATGCGTATAACTCACTCATTTTAAAATATAACTAGATGTTGAATACCATGAATAATTTAAAAAAATTAAAATATTAATTAAAGAAATACCAAGCTCTAAAAAAAATTTAAGGTGCTAGGATGCCCCAACTTTGAGGCCACATAGCGCCACCCCTAGGAAGTGGATGGTACTCAGGATAAAAATTTAAGCTCGAATACTCCCCTGCTATGCTCATGTCAAATTTTGGATTAATAAATTATTTCTAAAATATTTATATTCTGACCCACTGTGCATTGGTAGACAACTGATACAAAATTTAGCACACTGGGCTCTGTTACAAATTAATTTTTTTTTTATTTTTTTTTTTAGTATTTATTGAAATTCTTCTATTTAAACAAATAAAATAAAAATTTTTCGGTATAAATAGTTTTTAGCTGGTAGAAATTTAAGAATTCCTTTTTAGAATTTTCAAATAAAACATATAAATTTAAGATTATTTGAATAAATGACAATTTGCAAGGAAAGTGATTAAATGCAAAAAATAAATAAAAACTGGATGAATTCAATGCAAAAAAGAAAACAGCAGCAAATTGTAAAGAGGAAAAAAGATAAATTTTTGTATTTAACATGTGGTAAAAATTGTTATTATGAACGGCTTAAATAAATTTCCCTTGAGACTCACTAAGCCTCTTGAAACTACTCCCACTCTAAATTTATAATAACAAACAACAAAAACACAATAATATTCCGTAATATTAAGGATGATACACATGTGAAGTTGTGTATGAAATTATGGCAACCATCATAACAAAACATAGTGTTGCATTTAGAGATGTAAATTGATAATAAATTAATTTTCAGCTTAAATTCGTTGGTTTAGATTTTTTCCTGTTACTCCTCTTAAAAACTTAGGACTTCCACAAAGCATCTTCATTCTGTCCATTGTGTTTGCTTTGCATCCGTTTGGTGATGATTACTATAACTCGTATGTACACAATGAATAAACCGTGAAAAATTCGATTGTAAAAATAACAATGGCTCTTCATCACGTATAATGGCTAATTCAAACCAATCAGTGGTAAAACGGCGAAATATAGGTCAGCAAAGGCAGGCTAGAGGCCGAAAACTATTAGCTGATGGGGACGCAAGCCTTATGAGGAGAAAGATGAGAGCTGACAAGTCTTTAACGCCAAAGGAAGCTTTCCTAGCAATAAACAACAATTTTAGACAGCAAGAAGAGCGCCACAAAACATTGGATACCACGCAGCTGTGAAGAAACCTATACCTGCGCTGATATTTCGGAATATTTACAATTCGCCGTGTGTTACAAAGATTAAGCTATTGATGACTGGAAGGGCATAATATGGTCACATGAATCCAAATAAAACCGATATCAGTCTGATGGTAAACTGGCGCCGACTGCTGGAGACAATTCAACCACACCATATTGAACAAATAGCCAAGCATGTCAGAGGCAACATCATAGAGTGGTGTTGTTTTACATGGTGGCATGTTGGTCCATTGAGAAAAATGTATAGCATCCTATTTTTTATGTTTTTCCCGATTTTTTAGATATAAGCGCATATCCTAAGGAAGAACTTGTGTTTCAAGAAGTTGGGACCCAAAACACACCTAACTTGGAAAAATTTTCAATTGATAATGTGGCCTCCGCAAAGTCCTGTCCTCAACCCATTCGAAAACTTGTTAATTGTAAAAACCTAAAATAATCGAGTTGTGGCAACGTGGGCAGCTGGAATGGCAGAAAAATCCCGATGAAATTATAGAAAAATTGGTTGAAAATATGACCAAACACATAATATAAAAAAATGGCTATGGATCAAACACTAAAAATACAAAATAAATTAAATGTTACCAGAAAGTAAAAAATTGAGTTCATAAGAGTTATTTTTGTGTTTGATTTTTCTTTGAATATGTAGTTTTTAGATTTATTTTAAAACCATTGTTGTTAACAAGTGAATAATAAATATAATAAAAATTAAAAGTTTAAATCACTTCATTATTAATATTTTTATTCGCCTACAAATGCAGAAAATACAAACATGTACTCACTTCTGCTCCCTACTGTATGTCCAATCATACGTTCTGATGATTAATGGAAGTACTGGGTGGCGCAAAAGTAATCCTCCTATCAGAAAATGCTATAAATTTTGCGATTGGCCCATAATGTCAATTCTGTTTTGACATTTGTGTAGTAAACACTTGCGAAATACACAGACCACGGAGTAGCCGTTCTGCAGAGAATATTGCTGCTGTAGCTGAGGATGTCATGGAAGCGCCGTCGACATCGACCAGACGACGTGCCACGCAAATGGGTATCAGTCGACGGTCTTTACAGCGAATTTTGGTAAAAGATTTGAAGATGTTTTCGTACAAAGTCCACGAAGAGCCATTACACCCGCTCAAAATCACTGTATGGTGTGCTGTTTTCGCTGGAGGAGTCATCGGACCTTTTTTCTTCGAAGACGTCACGGGCCAAACGGTTACTGTGAATGGTGAGCGCTACAGAGAAATGATTAACGAGTTCTTTTTACCGCAACTTGATGAATTGGGATTGGAAAACATGTGGTTCCAACAGGACGGTGCAACTGCACACACTGCACGTGCCACAACCGATATGCTGAAGGATGCATTTCCGGGCGCCTAATCTCCCGTTTTGGCGATTTGCACTGGCCAGCAAGATCGACTGATTTGACCGCTGCAGACTTCTTTTTGTGGGGCTTTTTGAAGTCGCGGGTTTATGTCAACAAGCCTCAGACTCTTGCAGCTCTTAAAGACAATATCCGTCAAGAATGTGAGGACCTATCGCCGGAAGTTTTGGTCAAAGTGATGGAAAATGCCATAAAAGGGCTCAAATGACAATCAACTGTGGCGGCGGCCATTTACATGACATCATATTCTCGACTTGATGTAAAAAAAAATAAAAGACCAAAAAAAAAATAATCCACAAGAAGAATCAAAGTTTTTCATTTTTTTTTTTTTTTTAATTACAGCCAAAAAACATCGGAAGGTTATTTTTGCGCCACCCGTTAATATCGAGTTTTTTTTAGGTCTAAAATATTAACTCTATTTTCTACTTTAATCAAATACGTACATACAGTGACACAGAAAACTCTACACACCCCTGAATACATTTCAATTCTGGAAAGCTCGAGGGACATTTATAAAAGAATTTTATATTAAACAATAACATTATGGAAATAAAAACGTAATAACACATAATTGTAACTAATATAGCATATTTAACAAAAACAACAAAAGTTATATTTTTGGGCGCAGAAAAGGTACATACGGTTAGCTTAGAAATGATAATATTATGAATCATGCAACACAAAAAAGTTAATAAAATTCTTAAAATTTGTGAAAAAGGAAAAACATATGTTTGGAGTTACGGAAGCTTATTGTTAAGTACCACGCAGGTGGAAAATCTCTTCCAAGATAATTATAGACAATTAAAGACAACTATAATTGAAAACTGCAAAGAAATAAAATGCTTTGAAAGTAAGGCAAGGAGTGACCTAAAGTTTCTAATCGTATATAGTGTCAGATTCTTGGGAAGATAAAACAAAATCGAAGAAACACAGTAGTGTAAATCATAAAATACCTAGAATTTTATAATATTATGTCAATTCACCCAGTAACAGTTCGAAGTGTACTTAGAAGATATGGATCTTATAGTCGTAAGCGCAGGAAGATGCCATACATCAGTTATTAATAATGCAAAATGTATAATTTTTGCAAAAACCTGCGTTAACAAAAAAACCCTCTCTCGACTAATGTTGTATTTAGCAACGTCAGTAAATTTTACATCTTCGGTTCTAATGGGAGACAGAAAGTTTAGCCTCTATAACATTTGCTTTCAACTGTGATACATGGTGGCGGTAATATCATGCTCTGGGGTCGCATATTAGCTGCTCATATGGGAAATTTTGTATTTATTGGGACCACAATAGGCCTATTTGTTAATTTAAATTTTTTTAGAGAAACTGATAAACAAACTGAGACTAAATACTGACTGGTATTTTTAGCTAGATAGCGATACCAAGCATAATGCGGAGATTGTAAAAGAATAGCTAATATATAATGTACCTCACCAAATGCATTATTCACCTCAATCACCCGATTTATATCCCATGGAGCACTAGTGGAATGAACTAGATCGCAGGATTGAAAAAAAATTATAAAAAACAAGCATGATCTAAAGAATTCACTAAAAGTGGTTTTACACGACGTGTATTTGTCATATGACTTGTCACTTTTCCATGTGTAAATTCTATACACGTCGTGTGAACCTTTTCAAAAATATGATGTGTATTTTTCATGTGTACAATACATATGACATTTTTCATTTAGAACGTGTTCTATTTTGATGTGACAAAGCATCTGACATCCTGTAATGCCAACTTGATATTTTGTTATTTTATGCTTTTTATGGTTCCAAAAGCGCTAAAAATGTGGTAAAAGCACTAGTTTTGCATCTTTGTATCAGCTGTGGTTGGAAATAAAAAACTGTGCGGCGGCAAAATTATATATTGTAGGTTATGTAATTACACATATACGTTTGAAAGCAAAAATAAAAACCGTATGTTAAATGGCTATTTTGACAAACACATGAAATTACATATGGGTTATCAAACTGACAAGTCATATGACAAATACACGTCGTGTAAAACCATTTTAACTGAAGAAGGGAATCACATTTTGTGAAAAGTTTTGGTATTTTGCATGAAAAACAGGCTGGAGGCGATTTTAGCACATACATGTTTGTGGGCCAACAAAATATTAATTGGAACTTCGGAAACATGTAATATAAATTAAATAATTTTTTTGTGTATAGTACTTTTCTGTGCCTTAAAAATGATATTTTGCTGATTTTGTTAATAAATGAATTGAACCTTGATTTTTTTTTTATCCACTATTATTACCTGTTCCTATTACCAGTTTATTTGGTTAAAAAGAAATTTCTATATCTTGATTATATTTCTTAGAATTGCGATAAATAAGGGGGTATGTAAAGTTTTCTGTGCCACTGTATGTATTTAAATTCAACAACTATTAAATCACCCTTTTCATAAATCAATGTTTCTCATACCCTTGCAAGCACAAACATGTCATGTGAATCTCTTTTTATCCCGACGCAGCAGCAAATGAATATAAAATCGTAAACCATACTTTAATGAATAAAATCCGATTTCAAGGTTATTATATTGGAAATAAAATAAAATATCTTTTGCTTTTTTTTGGTGCTGCTCACAAAATACTTGTATTCTATTGTTAATTGTTAACAACTTCTTCTTTTTTTTAATTGATATTATCATCATTTCATTTTTCTATAAATTAATTTTCTTTCATTAACGAAACCAATGAGGCATAAGGGAAAATATTCATATAGAATTCATTCTCCCCCTTATGGTTGGTTAATAAGGAAACATTTTTGTTAAATGTTTATTATAATGTTTTACATAATAGACCAGCAAAAATTAAAACCAGAAATAAAACATTGTAATTAACATACAAAGACAACATACAAAATGTTTTTAACTACAAAATTCCTAGTGCTTTTATTGTGTGGGAACGTTTAACAAAAAAGGACATTTATGCTTCCCCCAATTTGAAAAAAAAAATTAACGAATAAATTCTTATCATTCATCAACAACAAACAAACGTTCAAATAATAATTTAGTCTCAACAAAAAAAAAAAAAAAACACGAAAATATCTGCGTGTATAGATAATGAAATGGACGTACAGGAGCAACTTGGACATAACTACGGCAACAAACATAGAGAAATCAATCTAGACGCACATATAAACCGTGGTAATGAATATAATCTGTCATCAAAGTAAAATCATCAGCCAGCCATCAGTAAGTTTCATTGCTCATATCAATGTTCGTGCAATGTGCACGAGACTCACCACCCACCCATACCACACACTTTCAGTCTTGCAACATTTTGAATCAACCACCCTTGTGTTATTTTTTTCTTTGCATCAACCTGGAAACAGGTGGGCGTTTTTAAAACTAAATGTATGTGAATTTACTTCCGTTGCTTGTATTGTATGTGTTGAGTAGAGTGGAGTAGAGTAGAGTAGAGTAGAGGAAAGGGAAATAATTGTCATATACAAGGAAAGTTAATGAATATGATTATATATCCTGTGACTTTAACTATTAACTCAATATAAATTGTCACTTTGTTAAGCAGCAGGCTACATACACTCTTACTAGGAAGAAGTAAAAAAAATATTGCGTCCTTTAGCAAAATAAAAGGGTTACAAAAGGATGTAAGAAAAATTAAAAAAGGAAATTTAATTTTATTCCCCAACTCAATTTTTGTTTGCTTATTGCAGCGATTGTTCTTAGATTTATTTACTTTCAGACTTAAAAGGTTTTTTGATAAATGATCGTTCTTTTTTTATATAACCGCCCAGGAAACGCTGAATAAGATATTATTCAACTATTTATTTTGAATGAATACTTAAAGACAGCATTCTTAAGTTTTATTTTTCTTTTTATACCCTTCACCACAGGTGGAAAGGGTATATATAAGTTTGTCATTCCGTGCGTAATTTTAACAATATTCATTTCCGACCTCATGAAGTATATATATTCTGGATCCTTATACATAGAAAAGTTGATTAAGCAATGTCCGTCTGTCCGTGTTGTCGTTGAAATGTCATTTGCCAAGGCGCCACACGAGGTACAGAAAATTTAAGCCCACCAATCGATAATTTTTGGATTGCGATTCAGTAACATCAGACTTTCACATATAGAGGTAGCCAATAGACCCACAGGGTGCCCACTGGTAACTAGGAGCAGTCAATAGCCCATTGAAGGGGTCAATATGAGGAAATTTTTTTAAAGGATTTTTTTGCTTTAGTCTCACCATTCTAGCGCAATATAGAATGCAGGAAGGTCCTTATTTTTACAAAAACTTGAAACAAATTTTCAAAACATTTTGCCAAACATTTTTCAAAAAAATGGTACAATAATTTAAAAAAAAATACAAATAACTAAAAAAAGTTCCCAAAAATAAATTTTAAAAAAGTTTTTACAAAAAACTTAAAAAACAAATTACAAACAATTTTCAAGAAAAAGTTTTTTCACAAAATGTTTCAAAAAAATTTTTTTCAAAAAATGTTTCAAGAAAATTCTACAAAACTTTTTTAAAACATTTTACAACAATTTTTTCAAAGAATTTTTACAACGATTTATACAGGGTGGGCCAAAAGAAACCAAGGGGTGTAAAAGTTTAATAACTTTTTTGTTTATTAACTTTTTTTTATTTTTTCTTTCAGATTATATAGACAACACTTGGAATTGTATTATTTAAACCAGAGATCAATTATTTTAACGCAAAGAGCATATCGCCGACATTATTGAAAATTTGATTATGAGTGATGAAGCTCATTTTCATTTGAATGGCTTTGTTAATAAGCAGAACTGTAGGTTCTGGGGTTCTGAAAATCCAAGAGCCATTCATCAACGCCAATTGCACCCCATCAGGTGTACAGTATGGTGTGGGATCACATCTGAAAATGTCATTGGGCCCTACTTCTTCGAGAATGAAGATGGAAGTGCTGTAACCGTAAATGGAGAGCGGTATCGGTTTATGATAGAAAATTTTTTACGTCCTGCTCTTGAAAACAGACCTGGTATGTGGTTTCAGCAGGACGGAGCCACTGCCCATACTGCCCGAGACACAATGGCACTTTTAAGACAAATTTTTGGAGAGCCCTTGGTTTCTTTTGGCCCACCCTGTACAAAAAATTTAAAAAAAAATTTCGAAAAATGTTTCAAAAAAATTTTCCAAGAAATTTTTACAAAATATTTTCCAAAAAGAATTTTACAAAAAAATGTCAAAAAAAAATTTAAAAAAAATTTATAAAAAGATTTCAATAAAATACTTCCTAAATAATTATTTATATAATTAAAAAAAATTATAAATTTTCACAAATTTTTACAAAAACAATTTTATTTAAAATTTTTACAAAAACAACTTTCATAAAATCTTTACAAAAACAATTTCCTATAAATTTTTTACAAAAAAAATTTCTGTAAAATTTTTACAAGAACAATTTTCTTTAAAATTTTTACAAAAACAATTTTCTTTAAAATTTTAACAAAAATAATTTTCTTTAAAATTTTTACAAAAACAATTTTCTGTAAAATTTTTACAGAAACAACTTTCTGTGAAATTTTTACAAAAACAATATACTATAAAATTTTGAAAAAAAAAGTATTCTGTAAAATTTTTCCAAAAACAATTTTCTATATACCAAGAAAAAAAATTTTATCAATACTTTAAAAAACATTCTATTAAATTTTTAAAAAATTTTCTGAAAACGTTTTACAAAAACACTTTTCTGTAAATTTTTTACAAAAACAAAATTCTGTGAAATTTTTACAAGAAAAAATTTCTATAAAATTATTACAAAAAAAATATTTTCTATAAAATTTTTAAAAAAATTTTTTTCTATAAAATTTTTACAAAAAAAATTCTATAAAATTTTTACAAAATAATTTCTATAAAATTTTTACAAAAAATTTCTATAAAATATTTACAAAAAAATTTATAAAAATTTTACAGTAAACTTTCTATACAATTTTATACGAATTTTATTTGAACTATTTTTAAATGAATAAATTAACTATTTAGGCTTAAGTTCTTAATTATAAAGAGATAAAGAAAACATTAGACACCAGCAGAGTGGAATGCTTTTTGTAGACAGCTACGTCTGTTATCAGCACTATCTACTGGGTAGTTTCAATTGTTATTAATTTTCTATTTAAACAAACTTTTCAAAGAAATAGGATATGAGAAATTTTTATATTTGAAATTTTTTTTACACTTTTAAAAACTATTATACTACCAAGTAAACATTTTTCTTTATTTTTATTCTCTTTATATATTTTCTTTTATTTGAAAATGGTATACATATATGTATCTGTATTGCTATTAGCCAACCTTTGGTTAGCAATTTATCGAATCTTGATATTTTTAAAATAGTTATTCAGTTCCTAAGCTCTTCGTTTTGAAAATTTTAGTTTTAAATACCCCAAGGCATATTTATCAGGTAGCCTCACTATGGGGGAAATATTAAGGCGAAAATTTTTTGTATGGATTTTGACAGCTAAACTTACAATTTTCCCCTTAAATGAAAGTTGAACTATCAAACTCCATATAAAAAAATTTAAAAATTTTCGCCTTAATATTTCTCCTTCGTAGTAAAATTACCTGTTGAATATGCCTTGAAATACGCCTTTAAAGTACACAATTGTGCAATTTGCAACCACGTTGCACAGTGGTTTTGTTTTGGAAATAATTCGGTAGCTTACGAACCACTACAGATATCTGAATAAAAATTCACAGAGGTAAAGCAGAGGTGTTTCTGAATAAAAATGCCGACGGTTGTCCCCCTAGAACCTATGTATGGCCCAAAGTTAGGTACCTTGGCCATACATTTTTTTGACATGTCATAAAAATGAAAAATATTGATTTTTTTAGTTTCAAATATGAAAATCTTATAACGCTTTTTTAATTCCTCTTGTAAGATTCTGAAAATTTCATGTAACGTTGTTTTGCATTTTAGGTGATGATAAACACAATCATTAACATAAATCTTTTACTCTGCAATGTTCGTTTTTTTAATTGTATTACATGTTTTAATTGTTTTAATTACACTTTTAATTATATAATTTTTTCTGCAAATAATTTTAATTAGAACTTTATTTAATACCAAAATATTTGTAAACAATAATAAAACAATTTAAACTTTATCGCTTCAATATTAAACCACTATTTTAGAATCTGCTATTTCTTTCTTAAGAACGCCGTTATACAGGAAAGGTAGCGATACTCTACTACTCGCAACATACCAACCAAGTGAGTTTTTCGGTCATCAGTTTCATCACGTTTCAACGCTTTTTGTAAATTCGGCTCACTCATTTTTTATGTGACCGCCCGAAATTTGCTACGGAAGGCTTTACTTTCGATTTACACTGTAGATAATATGGATTATTGTCATTTACAGTTGCAAGTCCAGGATCAAAGTGTACACTTGACTGAGTAGCCGCAATGCTTAATGGGGGAATTTCAATATTACATGATGTCGAGTCAATATCTGCAGCGATTTCTACTTGAGAACAAACACCATTCAAAGAATTCTCTATATTTCCCAGGTAAAGTTGTCTTTTCGATTCGATTTTTTTATTCAATTCTTGTATTGCTTTAAGTTTAACCACCCGATCGAAGCGGTATTGTTTTGCGACACAACACAACAGCCATATTACATAAACAAATAAAGCTACTATTGTGGTCCAGAATAAATGCGTTAAATTTTCAAAATTTATACAAATTGTCATTTTTCTTTGTGGTAATATTTGTTTTGATAGGAATACAAAAATTTTGATTTAAAAAATGCCATCATCTACAACATAATTTTGAAATATTGTTAGGGTAGCCCATGTTACACGTTATACACAGAGACAAATAATTTCCTTAAAATTGTCAACCAAATTTGTAATTATTTTACTCCCGACTTTATCGATGCATCGTCAAAATAGGGAACATATATTTTCTTCGGTGTGGGGTATACATGTTGATGTGTATGTTCCATCTAAACATAATTTTCTGTTTGTCGTCTTGATCAACAGATGGCGTTGTTTAAAAATCAAACTTTCATACTAAAAACAACATTTGATGGTAGACATGGCTTGTGCGAACAAATGTTTTAACATTTCTGTTTAAACAAGCACATGACATCGACAACGATGGTCTTAACTAGACATTTTAATGTGGGCACATGAAATTGTGCAATGGTTTACCAAATCAATGGCTTGTCAATAAGTAGTGTTACTATTAAAAAAAAATTCAGCGTTGGTTGTACTTAATGCAGTTTTATTTTTAATTGAAATTAGCAAGATGAATTAATACTGGGTGATTACACGGGCAAATTCAGGCATTTTCGTTTCCTTTGCAAATGTCAAACTATAATAAATAAAAAAAATTTTTTATATCTAGTTTGGCATTTTAATTTGAAACATTGGATGAGCTTTTTCGCTACGGATTCGCCTTTGAAATTAGATTACATTTATTCCAAAGCGAAATTAATACATTAATTTGCCCCATGGTTCAAAAGGTCAAACTCCATAAACATATAAAAAAATCAAGCCTTATTAGTACTAGCCATTTACACGTGCGAATTTTGGCATTTTTGCCTGCCTTGCTAGTGTCAAAATTCGTTTATAAAAAAAATTGTTTATAATTTTTTTATATGGAATTTTACATTTGGATTTCAAACATATGATTAGCTTTTCTGCCACTGCAATCACCTGAGATAGTTTCAGCTTGTAAAAGAATTAAGTTTTACAAAATGCGTATTGCCAAAGGCAAGGCGAATCCACAAAAGGTAATTGCAGTGGCAAAAAAGCTCATCACATATTTGAAATAAAAATGTCAAACTCCATATAAATAAATTGTAAACATTTTTATATACCAATGGGGTCTGATACTTGCAGAGGATGCGAAAATCGCGGAAATAGCCCGTGCAATCACCTAGTATTAATTCGCCTTGGCTAGGAGCGATAATGACATAAATCTACTATAATTTTCAGAACCGAGTATAATGTGTACGACTGTAGAAACTGTCCTTCCCATTTTATATTTGAGATTCCCTATTCAAATAGGTCAAGGTTGCAAAAAGGTGTGGAGAATTATATGTTTAAATAAAGAAGAAGCTTACAAAATGAGGCAGAATGCTGAGCTACGAGGAAAGGAAAATTAATAAATAAAAATTTAAACAAAAAAAAATAGAACTTTACTTTACAATTTTCAGTCCATTACAAACACACAATTATATAATATGTATGTATGTATGTGTAAAAAAATATAAACAATATTGCAAACATTTAATGGCAGGGCAGCGTTTCAAAGGGCATTATAATGCCGGTTGGTAAAATTACAAATATAATTTTTGCTGCTCTTGATGTATCAAATTTTGTAGGATGGGCTGCAGCACTGGAATTTTTAAATACTTCATACACCTGACAACCATCAGCATAACTTTTCACCTTTGTCCACAACCATTTTGGTGTTGGCGGGCACACCGACGCAGTCACCGTAAACTTCTCTTTAAATTTGCGACAAGCTAATGAGCACAAGGAAAATGATCTCTTTAGAGCTCGCAAAGGCACACCAAGTTTTCCACTATCTTGCCTGCAGGAGTTCGCTTTAATGCTTAGTCTAGCCGAGTTAGAACCACAACACAATGATGGCTGTCGAAAACTTATGGATTTATCTGAACACGTATCACATTTGCAACAGCTGGATTTTCCCTCGTCTTTGGCATTAAAATATCTTTGCAGTTTTCGTCCACCAAACAAAAATAAAACTCGATCTATACTGGACATCAAAGTCTCGTCGGGAAATGGCCCCAATGCATCATATATGGGAATTTGTGTCTTCTTAAAGGTTTTAGCGTATAGTGAGCATTTTGGAGTGGGCGGTGGCAATTTGCAGTGCATGGTGATGAAAGAGAATTATTTTTTTTATTGTAAAATAAAACAATTTGTTTGTTGTTAATTCAAAAAACTGAAATTTTTTATATTTTCAAATTTAAATTTAGAAGGGAATACAGGAACATTATGATATGAGTTAAAATGTTTAAAAAAATACTGGGTTTTAAAATAAAGATTCTTAGTGAAGTATCTAGATCTGACAAAAATTTGTCTCGAAATAAGTTAAAATTCATATAACATCCTGAGCCATCGGTTTGTCATGATAAAAGTCGAACTGCATATAAAAACCAGTATTAAAAATAAGCATGACAAATCGATGGCTGGTGACACACCATCTTCACGAGCCATTGTTTTGCTTGCACATGACAAAACGCCGGCAAAAAAATTAGCTATTTCCTTCTGTCTTCAATGTTGTTTGGATTTGCAGCCTTGACCAACAGATGGCGATTTTTAAAAGTCAAACTTTCACACTAAAAAAAAAAAAAAAAAACATTAGTTGGCAGATATCGTTGAGCGAACAAATATTCTAGCAATGCTGATTGAACAAAAACATGACATCGACAACGATGGTCTTCACTACACGTTTTAATGTGCGCACATGAATTTGTTCCAGACGTAGTGTAAAAAACACAGCATTAAAAATAATGTTCTATTTTTATGAGGTTTGACCTTTGTCTGGAAAAATTTTTGTGAAGTCTATACACTGAGTAAACTATCACAGATTATTAACGTAGACGGAAAAATTAAGATCTTAAATTCACGTAAATAACTTCCAAACAATTTAAGAGCAGCATTTCTAAAATAAAAAGGGTTCTACACCATCATAACATATTCAACTCTATATTAAAAGTACCCTAAATAAGTTGCTTAAATTGTCCAAATTTTCCAATTGTGTTTTAGCCTACTTCACTTTTGTATAGTGAACCATTTTTTGCAAGATCCGACGCTTGCCTCCAGCCCATAAGCCGCCCCTAACATGGGGAACAGACGCTGACAGTAGATGGCCGTTGGTTAATTGAAAGCGTTAATTGATCGCCTTGACATTTGTTATTTGAATGCGTTAATTGGTCGTCTTGACATTGCAAGTATCGTAGGCGAATGCATAAGCAGCTGCTCAGCATACCTTCAAACCATTCGACTGTCCTCAACCTGCGAACGCCCACGCAAGCACTAAGCTTTGCGAATTCGTGGGAGATCGTGGTACAGGCAATTAATATCATCTTTTGCATACCTTAAAAATTATACTTTGTTTTTATTATACCGATGGAAGGCATAATTAGAAGAAATATAGACGAAAGACTCCATCGGACACTCATTGCGGAAGGCGTTATACACAATGAGTGTATGGAGAAGGACATCAGCCTTTTTACTGTTGGTTCTCTTATGGACGGTAGAGCAAGAGCAAGTGTATACACAACTGAGCTGAACCTGTCCTGCAGTCTGCGTTTGGCAGAGTATGTGTCCGTTTACCAGGCAGAATTGCTTGGGTTGTTGCATTCGTTGGATCACCAGCTGGAAAGTCGGGTGCATGGAAGAATGACAAGCAGTCGGTGAACGGCCAGTGAACGTGTAGTCTAATTTAGTTCTGGAATGTGTTTCAAAACTTAACAGGAGTTCTTTGGTTAATGGTGTAACATTGATGTGGGTTAAAGGACACATAGGCACAGCTGAAAACAAAGCAGTAGACCAACTAGCAAAAAGGGGATCTGCTGTTAATTTGTATGTACAAGAACCCAGAGTAGCACTGGAAATGGCCTAATGCGAGCTAAGGTCCTACAATGGGTAAACTCACTAAACTTGAAAAGGTTGAGGAGCGCCACTACAGGTAGACAGGCTCGAATAGCTCTCAAAGATCGCCTTGGCAGAAAGGCCAGTAAGAAACTTGTTAAATGTGGTTGCCATGGAGGAACTAAGCCTTGGACAAATCTAGCATTTGTTCAAGGGTAACTAAGGCTTAGTACTATAGATTAGTGCTGTAGACTTCATGAAAGAAGATGGAAAAAGAAGACCGACAGTTACCAGTCGACAGTTTGAAATCACTAAAGTCAAGAGTAAAGGCTGCTGATAGCATGTGACTCAATGAAAATAGGGTTGCCGTAAATTACAAGTCGCTTACCTATAATCATTGTGAACGGAAAGTGGTCGAAAAGGGACCCATTAAGGAAGTGGAAGCTCTGTATGTGGCTGGCCTAAGCGGAACACAATTTATTTTTTCTATAGAAGTTAAATATGGCTGACATTTCCTAAGTAAGTTCAAAATTTAAAAGTTAAGTGCGCATATTAGCTAACGATATAAATATTTTGTTTCTCGGTCAAACCCCCTCACTGTAAAATATTTTCCTTAAACCCCACAAACAAACACAGCAATCATTTTTTTTTTATTTTATTTTTTTATTGTTACACATTTGCTACAATCACACATTTTACATTGATTTTAAAATCACAATGGTATCATATTCACATACCCCCTTCCAACCTAAACATTACATTAAGAAGATTAATTTTTATGTTGTTATTTTCCTTAAATTTCTTTTTTTTTTTTTTTTTTTTTGATGCTGAACACAAATCAAAAGTAACTTTTTAACAAAAAATGTATCTAAACTTTGGAAAAGGTTGATATTTTTTTAACCACCACTAAATAAAATATATTTTCTACATGACTTTATGGCTCATTATGTCAACTCAACGTATTGATAACAAAAGTACAAAGACCATACAACACATATCGTTTAGGAATATTAGAAGAGAAAGAAAACCTAAATTTGAAAGCATCAATAAATAAAATCGAACAAATTAAGCTATAAATTACAACAATGTTTAATAGTTTAAAATGTTTTTAAGTACGTAACAGTGTCATATTCGGTCGTGCCGGATCTTATGTACCCTTCATAATAGTGATGTTAAATATTTCCTTACGCTGCAAAGAGGGTTATTTTGCCAATCTAGCCGGACATTAAGCCAAATTAAGCCAAAAAGACCGATAGACAACAAAGTTCTGCATCGTATAATGAATTTTCAAAGCTTTTGCTTGAGATTTGTCGTTTTGGGACACTGTTAAAATCAGGTAAGTTGAGTAAATTACATACGTTTTTATTGCCTTTCTACGATTTTGAGAGGTTTGCAATATAAATTTTTGTGGCTAAACGTCGGTCATAAAATGTTCTAAACTGTTTTAAATAAATTAATTGTTTTTATTTTAAACAAAATTTATTGTTACTAATATAAAAAAGTTATTATCTAAACATATAATAAGACTGTCTGTTTCTGCCTGTCTGTCTGTTTGTGTTCGCATCACGTAAAAACTACTTTATGAATAGTAATAAAATTTTATGAATATGTAGCATAGTATCCTGGTTCAAATATAGGATTTTTTCCCGTAAATATATCTAACAAGTAGTGAAAGTATGCACTTTTATTGATTCAATGGTAAAGCAGACTTTTATTTTTGTCAGCGGGTAATTTAAAACACTATTTACAGGACTCTACAACAATTTTGGAATTTTATACATATTTTAGAATTTTATATAAAGCCTATCTTTCTGAGTAATAACCCAGGGATGAGTCCAAGGCACATTCATCAGGTAACCTCACTACGAAGGGGAAATATTACGGCGAAAATTTTTAAATTTTTTATATATGGTTTTAAAAATTCAACTTCCGTTTAAAGCCTGGTACTCTGTTCAGTTTTTCATGTGGAATGCTGTCAAACTACATACATAAAAAATTCGTATGAAAAAGTCATGAAAAAATGTTGCTGGAGTTGTACTCTGTTTTTGCTGTGGAAAAACATTGAAATGTTTCTGGCAACATTTTATCAAAGCTGTGAAATAAAGCAAATGGGCATTATTTCATGCGGAATTTTTGAAACAACAGCTGATCACCTGGCTTTTGTTAACATTTTTAAAACAATGTGGTATACTTAAAAGCAACAAAATCGTAAAATTCTTCCAAATCGCGAGATAGACACCACATTTTAAATGTCAAATTTTCCTTGTGAAATAATAAATGTTGCTCAACATTTTTCACAAATTCGAACAGAGTACTAGGCTTAAGGGGAAAATTGTAAGTTTAACTGTCAAAATTCATATAAAAAAAAATTATTATTTTCGCCTTAATATTTTCCCTTCTACCTCATTAATATGCCTTGCATGAGTCCCTTTAAATTAATTACATAAGCCATGTCTGAAGCACTATAAAAGTAAGATGTTAAAGTGGATTAAATTAAAATAAGAACGCTGACAAAGTGCAGGGTACAGCTAGTTATGAATAAATTAATTATTTTCAGATACATTAAATAATATAAAGTAATAAATTACAAGAATGATTTTTATTAATATTCTTCTCTTCGACAGAAAAGCTTGAATATTTTTGGGAATTACGAACAATATATTATGATTAAATAATATAGTTGTAGTCAAACCATATTATTAACAAACATTATAATATGAACATATTACGGTTATTTTAACGATTATAGTATGATTAAAAACTATGAAATGTCATATGGGAAAATTTTTTTTCAATAAAATTATTTTTTTTTAACGAATCCATTTTTGCTAATTTATGTATCAACTAGCTGTGCCCGCCACTTCATGAGCATCCTTGCAATATTATGTTCGATTTTGCTTTGAAAGCAATCCACACCAAAGACCCTTACTTTTTTAGCCTTAAACTATGCTGCATATCGGCTAGTGCTTCAGTTATGGTTTATGTAATTACTTTATAAAACAGCGCCATCTCTTGCGCTAATATACGCATTAAAGTATACATATCCGGTTATTGCTTCAGTTATGGTTTATGTATTTACTTGACTACTAAAATAACTGCGTACTTTCACAGCTTTTTCTCTGCTTTCTGTTGCAAATAAGATATTTTTTCGGAAAAATTGTATCCTATATTGTAATAAGGATACTAAGGTACCTTCTCACCAAATTTTGATAAAAATCCATCCAGTAGTAGCAAAGAAAGAAGGACAGGAAGACAGGAAATGAGTTACTATTTTATTATATGTATAGATATAGATGAAATAGTCATGTAGATTTTATTGATACATAAATTAGCAAAACGTAATAATAACTTTTTATTGTAAATAATGAGTAAATATGTATGTCTGTATGTATGTATGTATGTATGTATGTATGTATGTATGTATGTATGTATGTATGTATGTATGTATGTATGTATGTATGTATGTATGTATGTATGTATGTATGTATGTATGTATGTATGTATGTATGTATGTATGTATGTATGTATGTATGTATGTATGTATGTATTTATGTATGTATGTATGTATGTATATATGTATGTATGTATATATGTATGTATGTATGTATGTATGTATGTATGTATGTATGTATGTATGAATGTATGTATGTATGTATGTATGTATTTATGAATGTATGTATGTATGTATGTATGTATGTATGTATGTATGTATGTATGTATGTATGTATGTATGTATGTATGTATGTATGAATGTATGTATGTATGTATGTATGTATGTATGTATGTATGTATGTATGTATGTATGTATGTATGTATGTATGTATGTATGTATTTATGTATGTATGTATGTATATATGTATGTATGTATGTATGTATGTATGTATGTATGTATGTATGTATGTATGTATGTATGTATGTATGTATGAATGTATGTATGTATGTATGTATGTATTTATGAATGTATGTATGTATGTATGTATGTATGTATGTATGTATGTATATAATTTTGCAAAAAAACATGTTTAATTTTTTTGGGTCTAGTAAACATTTAATGATAAAATCTTAAACAAAATTTGTTCATGGTGACAAAATTAATGTTAAAAACAACCAAATATTGTTTATCGCAACCAAATATTGTTACAAAAAACACAATGTGTTTCTTGTGAACATAGCACAACCATGGTTTTTCTTTATGTGTAACGAAAATATATATTTTTAATAAAAAACAACAGAATTTTCAGTTTCACTGTAATTACATTTAAAGTCCAATGGGAAATAATGCATAGCGTAAAAAAATGTAAGTATAATCATTAATCAGTAGTTAATGCCCAACTTTCTATTCTTATTGTCCTTTACTTCCTGTATTTACTGGTAATTTTGTATTTTTTTCACACCTTTTTTTCTGTGTTAGTTTAACATTATCCTTACATTTTTTCTTTATTTTTGTTTGTTAAGTAAATGAAATATCCTTTTTTCATCCGGCTTTTTCTTACTGTTATGTCTTTAAACATTTCAGTTCTTAACCTTTAATATCTGCCAAGTCCAGAACAATAGACAATAGTAATTTTTGTCATTTCCTTAATAGAAATTTTATCTGTACTTCAAAATCACTGTAGAAGGAAGACAAAATATCGCACAATATAAAGCAGCTTAATGATAATCTCTTTAACATCTGATAAATACTTAACGTGTTGTTTGCCTCATAGTGACCAAATTGAAATATTTAGAAAAGAAACAAAAAAGAAACAAAATAAAATAAATGAATTCACACAAAACAAGAGTTATAAATAATGCAGATAACGAATGATTTAGTTAAACAATCATCAAGACTTTAAGTTGTTGTTACAAAATTTTATTGAAGCACCAATAAAGATATTTATTTATGTTATTGAAATAAATTGTTTAAAATTATATTGCAACTTTAGCAAGCAGGTTAACGACGATCACACCCTTCCTGTAGAACTAGCTGTGTCCACACACGCTGTGTGTGTCCTGACAATATACATATTGTTCGATTTTCCCAGCAAAAAAATAATGAAGGTGTTCAAAGGGATATGGCGATTTCATGATTTCCTAAGTACTTATTTGCTCGAATGCCTTTTTAATATCATTCCTATCATGTAATAAAATGATAAATTTCGGAGTACTGAAAAATGCATTCAATTTTGCTAATAAATCATGTGTACATACAGATATTAGGGTAAAATGTCACACATGTTCAATAAAAATATTTATTTAAACATACAGGCATGTTACAAATGCCGTTCTGAATTGAAATGATTCCGTAGCTACCATTCCGATCGGAATGGTTTTAGCTGCTATAGATTCTGTTCAGTGTTATTAAAACGAAAAAAATACAAAACCACTTTTAATGTGCCAACATTAGAATGAATATAGAAAACAATCACCCATTTTCCAGAGCTATTTTTCGTTCGGAAGTGGAATTGATTCCACTTGATTGATATTTTGCTGCTATAGAAAACTTAAAAGGAAAATTTTTTCGGAATAAAACCACTTTCAATTTGCTATGTGGAATTGATATTTTAAGCAATTTATAGCCATTTAAACGATTCAGAACATCTTTTTATTAGTAATGGATATTATTCTGGACCATACCTTAATACTTTACGAAGCACAGTGGCCAAAAATCCATAAATTTTTATACGTGGTTTTTCCTGTTTTGTAGGTAAGACTTTGGTATTTAATAAATCGACCGATAAAAAAAATGTTATGGAGAATTTTGTAAAAAAATGCCAAACTTTGGCCCCCGCACTCTGGTACATATTATAGTTATATTACTCTATAAAGTAAATACCAGAGTACCTCGGGACCCAAAATATTACTGGTCTATTATCATAGCAAACAGGATGGTCCAAAATGTACTTTCTCTGTGTCTTGTTAAAATTCCCAGACAGTTCTGTGGGCATATCGGGTAAAAAATATAACTAGGGACCCAAGAAGACGATTTGATAAAAAGATTTTATCTTTAGATTTCTATTAAAAATGATTTTACAAAACCTTTCTTTTCATTAATTTGTGCAGAAAATATTGGACCTTGGGTCAAAAAAACTGGACCTTGGAGAATAGGAGTCTCCCCTACACTCGGATCGGGATACAAACTGATGAAAAATGTATTTCTTAAATTTTTATTATCTTTCAAAACTTCTATTTTTTGTTTTGTCACATTCGTTCTAATGTTTCAATATGTAATACATAAAAAGTGGTTTTGTTTTTTCCATTTACTAAAACCGAACGAAATCTATAGAAGCTAAAACCATTCCGATCGAAATGATAGGTACGAAATCATTTCAATTCCGAACGAAATGTCTGAAATGCTTGAATAAATAAATTTTTTGAAAGTCAAAAAAATATTTGTGTTGTTAAATCAGAAAAAACATAACAAAAATGCCCGAAATATCTTTAACAACAGCAGTAAATTGATCAAATACGTCGCAGAATTTGAATAAAATGATGTCCTGAATAGTTTAAACGGCTAAAAAACGCTAAAAAAATATCAATTCCACATAGCAAATTGCAAGGGGTTTCATTCCGAAATTTTTTTTCGTTTTACGTTTTCTAGAATCAATTCCACTTCTGAACGGAATTTAGTTTTGTGACATGGCTGATAATTTTACCGAAAAAATATTAAAATATTTTTATATAAAATTTTTTTCCACGTTTGCCATATTAATGGTTCTATCTGGATATTCATCAGGCTTTTTCATTTCTGATGTACATACATACATACATATGTATGTACATACGTATATTCCAGATATTCTAAAAAAAATATGATTTTTAGCAATAATACAGCTATTGTTCTTGATAAAGAATGCATAAAAATCTGGAAGCCAGAGTACATGCGTAATTATACATTGGAAACTGGGATATAGGCTGCATCGTGTAAGTATACTAACTCAATGATACCTCCATCATCTAACTAAACGTGTTCATAGTATGCTTCATATACGTCGCTTGATGCAATCCAAACGGTGTCATAGACTGGGTCAGTTAAAGATGTTTTGCAGCAAAAGTTGACCCTCAAAAACACTGCTTCAGAAAGAGGCATCTGCGAATGTGCAACTGTTACTTTCACTGTAAGCATGAATGCTAATAAAGGTCGCCAGGGTCTTGAGTGGGTAATTGGCCTCATCACTTCCGATGTTAAATTTATGACCGAAAGCGCAGCCGAAAGCACGTATGATGGTCACAAACCGCTTCCTCGTTTTCGGAGATGTTCTGTATAGTTTTCTCTTCCTAGACAAGTCATTATTTGTCAATTGAGCATTTTAATTGATGAAAGTGGCGAGTGCTATAATTATATATTTTCAGGTGATATTTTTATTTCATGATATATCAAGAAACGACCTTATCGGCTTTTTCCATTTCTTAATTTTTTCCTCACTCTGTATTACTCTGAGATGATATTTGTAGATCCAAGAGCAAAATTATCTGGGTTATTAAACTTATGCAAAAAACATCAATATTAAGGGAAAAAGTCTTAAAACAATTGGTCAATATGACTTTTTATCATAGTAAGAGGCATATAAGACTTTTCTAACTAGAAAAAGCCCTAAAAGCAGAGATTATAATGATTATGAGTTTTATTTTAAAAATTGGATTTTAATCATTATTTCTTGATTTTTATTTTCTACTCAAAGAATAAAAATTATTCTCTGAGCTTTATTTAATGCTTAGAACATAACGATTATGTATTAAGTTTTATTTTCTGCTTTGGGAATAAAAATTAATCTCTAAGTTTTATTTTCTGCTCAGAAAATAAAAATTATTGTCTGAGTTTTATTCTTTGCTCGCCATTTAATGATTGATGTTTAAATTTTATTTTCTGATTGAAGAATAAAAATTACTTTCTGAGTTTTATATTTCACTTAGAAAATAAGGATTATTTTTCAAGTTTTATATTTCGCTTAGAATATAAAAATTATTTCTTGAGTTTTATTTTTTACTTAAAAATAAAAATTATTTCTTTCTTTTGTTAATTTGGACATATGTAAGTATATAAATAGTACTTTTTGGAACTTTTTTACTGAAACACATATCTCATTGAAACCCTATCTCAAATAACGATACTAATATTATTTCTATGTGTTTCAGTAAAAATGTTCCAAAAAAGTACCAAAGTACACGTTTTATCCCCCAAATACTGATATGAAGAAAAAGTACTAAACACTAGTTTGATACTTTTACTATATCAAAAGAATGCCAACTAAACTAATTTCTATGTTTTTTAGCAAAAAAGTTTCAAAAAGTACTATTTATATACTTACATATGTCCAAATTAACAAAAGAAATAATTTTTATTTTTAAGTAAAATATAAAACTCAAGAAATAATTTTTATTTTCTAAGCGAAATATAAAACTTGGAAAATAATCCTTATTTTCTAAGTGAAATATAAAACTCAGAAAGTAATTTTTATTCTTCAATCAGAACATAAAATTTAAACATCAATCATTAAATGGCGAGTAACGAATAAAACTCAGACAATAATTTTTATTCTCTGAGCAGAAAATAAAACTCAGAGAATAATTTTTATTTTCGAAGCGAAAAATAAAACTAAACAAGTACTCATTGATGTCTGAGGAAAAAAAAGAACTCGAAAAATTTGTTTTTGATTTTTTTTAATAAAACTTAAAAAATAAAAATCATTGGCGGAACGGACAGTCCCCTTAAAGACGATTGCAATGGTGTACTCCTTGTACATGTAGCATATCCCTAACATAATGATTTTTTTTTTCTTTTAAAATGTGATGGATAATCATTATTTGCCTAAAAGTGTAAATTCTACATGAACAACCCAATGCCCTAGGCATTGATGTAAACTGTAGAAGAAATTCTGAATTTTCATTGGTAGTAGGCTCTCATTGTACTGACGATCCGTTTATGAACTTAAGAACTCATTTGAATCATCGAACTTTCATTAGTCCTAAGCACTCATTTCAATGACAGTCAGTTTATTTAAATGTAAACCCATTACCTCCAATGACAAGCCAATGTTAAAATCATGCGTTTTTCACCTAAATTGAACCAGTGCAAGATCAGTAGATCTCATGAATTTACTAGTGTTTTGTCATGTCTTTTTTTGCTGGGTTGGTATGAAAGCAATCCACACCAAATTTTAAGATTCTTACGTATTTACTATATATAAAGGTTCTTACGTATATACTATATATACCGGGGTAAAATTCTAAAATTTATATAACATGCAAAAAATCCAAAAATTATTGTAAAGCTCTACAAAAGACAGACAAGAAATGAGTTACGTATTATTTTAAAACAGCGCCATCAGTTGCGCAACATTGCTTAAAATATACTGCTTTCACAAATAAGAAATGCCTTAAGGTATGCAATACTTTTAAATCGGTAAAAAATCGACGTACTTTCACTCTTTTTCCTCCACTTTCTCTTGGAAATAGGATATTTTTGGGGAAAAAAAGTATCCTATATTGGAATCAGGATAATAAAACAAAATTTTGTTAAAATCCATCCAGTAGTCCTTACGTGATGTGAACACAAAAAAAGAATGACAGACAGGAAATGAGTTACTATTTCATTATATGTATGGACGATAACATATCATCAGACTACCTTTAGTCCACCATGACTCAATTTATTGCGACCATATAATGTTTTGCTAATATTTAAGTTTTTAGATTATAAAAAAAACTTTTCAAATGCGTTATTGATAGAAAAACATCAATAAAATTATTATCAGTTTCTTTAAAATGTTTTATTTAATAATGTTCTTCAAACTACTTATCAATACTTCCTGATATTGATATTAATAATTTTTCAAAAAAAACCGACTTCAAAACAAATAGAAGGGCAGCAATTTTAAACTAAAAATGTAAGAAGTAATCTTTAAGAATTAGGTTTAAACCAAATAATAGATGCGCCAAAATTAGCGGAAAAAGTAAAGACTATGTGAATGTTAAGCATTACTGTTCAAAATTAAAGCTATTTTGGTGATATTCTGGTTCTTTGGAAATCAAGAGTTTTTTTTCTGATTTTTCGGTTTTAAATACAACAAAGCAATAATCCTTGCAAAAAAACCGACTACAAAACAAATATATGTGCATCAATTCTAAACTAAAAACTTAAAAGGAAGTAATCTGTAAGAAATAGTACTCAAATCAAATACTTTTATAGTTGTTGCTCTAACGGACATAGTAATATACGTTCTATACATTCAAAAGTCTATCCATAACGGTTAAGCAGATAAAGCCATATACGACAAATTACGTCAGATATGAGGACACCCTTTATTTTTTTAAGTAACGGTTCCAAAGATATGGCCATATAGATTAAATAATATCACCTAGGAGACACCCTTTAATGTACAATTTTAAATTAAACACTTATTTTAAAGAACAGATTCTTTGTAAATTTCAAATGTCTGTCTAAAACGGTTCAAAAGTTTGGCCATATGCATCAATTTACATCAACTATTGAGACACCCTTTTAAATTTTAAATATTTATAAATTTTATTATACGCGATATAGTAGTGGAGATTCTGTCTAATTTTCAAGTGTTTGTCTATAACGGTTCAAAAGATAGGGCTAGGTAGGTAAAATTATATCAATAATGGGGACACCCTTTAGTTTACAAATTTAAATTATATACTTGGTGTTATAAAGGACTTAGATATACAGGTTCTTTGTAAATTTCAACCGTCTCTCTGTTACGGTTCAAAAGTTTTGCAATATACATCAAATTACATCAACTATTGGGTCACCCTTTAACTTCTAATCATAAATATTTAATTTCTGATTATAAATAATGGATATTCTGTCCAATTTTCAAGTGATTGTCTACAATGGTTCATATATTTAAATTGACGTCACATATGGGGACACCCTTTAAGTTTTAAGTTTAGTTTTTTTTTATTAATTTCTGTTATTGGCAACTATAGTATATAGTATATATAAGCAGTTTTTTAAAAGGGTGCCCTTTACGGTTCATAATACACGTAAAAAACACGTATGTTGTATGGGGACACCCTTTAATTTTCAAAATTCTGAACTTCTTTTAAAATGGGACCAATCTGTACGCATTTCCTTTCTAATAAAGAAAAAATTTTTAAAATCGGTTCAGAAATGACTGAGTTCTGCGGGCACAAACATAAAAAAAACTACATTCAGACGAATTGATAACCTCCTTCTTTTTTTTGGTTAAAAATTACATGGGGCTATAATATTGCATCGGAGTGTAAGTTTTTTTTTGATTCTGCCATACATCAGTCAATGTGTATTTTAAAGTGGCCAATATTTTTTTATGTAAAAGTAGAAACTTAAAATAAGTTAAAACGTTATTTTACTATATTGAATTTAAAGGTTGTAGTTTACTTTCACAGTTAAAAATGCTAGTCCTTAATTAGGTGATTTGCAGTGTATTTATGTATTTTTGTATAGCTACATCATTCTTTTTTTCTTTCATTCTTTCGATTCCTTATTTAAGTGATACGTAGTATAAATGCACATACTGTTATCACCTTCCAGTCGATTAAACTGAGGCATCCCTAAAATCATTTTATTTTTATATTTATTTCACTTAAATGGTTTCAGCCACATCAAAACTCAACTTCTCAACCTCTTTCCAATTTAATTCGTACAATGATAAGCATGTAGCTGCTGATGACGATTATGATGGTGATTATCAGAAAGATGTCTGGAAGCTTTATTAATGTAACCATGACAAAAAATCTGTTTTGTTACAACAAAACTCATAACAAAGGATAATATTTTAATGCCTTATTTATAATAAAGTTTTTTTATACTATAATCGTATACAGAAGTAAATGTTTTTTTTTAGTTTTCATTATATTATCGTTTTATCGTAGCTGTTATCAGTAGGAAATTGCATTCTCTATATTGCTTTACCTAGTAAGAGGCCGTCTTCAGTAGTCATCAATTTGAACAAAATATAAACATGACCCCGGCAGAACAACGCAAGTAACTTGTGCATATTACTATAGGTGGTGAATACGTGTTTATGTCATTTTATGTTTAAACATAATTTTTTGTTTTCCAGATAGTAGTAGTACGGTTGAGCAACAGATGGCGCTGTTTAAAAATAATACTGTCAAACTAAAATACAACAACGTCATTGTCATGTTATAAAAGAGTTTATATAACAAATGTTTTAACAATAATGTTAAGACTTGGACATGGGCAAGTATTTAAAATAATGTTTTTTTTATATGATGTCTAATGGAGACTGTGGGTAAAGGCTTTTTAAATATTCACGCAACATTTTATTTTGGTGTCATTTGTGCAGTATAGTGCTGGCAACCCTAAAAATCAATTTGACACTTTAGAGTTCAGGATAAGTAAAACTATTGTATTACACAAGAGAACAAAACTTTTTATTACTGTTCAAAATTTTAAAAACTGTGAATTTACAAAAATGTGTTTTCAGATGGAATGCATCCGATACCCCGCTTAGTTATTTGACTCCATTCCGTTAGTTAAAAATTTTCGAAAATTATTAAAAGTCTTGATAAATCATGTTTATTTCTTGAACTGTAGGAGGCGTACAGTTAAAATTAATTCAAATTTAATACGCAATATAAACAGGTATAAAAAATAAAGCTAAAAATTAAAGGGTGTTCCGATAGTGACGTGAATTGCTTGTATATGGACTAAGTTTTGAACCATAATAGGTAGACTGTTGAAATTTTCACAGGAGGTGTATAGATGTGGCCGCTATAGCAACAAATACTATAACTTATAGGTTATAAACAAGTATACAAAATTAAACCTAAAAATTAAAGGGTGTACCGATAGTGATTTGCATGCAACTTAGGCCATATAAGTTTAACACGATAATAGGTACTCTTGAAATTTTTACAGAAGGTGTAATACTATGGCTACTATAACAAATAGTAAAATTTAAGGGGTGTTCCAAATAGTAAAAATTAAAGGGTGAAATTTGTACAGAAGATATGTTGCCACGGCCGCCATGTTACTAAAAATAAAAGGGTGTTTCGACAGTGATATTTTATTCACGTTAATTGCCTTATTTTTTGAATCGTAATAGATAGACTATTGATATATTCATAGAAAGGGAATTGCCATGGCCACTATAACAAATAATAAATTTAAAGGGTATTCCGACAGTGTCATAATTACGACGTATTTATGTATATTAGGTATTTTTTTAAGAAAATTACGTTCTCTTCTAAACGTTATAGGCAGATACTTGATATTTACACAGGATGTTTAGTACTATGCTCCAGAATAAAAAATATTTAAAGGGTGTCCCATAAGACGTAAAAAAATTAATAACTTGTATTTTAAAAGTTGTACTGAACATAGTACGGAACTTTACGTGCGTGAGTCTGACTCTCAATTGATTGATTTTTTATTTTTAATTTCAGTAACGCATGAATTTGTATTTTAGATTCGCATAATGGTACATACATATTTAAATGTTTTTATATATCCATTTTTTTAATATCATGTTCATTGAAGTTCAAACCAAAGCAATTTTTTTATTAATACAAATTTGTTGTTAAAAATACATACTGTTAAACAAAGTTCCTCTGGACATATTTACGTTACTGCCAGATCAGAAAGATTTGTAAAATTATTCTTATTTTTTAGAACAAATATACTTTAGCTACTAAATTTTATCAATTTACACACAAAGTATAATTGTATTGTAGGTATAGTTGACCAAGGACTTTTTAAACGAATTTTTTTGAAATTTTTTCAAAGTTTTTAAAAACTATACAAAATGATACAATAGCGGAATTCAGTGTTCGATGCAAATGATCTTGCAAAATTGCAAGTGCGTAATATCATAGATTTTTTGAAAAATCCAACAACAAAATATATATTGTTTTAGTTAAATTTGAATGATATCATTCTCAAGACTATTTGCATCAAACACTGAATACCGCTGTTTTTCTAATTTGTTTTAAAATATTTTATTTTTTAAATTTAAATAAAAACTAACTTAATACTAAAACTATAATTTATTATATACTTAATCTGTGTAAAACTCATAGAGAACTGATTGCCGGAACAGTTAATACAAAATTTTTTCTATTTTTAAGAATTGATTGTTATTAATTAAGTTAATATTTATTTTTTAAATGCTACAACACAATTACAAATTAATTTAAATTACATTTTCATAATTTATTACAATATACAAAAATATTTTTATTCTTATCCTGTTTTTTAATTAAATAATAATTAATAGCTTTTATTTTTTTTTTTTTCAAAATACACAAACATTATCACAATTGTTAAGTAGGAAGTAAAAATACTTATAAAAATAGATTTGTTATCTGTTTAAGAATTATACTATGCAATTCTTATTTTAAAAAGATACAATTTAAAAATAAATGTTGTTGTTATAAACATATAAATGAATAAAATAAAAACACTTTCTAAATTTGTTCTTTCATCGGTCGCAAAAAATATATTTGTACAGCCAGTCAAAATATTAGCCAACAAAAAGAATGTTAAGCCATTAAAATTAACCGCTTCAAGGACTAGTGGTACTTTCGAATTTGAACTAACTAATGGCAAGCTAGCGCTCGTTTCTGATAAATTCAATTTGTTTGTTTCGTTATTTGCAGGTGTTAATGTATCCAAAACTATATCGAATATAAATATATAAAATGTAAAAATTGTCACTGCTATAGCTAAAATCCAGATTACATAACCCAAATTACAGGTAACTCTAGCAATGCCAATTACAAATATTGCTAATGTCACCAATAACCATAAAATAAAACTGGTTAGCGAAAGAGCTTTTAATTTGTGTTTAATTTCCTCAAAACTTAGTACGTCTTTTGACTGTAGCCACTTCCCAAGGTACTGTGACAGCAGATACAGTGCAATAAATCCTGGTAGAGAACATAGACCCTCCCGATTTGAACTAAGAAAATTGGTGCGTTTTACATCTGGATCCATAACATAATTCCAAACTCCACATTGTAAAATAGTTTCGTGTGTTAGCAAAATTACTGTAAATAAAGGGAAATTTTAAATTTAATTAACTTTTTTTAATAAAAAAAAAAGGTTTTGCAAATGTTATTTATAGAAAAGAAATATTTTAATTAAATAATCCCTTCCTACATATATATACAGCTGCGGTCAAAAAATAGCACCAAGCCTAAGAAAATATGTCTCCGATACATATTTTCCTATAGGTTAAATTGAAATATTTCAATTCTATTTTTAATCAAGCACAAGGTCTTTTTTTATTTATATTTATTATTTTTATTTCCTGAAGATGCTACCCAATGGTGTAGCGAAATATTGTAAATAAAAATTGTTTAAAGATTTTTATATAAAAAAGACCTTGTGCTTGATTAAAAATAGAATTGAAATATAAAAAAGGTCAAAAACTACAATAACTATTTAAATTGAAATATTTAAAAATTTGACACAAGACGCCTTTTACTTTTGCTAATTATTTTATTTTGAAATTTATACTTTATTTAAAAAAAAAACTTGAAAAACAATCAGTCAAAAAAAATAGCACTTCACTGCAATTTGTACTAATATTAAACACTAAATTAAGAACAAATTAAAAAGAATTATAAAGGATGCATTTTTACATGAGCATGATTTGTATATTCTAATTAATATCTTCTTGCATGTTCTTTATTTGTAATAACGTCTGCACAACGTTTTGGCATCGAATTTACAAGATTATGGCATCTTTCCTTTGGTATTTTATTATAGATTTGCTGGACAGCTGTCCAAAGCGCTTCGTTGTTAGTTGGTTGCATTTGAGACACTATGTTTTATATCTGTCCATAAATTCTTAATTGGTCTGGGCTCTGAGCGGGCCATTCCATCACATTGACTTTATTGTCCCGAAACCACTTTCTCGCAATCTTGCTTGGGTGCTTCGAGTCATTATCTTGCTGGAAGACCCATACCAATGGCATTTCTTCAGACCCATAAGGGAGCATTACTTCCCGAGTATACCAACATAAATGTTCTTATTGTAGTTTTGTAGGTCCTACACCATAGCAAGAAAAACTACCCCATACGATTACACTAGATCCACCGTGTTTTATGGTTTTAGTTTCGGGTTGAATTCTGCGTTTGGTTTGAATTCTGCGTTTGGGGATATTCTTACGTAGGAATTCGATCCCTTGATTGTAAATAATACAATTCTGGACTCATCTACCACTTGTTTTTCCGTTGGAATGAGAAACTACATTTTGTCGCTGGTGCTATTATTTTGACCGGCACTGTTCATAACTTAAAATAAAGGAAATTGTGTCTCTTACTTAAGGCGGTTTCGCATTGTTAGTATTAATACTTTTGGATAAAATGCCGCCCTGAAATTTTTCAAAAAACAAAAACCACTCATCATGGCAGGGTTTCGTTTTCCTTAAAAGCAGAGTACCGAAATGCTCATTCACTGCTCAAAATGAGTGAGTATTTACATTTTAGTTTTTTTCTGCTTCTATTCATACATGTGTGCGAGATTAGAAAATATTTTGCGTTTGTTCATTTATGAGTGAGATGATTTATTTTTTTTTTCCTTTCTATTCAAAAGTGAATAAATGAGAAAATATTATTTGTTTTTCACGCAAGTGCTCATATATAAGAATTTACAATTTTGTTAATTTTTCATCAATGAAAAGATCGTTCGCATTAAGCATTCGCAGAAATGTATGTATGTATGTGTGTGTATATATGCACATATTTTGTAATGTGCAACTGCCGGCATATGCAGTAACAAAGTGTTTTAGAAAGCTCATTTATGAGAAATTTTCAAAATTAACTCTCATAAATGAAAAAGGTTATAAATGACAAAATGTACAAACATTTATGTAAAAGAAGTTTAAAACGGTGTAAAAGATACTTCACTGCATCTGATATTCTTACTATTTATATTACCTATAACCGGCCCAAAATGGAATACAACTCAAAATCTTTTTTGGCGCTTCTTGAGCTGTACGCTATGGTGTTTAATCATAATAGCGTACAGCTTTAATTTGAATAAATACTATCTCTTAACAATAAACAATACAAAATATCTATACGTCGCACAGTAAACTGTCTAGTGGAAAAAATTAAAAATTTATCAATAAAATACACATGGGAAAGCTAGGACTCCCACGATTCCAGAGGTGTTTTGGTTTTTCATGTGCGTTACACCTATAAAAAGTTACACGGCTTTAAAGTCGAATTATTTTGATAATTTTTTCATAATTTTTAAGTAACAAAAAATGGGTTTGGAAAAATAAATCTCAAAAATTAATTTTTCAATAAAAATGCATGCAAATTTATTTTTTTTATTCAGAAATGTAGCAGAAAGAATGAAAAAATCCTAAAATACAAATATTTATAACAACACTGTAAAAAAAAATTGTGTAGTTTTTAGCCAAAATATGTACTTTAAAAAAAACAGTCAGCCTCGATGGACCCGAAAAAATAGGCACATCAAAAAACTACTTTAATGAATCAATAATTTTATTTTTTGTTATATGTATATACTTAAATATGTATACAAATATTTAGGTATTTTCTATGCCAACTTTTGAAATATAATGATTTTAAAAATCATCCATGTTTGATATTTTTATTAAAATTATCAGTTTATATTTTTAATATTTCAAAATGTATGGTAATATTAGGCTATGTTTTAAACCAGGGCGAACTAATATAAGGTGAGTGCATGGGTGAATGAATGCCTTCACAAAACAATTAAGAAGGAACAGACTTGAGCACACTCGAAAAAATAGCAGAGAAAATTATAATCAAGATTTAATGAATAAACTCCTGATCCATTAATTTCATCGAATAGAAATACAATAAATACAAGAAGCTCTTTCAACAATAATCAAGAAATTAGTAATTACCTAATAGTAGATGAATCTATTAACACTGATTCAGACTCCTTGTTTTAGTGATTAAGAAATTGTTTACAATTGTCATGTTATTTGAATTTGTTTGCAACTTTATTATTAATCTTTATATAAATTTGTTTTTTATCTTAAATAATAATTTAATTTTAAAGTAATTAGTGTTGTCAATTTGGTAACCCTATGAATATAAAGTTATTTGAATACCAATGGTTGTGAGTATTTTCAAAACTTTCAAAAATAAAAATACTAAAAAGTTTAAAATTATGTTATATTCAAAAAAGGTATATGGCAACCCTGAATAATGATAGATTTTACTTCAAAAAACTATCACGCTTTATCATTTTCTATGTGAAATGATAGATTAAAATTAAAAAAAAAATAATAATAATTACTGAATTTTGGGTATTTAATTGTCCCCGCATGGAAAAGTAGAGGATTTCTAAAAATGTTAATTCATTTTTGATAATAGTAGGCCAATAGAGATATGTGTCAAAAATTTCATTAAGCTACCCATCAAGGCATATTTAATCAGGTGACTGAACAAGGCGGAGCTAATATTAAAGAGAAATTTTTAAAATTTTTTTTATATGGAGTTTGACATTAATCAGGTTTTTTAAGAGAGAATAATATCTATTTTACTGTCAAAATCCATATAAAAAAAATTCAAAAAATTTTTTGCTCAAATTTTCCTCTCCCTTACGCTATCACCTTGTTTAATATGCCGTGCTACCCATAACTCCTTCGATTTTTTTCCAGTTTTACTATGGGGACCGTTCACTGTGCGTCGTCATAGCCTTTAACTAAAATAAATTTGGTTTTAATCATAAATATTTATACAAATAGTGTAAATAAAAAAATTATTTATATTTGCTCATAATTACATTCATTGGTTAAATCTTTTTCGTATTTAAAATGTTGTTTATTACTGTAATATGAATGACTGGACTGACATAGATGGCATTTACATACTCAGAATAGTCATTTATACACAAACAGTAAATAAAATGAATTTACACTGTGCTTCAAAATAAAAATAAATGGGTAAATGCTACCAGCTACTTATTAAAAGTTAGCAGTGCCCACGACGTTGTCAGCGTTCTGCCACTATTTTATTTGAATTTTTACTTTTGTTTTGAAAGTAATCCACACCAAATTTTTTGGAATTGAGACATTTTTATGGATAAAAATTATCCTAGAATTGTATTATATGTAAGTTTATGCATATGTATGTACATTAAAATGAATTTTGGTTCGTTCGGATGCTTATAACTTAAAGACGACTAGACCAAATTAGATACTTCTTTCTATGGGTTCGTTCGTAATAACTATGCAACTATGCAACTAGACAACCACGTTAAGACGTCGAAAAAACATTAACATTAACATGGGCATGAACTTAACGTGTCTCAAAATTAAAAATACAAATTCATTTAAAGTCAAAATATATTTATGTATTTGTTTTGATATTATATGATATCATATGATATATATGTTGTATATCGGTTTAAACCCCCGTCTTTATTTGCTATCAATATATCTTAACAAAAGTCAAACTTCATATAAAAAACCAGTATTAAAAATAATGTTTTTTTTTCATATGAAGTTTGACTTTTGTTAATGCATGTTAATGTCCAATGGAGACGGGGGGAAAAGCATAATATTATAGAAAAATTGTGAAAATTTTATTTTAGACACTAGCAGAATGTAATGTATTTTCTTGACAGCTACGTGAGTCTTCATTCTTTAACACATCTATCAACTTTTGGGTTGTTGTTTGGGTGTTAAGTTGTAAGGATCATCTGTTTAACAAACTAAACTCATAAAGGAATACGAATAGAAAAATCGCATTTAATCATCTACCGTCAGTTATTGAGCACGAAGTCTACCACTACCTAAACCCCGTCTACATTTGTCATTAACATGCCTTAACAAAAGTCAAACTTCATATAAAAAAACATTATTTTTAATACTGGTTTTTTTTATCAACTTGCACAAAACATAAACATAACGCCGGCAGAGCAACGGAATTAAATTGTGCATGTTGTTACAGGTGAGGTGGCGGTGTTTGTCATTTTCTGTTTGAACATAATTTTCTGTTTTATAACACAGCAGATAGTAATGGTACGATTAAGCAACAGATGGCACTGTGTAAAAGTAAAACTGACTCGATTTTTTAATCTGCCTAAGAGCTTTGAAGATATTCAAAAAGTTGCAGTGAAACCATTTTAAGCAAAATTGGTTATTTTCATAAATAAAGGTCGGTAAGTAAAAAAAATAAAGTTTTATAAACCATAACTTTTAAAATGCATTTTCATTGCTCGTTCCCGTATAACATGTAAAAGCAAGTTGCGCTGAAACAGATTTAGATATAATTTTTACTAAATTACTTAGAGATGGTTTTACTGTTGCACAGTGTTATTATTATCCGTACAAATGTTTATTCTGAGTATACATTTATTTGAAAAAATTAAAAATAGAACATTCAGACTTAATTAAGATGTTCTTATAATAGAACTTTGACTTTGAATATACTTTAAATATATACAAATTGTTATTGTACATTCTGTGGCCTAAAAAAAACAGAAGTAATTAAATTAAAAACGAAACAAATTTTAGGAAAAATATTAACATTATAAAAACAATAACTGAAAAAGCTTTGAAAAACATTTAAAAAATCACCTGCCAATAAGTTTAGCTAAAAATTATTATTTGTATGTAAATAAATAGTTCGACTAATAATATTAAATACAATCGAATTCGGTTAAGCTCACACCGGTTAAAAGAAAAAATCGCTCAATTGAAATTAAAAATTCTTAGCTTCTAATTTCTTTGAATTTTTTAGCCTTTTAGTTCGCTTAAACTGAAATTCGCTTAACTGAAAAATCGGTTAAGTGGCACACATTTAAATGAAGCGTACACCGCTTAAAAGAAAAAACAAATAATAGTTTGGGGGCAATGATGAAGCTTCAAGTAAATTAATTGATCTATAACAAATATTGTGTCAAAAACATTGAAAGCAAACCAACCAAAAACAATAAAGACTATTTCCATGTATTCGTCAGTTTTGTTTTTAATGTCAAGTGCTCACTCTGTTCAAAAGAAATCAATTTTCACTTATCTGAAGTCCTCATAATTGAAAATTCCGGATAAGTGAAAACTTAATCGTTTAATTTTTTATTTGCGCTTAACTGAATTCGACTGTATTAAAATATTAACAATATTAGTAATAAAATCTTTATATACATAACTTTGTACCTCAAGATTTAAAATAAAAATTGCACATTTTTCAACTTATAAATAACAATTGGTTGTCAAACCGATAAACTCTATAAATATATATTTGTTAGTGGTCATTATAAACCATTTTTGCAATTTTTTAATGTGCATATTTCTACAAAACCAATTTTTCTATTTATTAGTCATACATACATACATACATACATACATACATACATACATACATACATACATACATACATACATACCTATAAGATCTACTAAAATGTCAACATTTCCCTTCATTAGAATTAACAGTTTAAGAAGATTTGCAAAAAAAATCAATTCAGCTAAATATTAATATGTAGTCAATCGAATTGGCAATTAAGGCTATTTTGTTTTTTTAATGCAACAAAGTGATATCTCCAAAAACTTGGCAAAATGCTATTCGTTTTAGCTTCATTCATAATTCTGAAATTTATGTTGCAGATAAAGAAATTATACATAAAGCAACACTTGTTTTGAATTCCTCCAAAATTCGAGATATGACTGTCATGCATAAAACGAGCTATATAAACTACAAATTCCAGAAAATAACAAATAAAAAATATCAATGCTGAATGCTAAAGTGCTAGATAAGAAATAATAAAACATCAAAAAACTCACAAAAAATGTATATATTATTGAAATTTAGACATACATATGTATGTATGCATATAGAATGCCGTAGTTTGGTCCCTGTTTAGCCATACTAAGATAAGAGGTCGACAAAAATTTTATTTTCGAGTTCATATAAAAAGTAATTTAATTTTTTGTCGACTTGTTTGTTGCTTGTGTTTTTGCTGTGTATAAAATACATACTTACATACAATTAAAATAAAATAGCGGAGTTCAGTATTTGATGCAAATGGTCTTGCAAAGGTGTAAGTGCATAATATCATAGCTTTTTTGTGAAATCTAACAACAAAATACTTGTTGTTTTTGTTAAATATGAATGATATAACGCATTTGCACTTTTGCAAGACGACACTTTTGCAATAACGACTTTTCCATTTTAGGAAACTCGGACCACTTAAGTGACTTTCTGTATCCAGGATGACGTTTGAAATTTAACACAAATTTCTGTATAGCAACCATTTTTTCGGTTTTACTTATAGTTTATATGAGTACATTTAACTGAATAACCACTTTTCCTCATTCTTCTCTATTTAAACTCTAATATAAAACTAAAGAATTTTAATGTGTTTGATTGTCCACACATAAATAAATTTGCTAATACCTATAAATTTTATAACACAATCAAAATTCTTTTCGAAGTGGTCAGTAAAAATTAAAAAAAATAATTCCACACCAAATATTTAATATCGTTTTTGAATTAAACTTACCTAAACCTATTGTAAGCAAATAAATATTGCTCTTGGCCAAAAAACCAAACAACGTTGCAAATAGTTTTGTAAAAGCCAGTGTAAAAAATGCATTTAAATGAACGCCATATTCATGCTCGTCCTGATGATAATCTATGGCTGCTATAACCAAGGTACGAGCAAGACCTAGTACCAATAAGCAGCTAACAGTAAACACCAGTTTACGCAAATCGGAAAATTTATGTGGTCTTGCGGAAACTAAACCCATAGAGAACACAAATAATCCTATGCCAACATCCATTAGCCCAACACCATAACGTCTCGTTTTACGAAATTCCTTAGGAAAACTTTTAAAGTCTATGGCTAGAATACAAACAGCTGTTATGATATTTATTGAGGAACGCATCAGTGTAAAAATAGTTGGTCTACGGCCAAAAACGTAATCTCTTTTGGCTGCCAATTGCCAACATTTTGTGCACCACAATATAAAGATTAATATTACGAATGCAAATATCACTATTAGTTCCACATATGGATTTGCAACGTTCACACTTACAATAACAGACAAAGAGATTATAATAAATTCTAACAGATAACGAACCCACATTTTAAATTGATCAGTTTTACCGCCATCGACGCCATAACGAATCAGTGCGCGGGAGAACGATATTGCTATTAACGCCACAATAACCGTGCACTGTATGTGCCAAATGCGATAAAAACTTTGAACTGAATGTTTGTCATACATTCCCATTTCGAAGAGCGTTTCCCCAACCAAACACTTTGGAAATTTTTGAATTTGCAACCGATGGTCAACCGAAGAGCATGATAATAGTTGTGCGGCCAACGATAGACTTTCGTTGACTGGTGGCGTAGCACTACATAAGTACAAATTAATATTTTTATCGACATCGTCTTTGTGACAATGTTCCTTAATGCAATTTGATAGAACATTATTATCATTCATGATTAGATTTTGTTCTTGCTTGTAATTGAATTTTGCTGGCCTTTAGAGTACTTGAAGTTGTTTTTTAGGTCGATTAAGTTAAGAATTTATGTTTAACACTGATATAGGTTTGTTATTAGAAATGGTTTTCTTTTATCACTAAGTGGTAATAAAAAATGGTCTATTGATAAACCAAAAACAGAAATTTATGTGTTAATATTTAATATTTTGTTGCTTTCAAAATACTGTAAACACAAACATCTGTTTAATTCAAGATGTGTTCAGTAAGCTTACTGTTCAAAGGTAAAGGTTGACAGATCGCAAACTGTTTTAAAAAGTGCAAAAATGTATTAACATAGAAACGAACAAGTGCAAGAAAATTTAAAATTCAAAAATTTCGCTTTATTTTCTTTTGGGCTGCATACCACAAAACGAAAAATATCTTGAAACTTTTCAGATTGCTTTTTACACATTCTTCTTAGTTCCTTTTAGTTTTCAAGTTGAATTCGTTCTGCAATTTTTGTTATAACTAACCACAGTGTTATTAAATTAAAAAATTGTGGACATTGTATATTAAAAATATACCTCTCTATTTCTCTATGACATTGGTATTTATGAATAAAACTTTGTGAAATTTAAATTTTTTTTTTTAATCCAATTTTGTTTTTTTTCAGGTTTTGTACACATTTTGATTTAAGATTTATTTGTGTTGAGCAATTCATAATTTTTGGATTATTGCAATGACGACACTATAGATAAATTTTATTATTTTAATTTGTTGTAGTACTGTACGTATTTAAAAACTCCAAGGTAAAGTTAATTATTTTTTGTTTTACTTTGTTATGTGTCAACCAGCTGTCAAAATTCGTTTATTATGTTGAAGAAATTTAATTATATCAAAATATATTTCATGATTAAAAATATACAAATCACTACCTAGAAAAGGTAAAATAGAAGTGTTTTTAGTTGTTGGATGTGATATTTTTATTAGTGTTTTTGGAGTTTCCTGTGTACTCAACCAACAACAAAATGTATGTTGGATTTGTTGTCGCCACTTTATAAAGATTCGCCTTGATATGTATGTGTTTAAATCACGTTAAGTTTTGATGCACCCTGTTAAAAATTATACTTATAAACAATATCTGGCAACTTCGTTATAACCTGCATTTGTGCGCTTGGCTTCTTGAAGAACAGAACATTGGATAAGGAAAAAATTGGAAATATATTTTGTATAAAATCGCATCACAAATCATATACAATTTAAAAATGTAAGTACAATATAATTTTATGTTAAGTAACTATAATTCGTCTTTTAGTCTAGCCTCATTTTGGTATCTTTTAAATTCTTCATGATTATTCACGTGTTCAGCCGCCTTGTTAACTAAACGCACAAACTCCTTGATATCAAAAGCATAATTTGTAAATTTGGCATGTGCTCCACCTTCAGGATGATGTCCTTCATCTTCGGGATACACCAAATCACGATGTTCCCAAGTTATGTAGTTAACACCCCTTAGACGGGCTAAATCTTTATAGCAATTAGAATCTTCACAGTTGTACAGTTCAAATATGGTTGCCCAGTTAGGAAGGAATAAGAGATGAGTTAATCCAGCACCATGCATTCCTATTAAAATGTCCGTGTTGCGTGTAACTCGTAGCTGCTGTAGAAATGACAAGTCTCTAAAATATAAATAATTAAATTGTGTGATTTTTGATAATGATTAATACAATTTTATTAGGTATTTTAGTTCGTTAGAAGTGAGAATAGTTTAATAAACAGAAATTTCAAGATATAACTGTTGGCCTAAGGACAAAAGTTATGTGCACATGTATAAGTAGGTTTGTGCAGAACAATCATCAAAAATTATTAATTAAGAAATGTGGATTATACGTGAATAATTCCTCGAAAAAATCCAAAGAAATTACTCAAAACACAGAGCTTTTCATAAAAATTTGTTAAGCGATTTTTAATACAAAAACCTAATAAATTGAGAACACGGCAAATCCAGTATTAATTAAATTTAATTTACATATTTAGCATTTTATATTTATAATAAGAATTTTTGTTACTATATATTTTTCATTAACAAAAGTTTTGTTTTAAGTTCTTTATCAACTATGGTGATGTAAGCTAGAAATCTATATATTAACCTACATATGTATATATGTATGTGAGTAAACTTTTTCTTAATTCAACGAATGCATAACAGCTTTAAAACTGATAAATGTAAAAATATAGAATTGGATATAATACTTGTTGAGGTAATTAATATACAAATTCTTTAATTTAAAGAAGCCTTCCTTTTTATATTTTTTACTTCTGCTAAATTAAAGGCATGTTTTCACAAAAAAAAAAAAGAAATTGTAAAATTAAAAACGTATAAATCAACCAATAAATAGAGAAAAAGAACTGTATTGAGTAACAAAGATGTTTTTGTCCAATATAATATGAACTATTATATTAACTCTATTTCGTTCCTTATGTTTTGCACAATACTGTATATTACAGGCTAAAGTAAAGTAGTATTTCTGGTTCATATATAAAATCGGCTAGCAAATTGAAAAATATACTAAATTTAAACACGCGATCATTTCACATGAAGTGGATTTGATGTTTTTTTTTTTTAAGGCGAGACGTAAAAAAATTAAAATATAAAAATATAATATAAGCGGTATTCAGTGTTTGATGCAAATGGTCTTGCAAAAGTGCAAATGCGTTATTCTTGGATTTCACAAGAAAGCCATTTGTGCACTTGCTTTTTTGCAAGGCCATTTGCATCGAACACTGAACTCCGCTATAGTAAAAAATAAAAGTTTAAACTCTTACCTCTCGTACGATATTTGATTAACAATAAAAATTTCAGTCTTGTTTATTTCTTCCAGCAATTTATTTTCGTTCAAAACACGCCTGTATTTAGTTCGGCGGGAGAGAAAAGTTATTCGTATTTTTGCTTGAGGAGGTTCAAAAGGCACTCTTAAGCGATGTAATATAAACTCGGAAAATGCTCTGAACAAACCGCTACTATGGCAGCCTTGTATCTATAGTTTTAAAGTAAAAGGATATAAAAAGAAAAAATTTATTATTAAATTTTTAATAAATGAAATGAATTACTATTTAAATTTAAACTTACTATTGGCGTATTGTAATATAAACCGAATATCATACGGGGCAGCAAAGGTAAAACGACATTTCTAAAGCAAATACGTTTTCCTTTAACTTGATCTAATGTCCAAACTGGGTTATGAGAAAAAGCTTTAAACGTAACAGCAAATGGTGAATCATATGGGTAAGTTTCCCATATAATAATTTGGGTATTTGTGTCGAATGAAGTGTAGTGAGTTTGATTGACAAATAATGTAGCGTAAAGGTTGAAAAAATCACAAAAGTGATGATACATATTGTATGAAGCATCAATTTTCATTAAAAATGTAGGTGTATTAATGAACATGTCACATTCTTCGTTATCGTCATTTAAAGTATTTGATGCCTGCTCAAAATTTCTTAATTCTGGTGACCATGATTGTAGGGCGCCCATGTGATCCATTTCACTCTTTAATTTTGTTTCGTTTAGCTTGCAATAGCCTTTAATTTGGCCAGGACCGAGAACATCCATATGATAACGAATACGCTCAGTTCTTTGCACTAAATCACGAAAATCCAACATTAAATATCTTCCTCGGCAAAATCGCAAATATTTTGTACATTCTAAGGAAGAATCTGTAATAAGCTTAGGGTCGCACATTAATATTAGCTCGTCAATTTGATGTTGTATATAACCAAAATCGGCCTGTTGATAAAAAGTATTCACTTGTACATCTTTATTCCTTACCCAACCCGTATGAACTCCAGGACAGAAAGGATTTTGGAAACGATTTTTACTTTCACAATCTGCTTCATATCCCCAACAAGCTTTGCTATCTGATTCTAAAACTCTCGAAAACTTATTACGACAATCTTCACTTTGTTCACACTGGTGTTTTACCGCAGTAAATGTGTACAAGTATCTTTTTAAATGATCTAAAGGCAAATCAGGTAAAATGTTTTGTTTGGTTTCACATCCATAATTGTGAATAAAGAAAATAAGTGCTATAATTAACCATGTATGTTTGAGTGTTAAAATTTTCTCCATTGTTTATGGCTTTCAATTCTTTAATGTATTATTTACAGTAAACTAGTTTAAAATTTCTTTTCATATCCATTTGGGGTCAGAAAAACATGTTCAGTTGACTTTACTAAGAATTAAAGAAAAATTATTTTTAGTGTTAAGAAATTAAGTAACTGTTGCCTTGAAGTTGGTGTTGCAGGGTATAACACGTTTTTGTGAACTATTGCTTGTCTTGATGACCTCAGACTTGAATACAAAGCAATATTTAATATGCTGTAGTAAATGTATTTAAGATTCTGTAAAAATTTATTTTTAAAGTTTTATTGAAGGCGATTGATGTGTTTACCGCCTTCACAATATTTCGTTTTATTCATATACCGGCTATTACACTATACTCATAATGTATCCACTTCTTTTTTCACTATCAAATCTTTAAGCTAATCTTTAACCGTTCGCAATGATGCGCTAAACTTTACCAACTGAACACCTGACTGATTCTCAGATGTATTTACCTTAGAAGTATGGAATAAATCTGGTTTTTCTTTTCTACTTATAGTGTTGTGTGTTCATAAGCTTTTAACAGTTTATTGTGTCTGCTGCTTGCTCATAAGTAACTTTAAACATTTATTTAGTTCAGTGGTAGCTTATGCTGGCCATAATTCATTTAGGTACACACACATGTATTCGTAGTGTTAGTGAATAAGTAAATTTTGTTTATATCCATTCCCTTTTTTGTTTATTAAAGAGTAGCAAAAATCATAAAGAAGTATATAGTGTGTATGCTTTGTGAGAGGAGAGCGATTTAGTTGTTATTTACCTAATCAGGTGGTAATGTTTGTATACAAATGCTGATACCACGTTTTTTGAATAAGTATGGCAGATTAATATTAAGTTAAACGTAAAATTAGTTACAAGGTGACACAAATATGATTTAATTGGATCTTGCGTAGAGTAATTACGGCTAATGTGGGACGGATTCCTCTTTTTTAAAAATACAAAAACTATAGTATTTATTAGAGTGCATTTACACTACGTAGAATTCTAGTAGATTTCGTTAAAATCTAGGTTGTTTACATTTAATTTATTTGACACTATCAAGATTTCATTAACCATATTAACATATTAACTTACTTATTTCGTCAAAATCTAGTGGCGAAGTAGATTTTGATTTGTATGGGAAATCTAGTAAAAATAGCTAGATTTTTTTCGAAATCTCGTAAGTACTAGATTTTTCTCAAGTGCAAATGCACTATTACTAAAAAAAAGTTATACATGAAAAATTTGGGGTACCTCAAAAATTTTGGTTTTTTAAATTAGCAGATAATGAATTCAATCCCAAAAGCAAAATATTAAAAAAAGAAATTTAGTAACATATAATTCCGACTTCAAAAAAGTAACGTGCTACCGTATTTAAAGCATCTACATATGCAAAGTTCCGAAACAATGCATCGACTTTAAACTTCTGCTCTCTGTTACTCTTTTACTGCGTTACTAATACTTGTCGACGCCGTTTTGAAAGTTCTTAAATTGTCAATATTTTTTACTATGGCGTTATGAAACACTGCACTTTGCTCGAAGACAAAGCGTTTGACGTTTTGAAAGTTAGCCTATATCATTGATCTTTAATTAATTTAAAACATTAATTTTAATTAATTTAAAACATTACAGTACTTCATTGGTATAAAATTGGTATGGCAATTAATGTTATTCTACAAATTTAAATTTTTAGCGACTAATGTAATTTATAATTCATTTCTTTAATTGATTTCATTGCTAGCTTCATTTTGTGTTTAATCTAATTTTCAAAATGATTGTTTTTGACAGGATTCAATATTTTCTCTTAAAAGACTTCTGAAGTTTTTAAAATTTAAGCTTTATGGTATGTCAGCTTTATATTTATGTACATATAACTCCTGTGTAATGAATTTAATTTTACAGATTAAAAAATAAATAAATGACACTTTCTTCAATAATTATAAAATTTTATTTGTTGATTTACAACTACTTATCTACAACATCATGCAAAATCATATTGCATTAAGTCGTAAAATTTTATACATATGTATTAATAATAAAATCAAAACCCAAAATATACTCGATATTTTATACGAGTTTTTGCCTAAAAATGTTTTTTTTTTAATTTACATATGTATATGTATGAAAAGTTATTAGAAATTACCAAACGTTTTTAAGATCAAGCAATCAAAACGTTAGAAAACAATAAAAAATTGTACAATATAAAAATAAAATATTTTTGTAGCTTAAACACCCTGTTATTTTATACTTGTTAACAGCTGGCTGTCAAATAAATGTCATATTTGACTTTTATTATCAGTGTCCAAGGGTATATTTATTACAAACACTTTTTTATACCAATGCAGAAAAATTTTAAAATCGGCCTAAAACATTAACAAATATTTTAACCTGTACAATGAAAGACCCACCTAAAAGGTAAAAAAGTTTTGGCATCATCTAAATATTTAAAACTAATTTTTGTCAATAAAATACACAGTTTGTGCATTACTATAACAACTCCTGGAAGTACCGTCACCTCAGGAGCACCGTCTACCTCTGGACGACAAAATAGTTTAGAAGATATAAACCTGGATCAATTTTTAAAAACATCTAATTATGAAGATACTGTAAAGCAGTTGGATATTTATTATGGAATTGGTAAGTGTTTAAATAGTATTAAAAAAAATTAAATAATAAGAAAAACGTTAATAATTTAATTATATAACTTTATTTGGTAAATTTTTTGTGTACAAACATACACACTCATATTTATATATTGTGATTTAAATTCAAGAATGCTTCGCTGTGAAAAATTACATTGAATTGACGTGGATAAATTGGTTTCTCTTGCAATTTATATCTATTTTTATGCCTTATAAGACCCAATTCGTTTCTCTCTCTCCCCGCTATTCGTAACCCTATGAAAGATTTGTTGATGTAAACAAATTAATAATTTTTATAGTTTGTTTTTGTTTAACAACAAAAACCGCAATGTGTTTTGTTTACAGTGGCTCACATGGAAAGTCGGACAGGTCATTGTTTAAATTTAAATACTTAAACTTAGTACCTATTAAAATTTTTTTGATATGCAATTTACTTTTATCAGCATATCGACAAAGCCATTAAAGCATTTAGAAACAGAATACAATTAGACCTGTTCTGAAGATCACGTTATCTCAATTCACAATCTGTTGTGAAGTCGCTCCCTGTTCTGTAAATCACATTTTAGTATTTTCTTATGTGATTTTAACTTTGTGAAAATTTGTTTTAACAGAAAAATTATTACAATTTAAACTACTTAATAGATAGATACGAAGAATGGTGAAGAAGGACGTAGCGATACAGCAAATGCTTTATATTTTACTTGTATTTTAGTTTTCTTTTTCTGTTTATAATAATGAACTTAAGCCTGAAAATGAACTTAAGCTTAAAAATGTATTCTACTTTCAAAAAAAGTTTCTTTCTGATTTGGAATAGAGAACAGGGACGTTTTCTTAATTTTAATAAATTCTTGGTTTCGGTGATTGAAATCTTTTACTGTTCTTTTCATTATTATATTTTATTATTTTATTATTAATGTATAAAAGACTCATAAACAAATTTGTATGTATTAATTTTATTTTTAGTTAAACGACAATTGTTAAGATTTCAAAGTCCCATAACTGGATTATTTCCTGTTATGAGTACCGATCATGAAATTGGTTCCGTCCGCGATAGTGTATATTGTGCTGCTGCAGTATGGAGTTTATATCAAGCCTATCGGCGTATAGATGATGATCGTGGCAAATCGTATGAACTTGGCCAGTCGACTGTCAAATGTATGCGTGGCATACTAGAGTGTTGGATCAAACAAGCACCACGTGTTGAACTTTTCAAACAAAGACAATCCAATCAACATGCCTTACACAGCAAATTTCATTTGCATACAGGCGAAGAAATTTATTCAGATGATTTTTATAATCATTTACAAATTGATGTTGTGTCTCTATATATTATATTTTTGGTGCAAATGATAACATCAGGTTTACAAATTATTTACACACAGGTTAAAAATAAAGTGCAATTATTTTCTTGTAATTATTTATAACTTTACTGGTTTTCAATTTGCTTCCTAGGATGAAGTAGCCTTCATACAAAATTTAGTTTATTATGTTGAACGTGCTTACCGAACGCCAGATTTTGGTATGTGGGAACGCGGTTCCAAATACAATAATGGAACTCCCGAAATACATGCTTCATCAATAGGTAATATTTTGTTTTGGAATTTATTTTTGGAAATAACAAGACATAATTTTATTTTAAGGCATGGCCAAATCGGCTTTGGAAGCTATTAACGGTTGCAATTTGTTTGGTGAGAAGGGTGCTTCTTGGAGTGTTGTCTATGTTGACATCGATGCTCACAATCGCAATCGCAGTATTTTTGAAACTATGCTTCCAAGAGAATCTAGTTCAAAGGTATGTATTACGTTGGCAATTAACTAAGTGATTGCGGATTTCAATTAAGAAGGAATATTTTTGTTGGAAAATATAACTTAATGTAACTTGGCACGGTTCGTTTTTGTCGATGATTTTTTGCTTTGTTCAGGCAGCGTCATAATTCAAAGTTCATGATATTTCCTTTATTTTTAATCATAATTTCTGGGAATTATAATTTTCTTTAATTTTAATTAAATATCGTGTAATTAACCCAAATTATTAAAAATTTAAACATTGATTGTTTTGTTCTAAGCTTTTAAATTAAAAGCCGTATACTGCTGGGACACCTTTCAAAATTAAAATTATCATCTTTACATATAATAAAACTGTAAGAGGACGATTTTTGTACAAGAAAATTTTTTTTTGTATATTTTGTTGCTGGTGCAGTTCGTAATCGAAATGAAATACAAAACAGAAATTTTTAGAATTATTGTCTGTCTGTGTTCGTATCTTGATTCAAATATTGGATACTTTTTTCCGTGAAAATATCGCCTTTTCAAGAGAAAATAGAGAAAAAGCTATGCACGTATGCAATTTTACTGATTCAATTGGCAGCACCTTTTATTTTTCTTAGCAGGAAATTTTTAACACTATTTACACTCTACAATAATTTTAGGGATGAGTACCTTTATGTAAAGTAAATACATAAATCATATCTGAAGCAATATAAAAGTAAGGGTCCTAAAAATTGATCGGACTACTATCAAAACAAAATTCGAACAAAATATTTGTTTTTTAAACAAAAAATTTTAGTATTCGCCATACAAAACTCTAAACAAAATATATTCTTCCTGACTTGTCCACGTTTTAAGATCATCAATAAAATCTTTACCGTTTAAGTAGTTCTGCATGGAAGGTAATAACTGGTTAGGCCTAAAGAGCGGATGAGACAACAAATCGCAATACTTTCAACCAAAACAAAATCTATCAAACCAGGCTTTATTCTCATGTTTTGTACTTGCGATTAAATCTTGTCTTGGAAATAATACAGTAAAATATGTCTAACCTGTTCGACTTGTTCCTTAATTTTTAAATTGGAATACAAATAAAACTAAAGATTTTTTTACTTAATTAAAGGTAGAAGTTTAAATCATAAGAAAAAAATAAGTTGGCTCTATGAAGAGGTTAACGAAACAAGAAAGTGGAAATGCCATATATCAACAAAATCTGCAATCACATATTTGCGAACTCAATACAAAGCTGAATTTTAAAATAATATTTTTAATATTCTACAGGGAGTTGATGCTTCTCTCTTACTAACCCTATCATTTCCTGCATTCGCTTCACATGAGGACAGTTTGGTAGAGCAAACCAAACAAAATGTTATCAATCGTTTGCGTAGCAGAAAAGGCTTTAAACGCTTTAGCCGTGATGGTTTCTTAAGTAAAGTCGAAGATAAAACTAGAAGGTTTATAGAAAGATAAATATACATATAATATTAAAACAATGTAAAAAAGATTTTGTTTTTATTTACAGATATTACCATACAGGTGAATTAAAGGAATTTGAGGGTTATGAATGTGAATGGCCATTATTTTTCATTGAAATGATAATTGATGGTGTTTTCAAAAATAGTAATGAACAAATTGAAGAATATCAAAATGAGCTTAGAAAGTGTTTGTATGCTGATGCCTATGGCGATCCAGTGGTTACTATGTATTATGCACCAGATGGTGAGGGTTCTTATCTAAAAGCACCAACCCAAACTCTCTTTTTATGGGGTCAATCAATGTTTATAATTGCCCAACTTTTGACTGCCGGTCTATTACATATTAATGAATTGGATCCAATCCGTCGTTATTTACCTAGTTATAATAGACCTAGAAGAGCAGGTCGCTATTCAGCTTTTCAGGTATGTCGAAATGGAATTTTTAGAAATTTAATTTGATAATATTTTTTAGTTGTAGGTATTTAGTTCTCTTTAAAGAGTTGAACACACTTTAGTTTTGTTTCCTCAATTAGTTTAATTCTAAACATTCATAAAAATTAAAATTTATATTGAAATAAGTTTTGTCCATTTTTTTTTTTCTGTATATTTTATTTACCTTGCTACGTTTGATACACTAAATCGTCTACTACCTTGTTATTGTTATCCTCGTAATTATGTTTTTATATTATAACAATAAATATAAACAATTAAAATTGGTATTTACAATAATAAACTAAACACAAACAATTCAAAAAATATCCAGGGAAAAGCCTTTGACGAAAAACACAACGTAAGTGCTTTTTTGGTATTTTTTAAAAAACATGTTTTATTTTTTTTTCTTTTTTGAAGCAATGTACAAAATATACACAAAACATGATATATACATAAGTATCAAAATTAATTATATCACTTAGTTTAGTAACCATTGTCTTGTTTAAATATACACTTAATAGTAAAATTGTATTCTTATATTAATTACAGCTAAAATGTTTAAAGTTTGTATTGTATTTTTTTTAGACTAATTAGGTGATGATGAATACGAACAAAATATTTATGTATTTTTTAATTTCGGCCATTTATCAGATAACGGTACATTTGTATTATTGCTGTATTCTTCTATTTAACCCTTCTCTGCATGATGATGGATGCATTAAGTGTGGAGTAGAGCTTCAAAACAATCGATAGTACTATCGATAGTTTTATTTTTAGCTGAATATCGATAGTTTTCTTTCAAAATCGATACTATCGTCAAATTTTAAATGGAAATACAAAGTTGATTAAGTGTATTCAACATCACATTTGTAGCAACTTATTCGACGCAGTTAGTTATGATTTAATGTGCAAATAAAAATAAACTAAATCAAATCTGCTTTATGTAAAGTTAAAGTAAATCACTACAAATAAATAGTTCTACGTTATTTAAATAATTTACACTGGTAAGTTGCCCTGCTAGAAACACAAGAAGCTATCAAACTCCTCATAATATTGGCATTATGGCCGAAACTCGATAGTAGTCCAGTATTTACTAGCAGTTAACAAAAAAAGTGTTGCATTTAAAGCTGCACAGACGCAGCTAAATGCCACTGTGGTCTGGTGTTAGAGTGGTTGCCCAAAATAAGACAGTTGTCCAGTATTGCAACAGTTAACGAGAACAGAGTTGCATTGGAAGTTACTGCACTAGAAATAGAAGAAGTCATGTGATTATCAAAATGCTCTCGTAATAGATGCAGCTTTCGCAGAACTCAGCAGTATTAGCTAGCTTTTAATGGGATCAGTGTTGCATTGAATGGAATTATCAAACTGCCCTTGTATTGGATGCAGACGCGCTCTTGATAGAAACAAAACTCGACAGCCCGATATAGCCACATATCAGATAACTTTATTATGTCCATATGGGTCCATGTTTTATACTTTTTACTATATGTAATATTCAGGATTTTCTTTGGAAAATAGTTATATTGGCATACGGCTTATTATATTACTGAATTTGCAATAAACAAATAAATAAATTTGCTTTTATTGTATAAAAAATTGCTGAGTTGTATTTGAGCGAAGTTTTCATAAAATAGATTTTTATTATTATTATTTTTATCTAATAAATAATAAAACAAAATTATAAAATTACAAATTGCAAAAACTTTCTTAAAAATTTCTTGAAATGTTACCTTCGATCACCTGCATAATAAATAGCCTTCCAAAGAGGAATCATTTGTTTTAATCGAGCCCATAGTTGACTCTGGATGACGCTTTAACGAAAAGTATACATCGAAAAACACAATTGTACCGTTATCTGCTCAAAAAATTTATATTTTTCGTATTCAGCTTCCCCTAATTATTCTCAAAAAACGGGAATTTCCGGGAAGTGAAAAAGTCCGGGAATTCCCAAACCCTAAATACACGCTTTAAACAATCAAAAAAAATTGTAAGCCATTGTTATACAAAATTATGTTAATAGTTTTTTAGTTTTCACTAATACGTTTTTGTAATATAATTATTTGTTTTTTTTTCTTTATGCCATAAAAAAATTGTTCTTTAACTATATTCTTTATATATTTTTCTATTATTAGGCTAAACCTGGCACTGTAAGTAATTTTCTTTAGGTTACTAAAACTCATTTCTTTTGTTAAATTATTTGTGTTTTTTTACTACTTATTAATCAAACTTTAGTTTATTTATTTTAATTTGTTCTTATCTAAATCTATTTTAAATTTTTATGTTGTAGTTATGCGAGTTTAAAATATATATTTTATATATTTTAAATATATATATATATATAAAATATATATTTTATATATAAAATATATGCGAATTTAAAATATATATTTTAAATTCGCATAAATATATATTTTAAATAAATATATATTTTTAAATATATAAATATATATTTTAAATATATATTTCAAAATATATATTTTAAATTCGCATAACATTTCAACAGCATAATAGCATATTAACATTGCTAAAACTAAGCTCTAAAACTGATCAAAATGCTCATTTATCTTTGTTCAGTACCTAGGAAAAATAATACGAGAATTCATTGAATTCGAACACAAGTGCTGTGTGTGTTTAAACAAAATAACTTAGAAATATTAAAAAAGAAATATGATAAATAATAATTCGAAAAATTGAGAATATGCAAATGACAAAAATTGCAGACAATTTATTGAACCTTCCGTTAGTCGCAACTGATCTAGTTGACATAAGCGAATTTTTTTTGTTCTAACCTTTTCTCGTTAGATAACAATATTTATCAACTTTATGTACCTTAACATTCGAGAATGTTGGTGGAAAAACGACATCTGGTGACTCAGGTCGTTTTTCGGTGAAACGCTCAAAATTTTTGGTTATTTAATCCAATCAATTATATTTAAAACAAAAACAAAAATTTTATTTTTGTTTTGAATGTACTTATTATACTTTCGAATTCTTTCGACATTGAGAAACCGGCAGTATATTTGTTGAAACATAAAAAAATATATACATATATCTTTGCTTTCTAATTTGAATTTGTTCACTTATTGCAACAATGTTAAAGCTCTAAATATTTCTTATTTACCCGGTTCATGGACACTCATATTGTCAATGTGACAGAATCTTTGGTGCATATTCGAACGGTATTCAAAGGACAGAAAGGATCTCAACCAAGTAGCAGTATGACGCCATTATAAGCAGTAAAGCCACGTTCATCGATGGTGATGATATGCTGAATAAATGGAGAGTCCCACTAACAAACTTACTTTCTTGAATGCAAGAAACTCGTCTCTAGAAAACAGCATTTTAAAATCCAAAAATACTGCTGATTGCAGTTCACGTTATCAGGAAATATCTTATCCGCCAGCAGTTATTACAGAGCTTTCACACCTTTTATTTTTCTTATTAGCGGGAGGGGGAGGGTTTTTTTGAATCAGTTCCGCATCTGGAAAGAACATTGTTAAAACCAGCAAAGGAGAAAGATCTTTAGAGTTTGCATTTCTTACACCAGAAGAATGCAACTGATTCAATGTGATGGATAAACCGAAGGAACTTCCAGGTATACTCGTTAAACAAGCCGAAGAAGAATAATAAGGTAAAAGTAGTTTGGAGATACAATCTCTGACACTGACACTGCTTTCTATTATATTCAATAACGTTTAAGGCTAAATTGTATCTACAAATCAGGGTTCACGATTTTTCATTTATGAACATTTAAAAATCAACATTCATGATATTTATCATAAATGAGAAATCTAAAATTTTATATTTATTTTTCACGCTCATAAACGAAAAACAAAAAATTCTCTGCCTATGTTCATACATGAATGCGTGTACCTCTTTTTTGTTTTTTGTAACACATACATGAAGAGTGAACAACAAGAATTATTCACATTCACACATGAATGAATAGTGGGTGAACATTTCTGTAGACTGCTACAAACAACATCCTTAAATGCGATGGCGGAAAATTCAACGGTCACCCTTAAATGGGTGCGGGGACATGGGACTACCTCAGGCAACAATGTTGCTGACGAACTAGCAAAGAAGGGAACTCTGCTTCATGATGGCGCCATTGACGTCTATTGTGGCATTCCCCTCTCTGCATGCGGGCAACGAATAAACCGTGCTCTTTATGATCTGGCCCAGGCCAGATGGTCCGATGAGTCTACTTGTCTGACGGCAAGGACAATCTGGCCCTTACTAGATCAGAAGAGGACGGATTCATTACTTCGGATGCCGAAAACACAACTGCGTGACTTTATATCTACGGTCACTGGGCATTGTCTATTCGGAGCCCATGCAAGAAGAATGGGCCTCCCTTACAACGACTTTTGCAGAAGCTGCCAAGATGAGGAAGAGGAGGAAACGGTCGTTCACCTCCTCTGCCTATGCCCTGCACTGGAATACCAACGACTTCAAAATCTTGGACAACGGTATTTCGGGAGCCTAACTTGTGTTTCACTTCTGGAACCAAGAAGAATAAACTCTTTTCTGAGGAGCTGCGGCTGGTTCTCCAACCCACTCCCACTCGGCGAGGCATGAAAACGCTTGTTTGCTGTCTCGGCCAATATGCTATCTTACACTATATTTTCTCTTAAACTATCTCTCTTTTCTTTACATCCCCCCCAATCTTACTCTTACTTTTATTTCTTCCTCTCCGCAGGTAACACAAAGGGACCAATACGTGGACCCAAGTGAGCTGTATACTACAGCTGCCTGCTTAACCTAACCTAACCTACAAACAATTATAGGCTATATTCTTCATCTAGAACAATAGATCTTACATAATATGAAAGTGCAAAGAGTAATACAATTTGATAATAACCTATAAAATTTAAGTTTAACTCTCAAAGTCGATTCTCTCAAAACGAGTCTTTTGAACTTAGGTTGTTTTCCACCAACCTCCTCATTTTCGCTCATTTCACTTATTTATGGGTTTTTTTTGGACTGTGCACAAAAAAATTGTTAAATGGCAAAGGTACGAAACCAAAGCGTCAGGGTGTCAGGATTGCATTAGCTTCTTCCAATATCTGCAGTGCGACCTATACCTTCGTATAGGAAGTGAGACTCCAAATTCAGCTAGGTAAAATTAATAAGAGTTTAATGGTGCTCTTCCAGTGAAAATCTTGAGTTTATTGGTTCTCCTCCAGTTAAAAATTGAGTTTAATGGCGCTCCTCCAGTTAACAGTTGAGTTTTTAAAATGTTGCTCCACCAATGTCCAACTTATTGAAATTAAAATTTCTATGTTATATACGATAAGCAAACGATTACATGTGAGCGATTAAGCAACCATCAATAATAGTACCGTAGTGCAGCTATTCGAGGACGCCAATCAGCCAGTGTGAGAACGAGACGCAAACCACTCGAAGGCCGAACAACAAGGACGGCCTGATTGACTTTAAATGATAATGACGCACCCACGTGTTCCCCACCCCAGCTCTTATTTACGACTAAATTTTTTATGGGTTTAGAACTTTATTCACTTTTGCAAACAGTAGCTGGTTTCTAATTTGTTCAATTTGATTGATTCATTGCGAGAGTTACCGTTGTGTCAAATAGCTGTTGATTTGGAAATCGCAAATTTTGTTTCTGCATTTTTTGGAGTTCACGCTTTTTACCAATTTTTCGAAATCGATTTATTTCTTTTATTCGTGGTGAATTTAATTTAGAATGTTTAATATATTATAAAACTTTATTGTAGTGCAAAAGTTTTATAAAAAATCCTATAAAGATTTAAATATTAAAATTGAATTTGAAAAAAAAAACTAGTCACTTTGGAAGCAATTAATGTAAATGCACCAATACTAAGCAATTTTTTAAGAAATACCACTGTTTCTTTACATTATCTCCACGTTAAAAATTATGAACACAACATATTCTAAAAAATATGTAAATATGTATGTGCATACTAAACGTGAGCGCAAGATATTAAAAGGTGTACAGTATTGCATGTTTTTGAAACGCAAATATTGATTGTATGTGTAGTCGAATATTACTAAACAGTAAATACAGAGAACAAGAGAGCAAACAGTGTAAAAATCAGTGCACCTGATTTGACCAGACAGTTTTATCAAGTGCAATAAATATGCTGAGCATTTCATATTGTTCACTAGTTCATTTTACTTAAATTTTCTTGAGAGTAAAATCTCTTATTTTTGAGAGAAAAAATTAAATTAGATTTTTTTATTCATCAATAAAAGTTAAAAAAATTCAATCTACTACAGTTTTCTATTTTCAACCACTCAACGCGCAAATTAATATAAAATAACTAAAATACAAAGTACAAACCATTGCTTTTAACATCATACATTTACAAACATGTTGTCTGCTATAACAGTATTTCATATCAAGAGACACTATTGAAACAAAATATTCACTACTGAAATTTTATCTCAAACAACAACAAATATTGCATTGGTTGGAAGAAGAGCAAATGCTATTGTATGTTTTTATTTAAGAGCACAACAATATTTGTATACACATGAAATCAAGTGCAAGAAAAAAAGAGACCAATTCATTATTGAACATTATGAAGTTAGTCTAACAAGACGTTTTATGATCACGTTTAGTGCATACATACTTAAATCACTTGTCCACAAATGTTAAATAGCTTTAAATGTATGACTTGTATTATTTAAATTTTACATTAGCTTGATTGCTAATCAGGGATAACTGGGATAACTGTTTATCGAACGTAAATTACACAGATTCTCTTCAAATAATTTTTGTAAAATTGTATTTTATTTATTTAATTAAAAAAAAAATACAAAGCTAGAATGTACCTTTTATACAGGATAAAGAAAAGGTAATTAATTGTAAGTAATCCTTTTTAGATTATGAAATTAATTGGGTCCTTGTAAAAATAGTTAAAATTGTTTATTTTCAAATGTTAATTAATAAAATAAAAAATTGCATGAAATTTTGATTCATTACATACATAATTTGAATAATTTGTTAAAGCATTTTGTTTAAAATTTAACGATTATTAAATATTTATTAATCTTTTGCCTTTCGCTTCTTATTCGAAATTCTTTAGGGTACTGCTACCGATTTGGTAGTGCAAATTGTTTTGATTGCTGAATCTATGCGTCTGCAAGCTATGATGGCTACTTATGGTATACAAACTCAAACGCCACACGAAGTAGGTTTGACAAAATAATAAATTAAGACTTCTAACAAACTTTATTTAACTTGATTTACTTTGTTAAAGGTTGAACCCGTGCAAATTTGGTCTTCCACTGAACTTATTAAAGTTTATCAACACTTGGGTGTAAACAATAAAGTTGGTCTATCCGGCCGTCCACCAAGACCTGTAGGTTCTTTGGGTACTAGCAAGGTGTATCGTATTTGTGGCATGACAGTTCTTTGTTATCCTTTGATTTTTGAAGTGTCTGATTTTTATTTGTATCGTGATATGGCTTTATTGATTGATGATATCAAAACAGAATTACAATTTGTTGGTAAATATTGGCGTTTGTCTGGACGACCCACTGTTTGTCTGTTAATACGCGAGGAACATATGCGTGATCCACAATTTAAAGAAATGTTGGATTTGTTAGCCATGCTGAAGAAGGGTTATTGTGATGGCATGAAAGTCCGTATAGGCAGATTACAAAACCTAATAAGTAGTTCTTGTATTGGTGAGTATTAAATTTTTTATTTATTTGATTTGATTCCAGAATTCTTGTAATAATAAAATTGTTTTATTTTTTGTTTTTTATACAGAACATTTGGATTTTATGAATCAAAATGATTTATCAGATGAAGAAAATGCTTTTGCTCAAATCAATCATGAGTATATTGGCTATCAATCTTTAACGGATGTGCCTAAAGCCCAAACATATACGGAGGACAAAATAGAAATTCAGGTGAGTTTAAAAGTAATTTTAAAAAAGTTTGGAAGAAATTTCTTGTAGTTGTGTAGGATACTTTCTTCCCGTAAGAACAACTTATTTCAAAGAGAAGTAGACGAAAAAGTATAAGTATGCCATTAAAACTTGGCAGCACCTTTTATTTTGGTAAATGTGAAATTTTAGACACTATTTACAGAACTCTACAACAATAGAATTGGAATTTTTTTTTATTCTTAAAACTATTTAATGCCAGTGGTACGTAGCCAAAGATCCACAGATTATATAGCCTCCTTCAGAATATGCAACGCAACCTCTTCCTTTGTATAGGAGAATATAGTGAGACTTCCAAATTCAGATTTTTAAAAATAAATTGAGTTTAATGATGCTCCTCCAGTAAATAATTGAGTTTAATGGCTCTCCTCCAGTGAAGCTTTCAGATTTATATTGTGCTCCACTAATGTACGACTTATTATTTTAAGTTACTAAGGTTATACACGATAACCAAAAGGAAATGGGATACATTTGCGAAAATTTTTGAAAAAAGTATCCTATATTGGAATCAAGATGCTAAGGTACCTCCTCAAAAAATTCTGTTAAAATCTATCCAGTAGTTTTTACTTGATGCGAACACAAATGAAAAGCAGATAGACAGACAGACGGAAATGAGTTACAACTTTATAATATGTATAGATAACCGAATTATATTAAAAACCTACGTTGCAGCATCCTAAGTAATTACCCTGAGATGGGAACCTCTATGTAAAGTATATATCTAAACTATAATCTGAGTCTTAACATTTGGTGTGGATTACATTCTAAACAAAAGACCCCATCCGACCAAACGGATTAAGTTGGCGTTCACGGGGGTTTCACAACATAAATCGTAAATTAAAAAATGGGTAGTACTTAGGATTTTATTGCATATTTGGCATCTGGCAAGTCACTTTTCAGTGTCCAGCAGAAATATGCCTACATGTTGCTGCGATTTCTTTGGTACCATTAAAATCAGTGGCTGTTGAAATTCCAAATCCTTCAGTACTTTCCTAATCTGAGACCCAATAAAAGTTTATTCTTCGATCTTTGCCTGACTGATTTTAGTGAATTTTTGTTTCAAATAAGTAAAACCAACACTATTTTTGTCCATGACTTTCACAAAATTTTACAAAAGCAATAATTACTAATATCTTAAATCTGAAATAAAAATAATTATAGTAAAGTCCAGCCAGAAAAAATCTTATGTTTCACGGTTGCTGTTATTATTTGCGGGTCATCCATCTGGTGTTCGGATGAAAGCCATATCTCTCCTTAGTCAAATGTAACTGGGTTCTATTAGTAAGTTACGGGCCAGCGGATTTGGATGACTTTCAAGCTTTTTTAAAGTCGTTACTGTATGTTTCGCAATTTCGGATTTAACTGTTGGCACGCTTAGATCTTTGTGAATGTTCGAGTTTTTGATATACCAGGGAGCAACTGTCATCATTCGTAGAATCATTTTTTGGCCCGTTTGAATTTTTTCTAAATTGCTAGCTGAGGCAGTGCCCTATAATTGAATGCCATAACAATAAATCGGTTTTAGAATTGAATTGTACAATAAAAGTTTGGAATCGTAGGGCGAAGGTAGAATTTCTGCCAATTAGCCAGTTTATTTGAACGGCTTTTAACTTCATTTGTGTTAACTTTAATTCTATGTGGCGTTGCCAAGTAAGGCGCCGATCAAGATGTGATTCGACAGATTTTACGTCTGAAAGCTAAGGTATCGTTTTGTTATTTATGCGAATAGGGTGGGGCAGGTTTATGAGTGGGGGCACGTTTTCTTACGCAGTATGACAGTTATATGATTACATTTTTGTTCATTTACCTCCATTTCTTAAACCATTTTTCTAAATTTAAAACGTGGTCTTGTAAATACCTTAATGATACTTCGGGACTTTCGTGAATGCCTTAAAAAGCTGTGTCGTCAGCAAATGTCGATGTGTGTGTGCATGTCTGAAGTATACAACAAGTATAAAATGTACCTCAGTATACTACCCTGGGAATTATAAAATGAGGTAGATCAGATGTACTAGGTCCAAAATTTTGGTCCTTCGAGTTTTCGAATCCTTCATTCTCAGATTCTTGATTACTCTCTGAATGAGGGACCGGTCGTATCGCTGATTCCATATACTGCTGTCACCTGTCCCAAAGAAACTACCACGAAAAATACGTTTAAGATCACTCAGCAAGGTCTCTAGGATAACACCTTTGTTAACCAGTGTTATTAGAACGCTGACTACACTGCTAGTGAACCTATATTTTTATTACAGTCCAATATTTTACGAAAGCGTTAATATTTTTCAAAAGAAATACAATCTACTTGAAGTGCACTATAAAACTAAATTTTCATATAAAATTTGTCTTAAAGTAGACTTGAATAAGAGCATTAATATATAAATTTATTAGTCTTTCTATTTGTTAACATAAGTAAGGCTTAAGCTCATTTATTATCTCTAACTACCAATAAAAAAATATTTTATAAATCTTTAAATTAAATATTTTTAAAAATCTTGCAAAAATAATTTCCCCAGCACTATATAAACAAACCGACTCATGAAATCATTGATGCCCTACGCAATACTGAATCTGTTTATTGTCTCTGTCAACTTTGGGGCATATTATTAAATCGTGAAGGATCAAATTTTGAAGTGAATGGACTGTCTGTTCATCAAGCCTTAACACAATTGTATCATCGTGCTGGTTCCCTGCGTTATTGGCGAGCCGTACGCTATTGTTCTTCGCTATTGCATCACATTGTTGATTCCATAAGTCCCTTTATAACAACTGTATTGGTAAATGGCAAAGAATTGACTGTTGGTGTGATTGGACAAAAGGAGACAGTGTTTGATAAACCTATGACACCGGCCGAAATTCGAGATGTTATGTATAATAGTGTCCAGCCATATAATGTAATACAAGCTGTATTGCAACAAGAAGTTGTGTTATATTGTGGCCGGCTGATCGCTACTAATCCCTCGATGTTTAGAGGCATTTTAAAGGCAAGTAAAACGTAGAAGTTATAATAAACGATAAAATAAATATATTTGTACATATAATTTTTTTTATTTATAAACTTAGATTCGTGTTGGCTGGGTTTTGGAAGCAATGCGTATTTATTTACAAATTTCTGGCCAGGAATCAATCGATGTAGATAATTTATCACCGTTTCAAGTGCGCATCTTATTACAAAAAGTTCTAACGGTTAGTGAGTGGGCCACCGAAGAAAGGTACTTATTAAATAATTTAAACAGATTTTTTATACTCATAAATATTACTGCTTTAAAGACTTACAACTTTACAAAGGCGCCAACTAGAGGGTTGTTTATGCAGAGTTCCCAAAAATTATTATAATAAAATCTGGGAAATTTTAATGCGCACACCTTTGGGTATAACAACACAAGGACATTTATTGCCAGCCTCCCCTACCCTAATAAACATGAGTAGAGGTGAATTGAATTTTTCACTATTAGTCGAAGAGACCTTAATTTGTATAGAAAAACCCGAGAGAAGACAAATCACTGTGGAACTATTGTGTATTATAGCTACAATTCTAAGCAGGTAAGTGGAAATATACATAAATGCAAGACGCTTAATTTGATTTGTTGTTTAATATAAAAATTTTTTGTTATATCGTTTTTAGAAACCCTGAATTACATTTCAAACAAGCTTTAGACTTGGATGAGATTTTATTAGAAGCCTTTTTAATGTATTGCAAGGTTGGTTTGTTTGTTTAAAAAGTATAAGAAAAAGTTATCTTTAATATCAATTATTCTTAAAGGATAACAATATACAGGAACATAACAACGACATGACACCTTTTTATGCCTTAGTTTACAATGAAACTACTGGATATTTAGCTAGAGCAGCCGTGAATAAAGTTTTACAAGGTGGTGCCTTTTCAACACAAAGTGAAGATATTAACGATGAAAATTTACATGATGAAACATGCAAAGTATCTTAGTTATTTAAGAAGAGTTTTTGTACAAGTTTTATTTGTTTAAGCTGAATTAATAGTTTATATTTTTAAATCCTACCCACCCGAACTTTTTCATAACCATGACAGCAATGCTCTTCTATATTGATATTTTTTTTTATTATAAATTTCTTTAAATCAGCTTTACTCATAACTAACGTGAAACATTAGTTCCTTCTAGACACTTCCGAATATTATTCCCGAAACTTAGTTTATTTTATATTAAATGTTTACTAAATAGAAATATTGTATTTCAACAAAAAAATAAATTTTTATTATAAAGATAACTACTAACTGTTGCAGATTCATTTCAATGATTTTCCGAAGCTTTCAAATTCGTGCATGCAGTTGTGATACAATGGAAACCTTTAAGGTGTAAAGTAACAGCCTTGAACCTTTTCATAAAGTGTTAATGTTTTCCAAAATACACAATATGAACTTGTTTAATACAATGTCAACCAATATACATATAGTATATGCACATGTGTATATAAAAACCACAAACATAAACTTAAATAATATGTTTAAAAATCAATAACACACAAAAAGCAAAAAAAAGTCAATGTAACAAAACAACTTTTCGGACACAGGGATTAAATATTGGTTTATGTAAATTTGAAAGCAAAACAAAATTGTAAAAATTCTAACAGCAAAACGCAAATGAAATCTCTATAAAACAACCAGGTTACAAACGAAAAAATTTTAGTACATTTTGAAGCCTCTCAGCGAGCTGATATATACATATAATTTTAAAATAGAAAACAACAGTATGGGTACCTCTTCAGTGCAAAAATGGATGTCAAATGAAATTGATCGTCTATCCTCGAAATGGGAACGTTACAAGCCTGCAGGTTCGGGTTATAATCGCATATATTCTGTGCGCCTTTCCAAAAGTGTTACACATATGCTAAATAATCCCTTGCCTCCAGAAGACCGTCTGGGTAAACCCTCACAAAGAAGATTATCGCAAGGTGGAAAATGTGTCTTAGGCTGCTCATCGACCGAATGGGAGGAAGTATATCCCACGGTTAGTCGTCCTGGAATCCAGGAAGAAGCTAAAAGTTCACAACCCCAACAGTTTACTTACTATCGTAATTGTTCTACTAGGGTTACGTAAATAGAAAAAGTTTTGTTGGTGGTTTGTTTGTTTGGTATAAATGCATTTTTGTGGCATTATAATAAGTATGTGTGTATAGCGTTAGAATAGACATAACTGTGTGTAACTTTTAGTTATAAGAATTTTTTAAATAGTTTTAACGACATATTTTATAATAAAGTACTGGTTACAGTACCAACTATTTATAAAATGTTTTTTTAAAGCCTCATTAAAGTGCGAGATTTTACCTTAATCTCGATTAACTATTAATGAAATTTAATTGCAAAAATATGACCGTCAGAGAATGTTGAAAAATCGTTTACGAAAAGACAACTTATTTTAAATTGTTACTAAATCACGATGAAAACTGAAAATGTTAAAATATGAAATTATAGTTTCCAAAAAAAAAAAAACTTAAATATTTTTAATAAAAGATAACAGAAAAAAAGTTATTAAAGAAAAGCATTTTATTTTTTATACCATTTAACTCTTGAATTCGTACATTATTATACCCTTCACCACAGAAGGAAAGGGTATACATACATATATGTATGTATACATACATATATGTACGTATACATACATATATGTACGTATACATACATATATGTATGTATTAGAGTTGTGCCGGTCATGTACGACCTAGTTCAATTGAACGATTCCCGTAACTGAACGATTCTGACTCGGTCAGTGTTTTCTTTTTTATCGTTCATCGTTCGTTGCGTTTTTTTTTTGTTTTATTCAGGTACTTGACATATTGCTCTATAAAAGTTCATAAAAAATGATCAACTGTTCAAATGTTTTTTTTTTCTTATTTTTTTGGCAGTGCCGTCAACTGGTAAATCTTAAAAAGCAAATCATCTCAAATTTAATTTTGTAAATTAAAATAATAAAGGAGAAATTAATGCAATAATCCTTAACCTTTAATGTATGTATTAATATTGAATTTTTTAAGTACTGTAATAATTCCACAATATACATACATATATAAATTGTTTGTTAAAATTATTCAAAACATTTGTATGCCCTTTATTTCACATTAAAATCTGTACTAAAATAAAAAGATTAATTTTAAAGCTAGAATTAAGAAACCTGATAAATCAGAAGTGAATAAATAATAAGATAAATATTATTTATGTATGTTTGTTTACAATTGTGAAATGTTAGCAGAATTATCTGATATGTTTGATAAGAATTACGTTGAGTTGCTGTTTAAAATAAAGAACGATGACCGTAACGAACGACCTAGTTCATTAAAACTCGGTGTACGATCTGAACGATTCAGGGAAATGAACTATTATGCACAACTCTAGTATGTATACATACATATATGTACGTATACATACATATATGTACGTATACATACATATATGTACATATACATACATATATGTACGTATACATACATATATGTACATATATGTATGTATATATATAAGTTTGTCATTCCGTGTTTAATTTCTACAATATTAATTTTTGAACCCATAAAGTAGATTAAGCGATGTCCGTCTATCCGCCTGTGTTCGAGTTGAAATCTACTTTGCCAAGACACCAGAAGAGATGCAGAAAATTTAAGCCCACCGATCTGCCAGGCGTAGTTTCGAAAATGTCGGTTGTAAAGATTCTCTTTTGCTTAAGACCGCGTAGCTCGCATGAAAGCATATAGATCTCGGGGGCAAATAACCCCCAGCGAGGCGTGATTTTTGTTTGTTTTGAGGTTGGTAAGGTTTTTCTGCTTTGATTTGTTTCAAAAAGGCTTTTATAGAAAGCAATACACATAGAGGTAGACGATAGACACACAGGGTGCTTACTGGGAATGAGAAACATTCAATAGGCACAATAATGGTCAATATGACCCCCAATTCTAACGCAATATATGTAGGTTACAGGAAGGTTCTAACTCTTACAAAAAATTTTCGATAAAATTTTACAAAAAATTTTGTGATAAAATTTTTACAAAAAACTTTCGATATAATTTTAAGAAAGAATATTTACAAAAATATTATTTAAAAATTTTTGTTAAAATTTTTCCAAAAAAAAAAATTTGATAAAATTTTTAGAAAATAATTTCGATAAAATTTTTACAAAAAATTTTTAGATATTTTTTTTGATAAATTATTTAGAAAAAAATTTCGATAAAATTTTTACAAAAAAATTTCGATAAAATTTTTCCAAAAAAATTTCGATAAAAATTTTAACAAAAAATGTTTGATAAAATTAAAAAAAAAAGTTATAAATTTTTACAAAAGAATCTATAAAATTTTAACAAATAAATTTCGATAAAATTAAAAAAAAAATTTTCGATAAAATTTAAAAAAAAAAATTATAAAATAATTTCGATTCAATTTTAACAAAAAAATTCAATAAAATTTTCACAAAAACTTTTTGCAAGAAATCTGCTTTAGTCTGACGACCACTTTAACGCAATATAAATTGCAGTTTACAGAGAGCAGTTTACAAAAAAAAATTTCTGTGAATTTTTAAAAAAAAAATATTCGATACAATATTTTCAAAAAACATTCTATAAAATTAAAAAATGTTTACAAAAAATCTACGATAAAGTTTTTAGAAAAAATTTTCGATAGAATTTTTACAAAAAATTTTCTTTAAAATTTTTCCAAAAAATTTTCTATCTTTATATATTTTCTATATCTTTATATATATATGTATAATATTTTCTATATCTTTATATATATGTATAATAAAATTGAAAATCATGAAAGTAAAAAACGAATATTCATTATTGTGAAATTGGGAAACATAACAGAGTAAGGGAATATTAAACATTACTAAGGTGAAGGGTATATGAGATTCGGCTTGGCCGAATATAGCTCTCTTAAGCCTGGTACTCTCTTCAACTTTTCACGCGGAATGCTGTCAAACTATATATCGTCACCTAAAATGCAAAAGGCCGTAACTACTCAATTCAAAATTTACTTTTTGATTGATTATGACGAACTTAACCGAAACACATCTACACAGCAAATTTTACATGTATACGTCCAAAAATAACGACTTTATTGGTGAAAAACAAAAGGCCGTAACTGCAACGTCAACTAAACCAAAAAGCCGTAACTGCACTTTTCCAAAAAAAAAAAATCAAAACTAAGTTGACTTTGATTATCTTTCAATGTGTGTTATTGCGTTATTGTTTTTTAGTTTAAATTTTTGTAAAAAATGAAAACTAATAGTCTTTAATTTATAACGTTTATTCCTTCTCCTGTAAAAAACTAAAAAGTGTAGTTACGGCCTTTTGCATTTTAGGTGACGATATGTATATAAAAAATATGTATGAAAAAGTCATGAAAAAATGTTGCAGAAGTAGTACTCTGTTTTTACTGTGGAAAAGCATTGAAAGGTTTCTGGCAACATTTTACCAAAGCTGTGAAATAAAGCAAATGGGCTGTATTTCATGTAGAATGTTTTGTAAAATTTTTTTGTGGAAAATTTTGTATTTAAAACCAATAATATGGTAAAATTCTTTCAAATCGCGAGATAGACTCCAAGTTTTAAATGTCAAATTTTCCTTGTGAAATAATAAATGTTGCTCAACATTTTTCAAAAATTCCAACAGAGTACTAGGCTTTATTTGTTAATGATATGCACGGATGTACTTGACAATTTATTTAAATTATTTAATTTAATTATTAAAATTTTATTAAATTATTTAATTGATTAAAAATATAGCAATATTTTAGACTTTGCCTTACTTTTGAAAAATTACATATTAAAAAAAAAACAGGACGGAAAGGTTTGGCACAAAAGAAATTCTGCATGAATTAAAAAAAAAAAAAATAATTAAACATTGAAACATGGTAGTGGAAATATTATGGCTTACGGCACTATCACAGCGTCTGGAGTCGGTCGATTAGTGCTTATAGATGGTACCATGAATCGATTCTTTTATAAACAGCTATTAGCACTCTACTTCGCTTAGAAGAAAATCCGATTTTGGCAATTTTTTTTATTGAATCTTGATTTATAATTAAACAACTAACGATAAGTGTTAACATCTTTAAACAAAATTATACTTAATTAGGTCCAGCCAGTGCCTAAGGCTCTTAAAGGGTTAAAAAATTCAAAACTTTTAGCACTTTCTAAAAGATATTTTCAAAGTCTTTTAAGCTATAAGAATATTGACCTGAAACGTTGATAATTATATGTTATATTATTAATTCCATACAAGATCAAATTATCTTGTGCATTTTACGATAATTTCGTTACTTGAGCTTTCGAATGAAAAAATGTACTTATTCTATACGTAACGAAAATTTAATCTAAACGAAAGCTTGCTCAATTAAGAATGCCTTAATTGGGCCACAGATCAAAAATTCGTTTTACTTAACTTTCAAACACAATCAATCGAAATCAGGTTACAGCATATTTAAAAATATTTTTTTTTAATTTATTTATTATTTAAAAAATACAAACTTTATTTTTTATTATACTTTAAACAGTAAAATTAAAATTGTTATTGTTTTTATATTTTAAATCTGTCTAATATTAAACATTAAAATAGGTACAATTCTGAATTTGTTATTCATAATAAATAGTTAATAAAGGTAAAAACATTTAATTTTTAGTTTTTTTTTCTCATTAGTTTTTGACATTATTTCTTTTTAAACAAATATTTTTTTTATACTAAGGTTAAATATCATAAAATGTTTTTTTTTTATAATAAAAAAATTACTAAAAACTAAACAAAAATTATTCATTTTTAGATAAACCTATAATTTATTATAAATATCAATTATTTTGTTCGTTTTTGTCGCTTAAATAGCCATGTATCAATTTGTTTTTCGAAATATTACAAATTTAAAAAAAATTAATGAAATGATTGCTTTGTTTAGATTAAGGTTGTAAATGTATGACTAACTAATTTAATAATTTTATTTAGAAACTTTTTATTTAATGATATGGGATTTTGTGTGATAATTTGTTTTCCTTTCCGTGTAATTTAGGACATAAATGAATGAATTTGTTTTTATTAAATATGCATTTAAGCATATTTAAATTATTGTTTATTTTGATTTATATTTTATTTATTTTCTAATTACAACATTTAAGGCATTTACAAATTTTGATTTTTTTTATTAATAAAAAAATGATTTTTAATTAAATCTATTTCTTCTAAACACATAACACTGGAGTTAAAATTTTTTTTGTAAGTTTTGAAATTTTGTTCATTCAGTGTAAGAACTCAAAATTTTAAATTTTAGTTTAATTGTCTATTAATTTCAAATTATCTCTTCTTTTATAAAAGAACAATCAAAGAAATGGGAGACAGTAATAAACACTGCTGACACTATCGTGGCAGAAGTGCGATATATTTTTTGAAAATAGACTTAAGTCCAGTTATGAAACTGAGCTTGTAGATCTTAAGTTTTAGGCGAAACATCAGTGGACTATGAACCTGCTATTTTGGTTTATTTTTTAAGAGTCAGAATATAATTACAAATTATATTCTAACTTAATTTATCGAGTATAGTAACGAAGATCTTTACTTGTTGTAGTGAAACAGCCAGAGTTGTTGGTGGGAATTGAAACCACAACCCCCAGACTGATAGACTAGCCACTAGCTAATACCCCTCTACTCAGGATTCTGCTTTTTAAAGTAGGAAGTAATATTCCAGCAAACCAAATGTTCCGAACAAAAATCTTCCGATTTTGGAACCGAAATATTACCGAAATCGTAACGTATTTATTATGAAAGGGTTGACACGACTTCGCAACGATATATAGTTACGAAATCGTAACGAAATGTAGGTACGAAATCGCAACGACATGTTGGTACAAAATCGCAACAATATGTTGTCTGTCGGTACCTGTCGGTATAAGCTAGAACTTCGTTCTCTAAAAGTTAAATTAATATAATGATTTGCTATTGAAGGCAATACTTTACCGTAATCGATTCAATTTCAATTGTCCATTTTGCATGTATTGATTAAATCTTTTCGTATTTACTATAATTCTTTTCTGTATAATATAATTTTGGTTTTTATTTTCTTACATATAAATCAAAGTTTTATATATCTTTTTATTTGTTCAGACAAACAACCGTAATGTCATAACGAATTCCTTACGACGAGTCTGATTTCATACAAACTACCGAAATCTTTTAACGAATTCGTCACGACAAGTCTGATTTTAGATAAACTGTCTTGACGAATTCCTTACCACAAGTCCGACTTCAGAAAAAATCGAAACATTTAGTTTTATGGGATTTTTAAAGCAGAGTCCGCCAAAGAAGTGCACATGTGCGCTTGCTCTCTCAACACATATAAAAAAAAAAACGAATGCAAAATCATTCAGAAGAAAAATAAGGTGGTATGTGTTTGCGGCCAATGGTTTAAAGTTACTTCAAGAAACTTACTTTAGATGAAAAATTACTTTAATCCTTTCCGTATGTTGCGTAATTAAACTTTGGGTGTTTTGTGAAAACACGAACACTTTAGATCTCGATAGCTGTTATCGGATTTGTTTCTTCTGTTGTGAACGGGTTGTTAGAAGAATTGTTCTAAATTATTTTTGACACTAAAAGAGTTTAACGAGGGATATATTCGATGCCAATATAACGGATGTACTTCGGATTTGCGAATATATCGGTATCATCGATATATTGTCGATAACATAAACATACGGGTATGTTCTGTAATCCGAAATCGATTTAAATTGAAATAGAATAAATTTTTAAAGAAAAATATAACTTAGTTGCGCCTATTATTTTAAAACATTAGCAATCAAGGAAGTTATGTGAATGGTCTTTAATCAAATGTATAAAAAATAATATCAAAATATTGTATGATTTAAAAGTTATGACAATTTAAAATTTCATTCGGATTCAATTTTACTCGGTTTCGGATTACAGAACATACCCGATAAATACATTGTAACAACGAGTTGCTCTCTACAAGTTTGTCTACAAAGAATAACTTACAACTAAAGAATGGTTAGTTGGGGAAGAGGTGGTGAAAACTTTGCTTCGAAAAGGTTAAAATTAACAATGACTGCTTATAAGTATATCAGGATTTATCATGTCTTCTATCTAATATATCGAAATTGCAAAACTTAGTGTATAACTAAGTTCTGGCTCTTAGTAAAAGATGCTAAATTGAGCACTTTGCGAAATGGCCATCGAGACTAGTTTCCCTCTCCGTAGTACATAATCAATTTCAGTGAATTTTTAATTTGGGTTAATAGCACGCTATTAATGAAAAATTAAAATTATAAACGTTTTAATGCCCAAAATATAAATTATTATAAAAACATTTTTGTTACCATTTTAAAAATTTACCTTGTTTAGCTATTTCACTCTTTCAATCTTAGTTAGATTAAGAAAAGACAAATTAAAAGTGAGTGTCATTACGGCTTTACATTAACAGTTGCCAGATAAAATTACTTTTTTTTAAAAAAATTTTTATGGATCGTCAAAAATTCATCAGCGTTAAAAATTCTTTTTAATAAGTCATAACATTTTTTATCATGTCAGTGGTACGAATCATTCGTGTGTGAGTTTGACTTGCACCTTACCGATTTAATCAACTTATTTGTTATTTGATAAAAATATCTTAGAAAATGATCAAACATAATACATATATGAAAATTATAAAAAAATATATAACTAATTGATATTTAATAAAACTATTATAGTTCTTGCTAAATGTTGATCTCTGTTGAAAATATTAAACAAAAAAAAAAAACAAAAAAAATATCCAGTGTTACATTTATATTTATAATCCTTCCTTAATATCATATATGTATATTCTATATATAAAAACAATTTTATATTCAAGCGTTTCAATAATATTGCAATTAGTAAAAAAAAAATCATTAAAGTAACACATACATACATACATATATAAAAAATATGAATAACTCTTTTTTAATTATTACTTATTTAGTATAATTATAGTTCAATAATATTAATCATATAAATTGTTTATCTAAATTTTCCTTGTTTTAATTATTTTTTATACAATATTTTTTTTTTATTATTTTTCTTTTTTGTTAATAATGTTTTGTATCAAAAAAATGCTTAAAATCCCTGAATATGAGTTCACATTTTATTACAATCATAATTATTTTAAATTGAAGTATAATTAGCATAATTTGTAATAAACTTATTTAGTTTTTCTTGCAACAATTAGAACAAATGATTAGGAAAAATATTTGTTAACATTATTTTAGTTGATATTATTAATACAGTTTATAGTCTAATTAAATTTCAAACAAAAAATACATCGCTTTAATGCAAGTTTTATAAATAGGAAAACATTTAATTCCAATTTCATTTCTTTATAGTTTTTAGAAAATTCTCTTCCTTTAGCCTTTAAATATAAAACATTTTTTGCTTAAAACTCTACAATAAAAAAATATGAACAATCTTTTGTTTTACAATAATTACAATAATTTTATAATAAGAACTATAATAATAATCATTAATAATTGAGTTATTTTTATAAGCAAATCATACAATAATAATTCGTAGGCAGTTCTTTAGTTTGGATTGAGTAAAAACAAGAGAATGAAAATATTAAAGGTGAATTGAAAAAAAAAAAACATTCTAGTCCTTATACTACGTATATGCTGTGTATCAGAAAGAAGTACAAGCACATTTTACTTCTTTTTTTTCTCTCAAAAAAAAAAAAAAAAAATCAGACAAATCCGACAGGTATATGTAAAACTTAAACTTGTTTGTATGAAGATTGTTTTTTTTTTGTTGTTAATATTAAATTTGTTTCTTCCTAAATTATGACACAATCAATTACGGTTATTGAACAGGGACATGTTGGGGATACTCGTTACGTCGCCCACTCATACGACTTCGCACAGAATCACTGTCGGTTTCATCATCAGCAATTTCTTCTCGTGGACGTGTCCATTTTATCATGGTTTCCGGTGATCGGTACAAGAAGATTAATTTGGCAAACAGATCTTCCTCGAGCATAAATTCTAAAGCTTCTCTTACCTGTTGGATAAAAATTAAAACAAAAAAAAAAAAAAATAAATAAATAAAAATTTATAATATAGAAAAATAAATACGAGGGCGGATAAATAAGTCATTAAAAAAATTCTTCTAACTTATTTCTTTTTTTAAGTTCTTTCCTTTTCTCTGCAAAGTAAGAAGGAAGCAATTATATTGCTTAATTGATTTTTTTTTTTAAAGAAGTACCACTCAGGCAGTTAATTACATTACCAGGCAGTACCTACATTAAATGTGGTACTTCCTTTGGAAAGGGATAGTAGTAGATAAGACAGATAGTTAGTGATAGTAAAGTTTCGATTCTGGCAACACTACAATTGCACGTTATGATTATTTTAAGAACAGTATTGCAGCGCCTCTGGTGTTATTTAGGCGAATTATTTCGAAGCTAGCATTGCCAATTTATAATTATTTTACTTCACCGGCGATTTTGTGCTATATGGTAATACCGGCATTATTATAAAGAGAAATTAATATAATCAGAAAAATTGATGTTGCCGCGGCTGAGATTTGAACTCGTGACCATTGCTTAGTAGTCAACGTGCTAACCACTTAAGCTACAGCACCCTTTTAAAACCCCTAAAAACCTCTAATATGATTTTGTAATAAGCGTTTTAATCTGATTTCTACTTTGATTTAATTATGTTGAAAATACTAAACAAAACTTACCAAATATATATCAAGGCACAATTGCAAAACTCTATCAACATTTGGCACATCTTCATACATTATTCTTCTCGTCTGTCCACCCAAAAAGTTCTTCAAAAATCTGGAGGCCAATAACACAAATGTAGTATACAAACCGATAATACTAATCAAAAGAGAACAAACAGAATATTATTATAAAATATATGTTTCTATTTAAGTGTATGTTTTGAAAACTCACCCTCCTCCTGTTAAAAATGTCCACGTAGAAGGAAACTTCTTGTCGTTAAATGTATAAAAGATTATACCCGATGAACAATCATACAATGGTAATTGCTTTAGAAATGTAGAGACAGCATCATCTTCGCGACAGGATGTCGTTACTTCCCACCACAAACTAGTATTGCCAGCTGAATTCATTGAAATGCTCATATTGGTAAAATCTAAAATAATAATAAAAATAATGTTTAAAATAAGAATAATAGTATAAGAGTATACAGAGTATAAGAGTATACAGATTATAAGAGTATACAATAGCACAAACCTGACCAATTAGTAGTATTGAATTTAGGCATAAGATCTGATATAATACTGGGGTTGGCAGAATTTAAAACCTTTATAAATGTCGGTAAAATAAAGGGTATACTGACGTCAATATCATTTTCATTGCCGGTGCTTATCATATTTGCTAAATTTTTTCTTTCTGGATAATCACCAGTCATTTGCCATGTGTTTTCAATAGTAACAGTGCCAACTTGATTTTTAACAGGCGGTATCCTTGTTAATTTATAAGTCAAGCCCATCGTTAATGTTACATCTTAAAACAAAAAATAAAAAGTATAATTTAGTTTTCACATAAAATAATTTATAACAGCCAAAATCGCTTTTAGGGCAGCTTAAATAAAAATAAATTTTTAAGAGGACTACTTTCAAATCTGGGGGAAAATTACGGCCTACGGTATCGATCGAAATATCAATAGAAATTAAATGGAAAATGCGATCGATATCGAATGCCGTAATTTAGCCCCTGACTATTAAAAGAAAGTTTTATGACTTTATCTTCTCCGTTTTGTAATCTGTCTATGAGGAATAAAAATGTGTGTGAAAATACTTGGATTGGAATCAGGGTTCTGAATTTCTTATTTATGAGCGTTGAAATTTCAACATTTATGATATTCCTCATAAATGAGGTTTCTAAAACTTAAATTTTTTTTTCACGGTCATAAATGAACAACAATAAATGCTCTGCCTGTGATCAAACACGAATGAGTGTAACTGTTTATGGTAAAAACGAAAACTATCCGTATTATTCATATGCGATAAGTAAATAATTAGCTCATTTTTATTAATTTTTTTTACATAAATGTTTTTTTTTTTTTTTATGAATGTTTTTATTTATGTTTTCATTTATGAAATTTCTCATAAATGCGATTTCTGAAACACTTTGTAACTGCATACGCCGGCAGTTGCACATTACAAAATATGTATATATACACATACATACATTTATGCGAATGCTTAATGCGAACATTTTTCTACGATCTTTTCATTTATTAAAAATTAACAAAATTGTAAATTCTCATAAAAGAGCACTTGTGTGAAAAACAAAATATTTTCTCGTTTATTCACTTTTAAATAGAAAGGAAAAAAAAAATAAATCATCTCACTCATAAATGAACAGACACAAACTATTTTCTAGTCTCTAACACATGTATGAAAGGAAGAAAATAAAAACTAAGATGTAAACACTCACACATGATTGAGTAGTGAGTGAGCATTTTGGGACTCTGCTGAGAATAAAAGAAAAAAACTAAATTTTGATGTTTTCTACTTTCCACATACTTTCTTTGTATTTTCGAAATTATTATTTTTTAACATAGTTAAGATGAATAACGATAGAAAACATTTATATCATTTCTTTATTATTTTGACATCTTAATACAGATTTTTTAAGTTTAATATATTTCATTCCAAAGTAAAAAATAAAGTATTTATGTATATAAGTATATTGGGCGTCATTTTAATTGAAAAGTTTTGAAAGCTATTCTTTAAATATTTTCAAAAAACAAAAAATCATTGTACATCGATTACTAAAAGTGGTTTTACACGGCGTGTATTTGTCATATGACTTGTCACTTTTCCATGTGTAAATTCTAAACACGTCGTGTGAACCCTTTCACACATAACATGTGTATTTTCCATGTGTACAATGCATATGACATTTAGAACGTGTTCTATTTTGATGTGAAAAAGCATCTGACATCCTGTAATGCCAACTTGATATTTTGCTATTTTAGGTTTTTCGTGGTACCAAAAGCACTAAAAGCGTATATTTGCATCTTTGCGTCAGCTGTGGTTGGAAATACAAAACTGTGTGGCCGAAAAATTATATATTATAGGTCAGATTATATATTATATGTCAGATGTAATTACGCATGTACGTTTGAAAGCAAAAATTGTAAACCGTATGTAAAATGCCTATTTTGACAAACACATGAAATTACATATGGGTCATATGACAAACACACGTCGTTTGGGTTCGTATCTCAGCCATGCCAATCATCAACATCAATATAACACAGCGTCCTCCTTCGCCGGTATTACTCTATAGCGCTAAATCGTCGGCAAAGCAAAATCGTAATAAATTCGATATACAGTTTCAAAATTAATTAACCTATTTGGGATTTTTTTAAAAATAATGACGTAGAATTGCTAATAGAGAAGCTTTTATCGCTATTTTTTTATTTCACCATCTGTCTTATCTCTATTCTATGCCTTTGCTAAAGAAGGTAACACAATTAATTGGTAGTCATAATTTCCGCAGTGATACTTCTCTTTAATAAAAAGAAATGAAAATGAAGTATAAACAAAGTACTACAGGGTGGCACAAATTTAATTTAATTTTGTTTTTGAATCATTTTTACTAAACAAAAAATAATCTTGAGTAATGGAAATCTTTATTTGGAGCTTTAAAACTTTATCTGTTAAGTGGAAAAGATAATATCCGTCAAGTGGCTGCCGCCAGTGTTGATAGACATAAGTGCGCGCTATATAGCATTTTCTACAACTATCCGCAAGATTTCCGGCGTTAACTTTTCGCATTCCTGCCGAATAGGCGGAGGCCTAGGCGACCAGGAAACGCTTCTTTCAAAATATCCATTGTAGCTTCTGTTGTGTGTGGTTGCACCATCTTATAGACTTGTAGATGTCACATGTTCACCAAGCACCTATCATTTAATTCCGGCGGTAAGAAGTCGGTTATCATGATCTTGGAAAATTCGTAATAGTGTTGCGATAGCGTTCTCAAAAAAATACGGCCCCATCACTCCTCCCGCGTGACATAGCGACATTGGCAGCCACAAACAAAACGACTAGCCGGTGGTGGCCACGACCTGCGAAGTCTTGGATTCAGACAGTTGGTGAAACACGACTAGGGAATCGATGTCGAAATTCACGCTACGCTACCACCATCGACCGATTATTTGCGAAAAATGTCTCTTGTGGGGTATAGTGCTCCATTGCTTGACTGTTAGTGTATTGCAGCTGTTTAGCTCACAAATGGGTAATATAATTAACATACGATGCCATTTGGAAAAATTATAGCGTCTTCCGATAGGGTGATTAATTGTACTCCACCTTGCATATACTTACATATTTTACAAGCTTAATTCGTTTCATATTACAGGGGTGAGTTTATATTAATTTTCTTAAAGAAACTCGGTTGATAATGTTTTAAATTAAATACTTACTACTTTCCAATTCAGCTAACAATCTTGCCTTATCGGGTGGTGCTATATTCCATACTGAAGGTGAATTTCGTTTTAATTTTATAGCAGCTATGTCTGAGGCATCATAACTCAATAGAAACGATAAAGCATCCTTATCCTTTATGTAAGCATTTTTCATAGCCAAAAACATGTCTTCATTAAAAACGAACGTACTTTCAAGCGTGTTGGCCTCATAAATTGGCTCATATGAGCCAATACGTATAGATACTTCAACTTGCGTCGGTACATTAGACTGCCCTACGGCACCAGAAAGTGCAAACAATGTCAGAGGACCCCACAAAGCGAACACAATTAATAGTATTGCACAGCCGCCCAACAACAATTTCATATACGTTGGCTTCTTTTGGGCTCTTATAGCTGGAAAATCTGTTTCCATTTGGCGCAAACATTTAATGGAATAATTATTGGCAAATATATCTTCCATTTTGAGCCAATCGAATAAAGTCATGGTAGTATCAGTACACAGCCAATCTAAAATCGTACGCAATTCGTATAAGAATGGTATAAGCATGTAGCTGGAAGGAGATGTTAAGTGTGTAATTGTTTTTGCTTGCCACAGAAAGATGTACATATTAAATTTTATTTTTACTTACATTTTGAAGGATATCATATTTATTAGGGAGAAACTCCTGGTTAGGAAGTTACCCAATATACGATTTGGATAACCACATCTAATTTGATAACTCGACAGCAGAAAATAGAAACACTTGATGATATAGAAAATAATGGGTGGAGCAGAAGAGTAAAAACTTCTTTCTGTCACAGCTGGCACTATAAAGAACATCCAAATATGAATGCCCACCACCGAAAAGAAGTGGAATATTATTTTGCCCACCAAAGCCTTGCGCAGATATAGAGCACGATCGATAACTATTGAACCGAATTGTACCAGCAACATTATAAGAAAGGGAATGGGGACCTTGTTTTCTGCCAAATATGTTTGAACACCGCCATCCGTTTGTTTGGACTGTTGAAATGAATATGAATTAAAAATTAAATTTCAGTTTTGTTTTTAACGCTTCGATCATACTTACACTAAATGCACTGAAACCAAAGAGTAAAACGAAAAAATTTATAAAATCGCACAGAAACATGAGAGCATAAACATCTGATGATAAACGGGATTTGTGGGTAAGGTTGTGAAAAAATTTCGTCAAACCAGACATATATTTACTGCGCCTGCAAAATCAGAAACTTTATTAGGACTTGTTGTATTGAAAAGGGTTAAACAAAAAATACGTACTGTAAACTCTCAACACGTTTAACTATATCATTATGTGATATGCTTAAACGATGTTCAGCAACACGTTCTGAACCGCCAGAATGTCGCCGCTCATTTACATTTACATCTTCATCATCAGGATTTGAATCATTTCTGTGAGAATTAAGTAGTAACGTTATTTCAAAAAAAGATCAAATATTTAAAAAAAATAACATAATAATTTAGATAAATTGTATACCTTATATTTATATTACCATCATCTTGACTAGAAGAAAATTCAGTACTTGACATATATTCTCTATCAAAACTTACTTTATCCGAAACTGACGTTGAACTAAGTTCTGAATCGGTTTTGGTAAATGAATTTCTATTATGCACTTTTCTTGATTTCTTTTTTAGATTTTTTTTGACTTTTTTATAAGAACGTATTGGGCCTTCTTCATTCATTGAGTCTGAACTTGAGCTTGAATATGGTTCTGTATTTATTGCTTTATCTTTTTTCGGTTTAAATTCCCTAACAAAATCTTATGAATATTATTACTTTTTCATTTCGGCTATAACAATATTATTCATTTTATATCCTAGGGGTCTAATTCTCGCAGTCGTGAACGACGTTTTTTTTTCAAACTGAAATTTATTTTAATCGTGTCAAATGATCTAATAATGTAGGTATAAAATTGTAAATGAAAAAAATGATATAGTGTTATTTGTGTTCCCGTAAAATTGTTATTCCCCTCGAAGCGAAAAATGCTTTCGTGAATCTCGCGTGAAATTTTTGTGCCCTTCATTCAACAGCTGTTCAAAATAAAGTAAGCTATCCATGCACATTAAATGTAAACAAGAAAAATAAGCTGGGGCCTAATCACCCCATTCGATTTCGAGTAAACTATCGTATCAAATAACAAATTCGATACGATTCGAGTAAGCTAATTATGCCATTCGACATGTACCGATGTGTTATTTTTATCAAATTATAATAGATTAATAATAAGTCAACAAGTGAACAAGAAAACACGGTATAAAAATATTTCTTTTCAAATGAAATTACGATACTTTTTATTCGATATCAAGTGCCATGATACCAAAATGAAAAATTACAATAGATTTTACTCGATATCGATTGCGGCGATTAGATAAAATATTTTTAATATAAAATTCAATAATAAAAATATAATAAAATGTTTAAAATTGCTGCAGTAATTTTGCTATGGGAAGAAGTTGGAGTTAAACAATATATTGTAAATGACTTAATTCAATAATTTTATTTTCATTTAAACAAATTTTTGTTTTAAACTTAGGCATCATTACAGGGTAAATAAAGCTGCGCTTATGTATATGAGCCGTTTATTTTGAAAGTGGAATAAGTCACTTTTAAAAAATACCTAGGCAATGATAACATTGATTACAATTTAACAATATTTCTTCTTTTTTACAAAAATTTGCAATCAAATGTTAAGCGCCACTTACCCAATGATCATGAATTTGGTAAAATAGAAATGGCTTTAGGAAAATCAAAATATCACATTGCAACACGGAAAAAAATAACCATATACGGACACCACTACGTGATAAAAGACCAATAAAAAAGACCCCTGTCTCCCAGTTTTGCCCAAAGTCCTCCAGGTTTTTTTTTATGGGCCCTCAAAGAAGTGGGGCCTCGATGTCATTTTTGAAAAAATGATCATTTCCTCAAGCTCATATTTTGCAAACCGTTTGAAATTTTAATATGCTCTCTGAGGCAAAGTTGTACCTCTTGTCATAAAGAACAAAAATTGTGAACATATAAAATCAAAAAAACTTCATCTTCAAGGTCAAAATCGCAAAAAACTTTAAAAAATTCAATTTTTTTTACCTTTTTTCCCCTGTTCAGGTCCATAGGTAGCAAACCGTTCAAAATTCAAGGAAACAATCAACTACAAAAATGAACCTAAGATCTCAATAAACAACTTTCTAGAACATATGAACTTTCTAGTAATGACTCTTAACACAGTTTAGGCAGCGCTTAGGTAGCCGCAAAAGTGAAAAATTTTCCGAAAATTTTTTAGCTACCTAAGCGCTACCTAAACGGTGTTAAGAATCATTCCTAGGAAGTTCATATTTTCTAGAAAGTTGTTTATTGAGATCTTAGGTTCATTTTTGTAGTTGATTGTTTTCTTGAATTTTGAACGGTTTGCTACCTATGGACCTGAACAGGGGAAAAAAGGTTCTTTATGACAAGAGCTACAACTTTGCCTCAGAGAGTATATCAAAATTTCAAACGGTTTGCAAAATATGAGCTTGAGGAAATGATAATTTTTTGCAAAAATGACATCGAGGCTCCATATCTTTGAGGGCCCAAAAAAAACCTGGAGGACTTTGGGCAAAACTGGGAGACAGAGGTCTTTTTTTTTTGGTCTTTTATGACGTAGTGGTGTCCGTATATGGTTATTTTGCCATAACTTAAAAAATTACACAGTGCGTATATATACACTGCAATCCTTAAATATATCGACTTAAAACGAAAGTAACTTATGCCACTTTCAAAATAAACGGCTCATATTCTGGAAGTGCTCAAAGCTTCGCATTCTTGTCCTAAAATAATTTAATAAACACCACAGATTACTTACATACTGAATACAGATCCCCATCAAAAATTAAGTGAAAAAAAAAAACAAAGGACAAAGTGAAAAATTTTCGGGGGAGAAAACTATTTACGAAAGGGGAATTTTTTGTTGACGTGAACAATTTTTTGAGAGAATTATTTACCATTGGAAAGTAAATACAAAATTTAAATATTTCGAGGGTAAAAAATATTCAAAATAGGGGTGAATATGTATGAACAAAAGATAAGAAACAATCCGTTGCCATTGGTGATCTTTTGGTTTACAAGTATCGGGCCTCTCTCTCTTCTCCCGTTTTCTGAAACACATATTAAGTAATATTAAACCAACCCATATATGCGATTTTGAACATGACCGACAGACAAATCAGGCGGTCACTGCATAATTCGATTTGAAAAGGAAATCATTCGAAAATGTATGACTTTAACATTGTGTTTCGAAACAGATTTCTTTCCAATCGAAATACGCAGTAGCCTCCTATAGATCACCTTATTTTTTATTGTACAGAATTATCAAGCCTCCAGTTATTTTGTAATTGTGCAGGTATAATTTAAATCCTAAGTTACCATAATAGTCAGTATATATCGCGTGTGTTTTTTTTAGCTGCACGATAACTATCGATATCTATAGATTAGTTAGGCTGAAAACCGCAAACTGTGTTGACATTTCTGTTCAGTAAGATTTGGAAAAATAACCTTCCAAATTGTGGAAATTTAATTGAAAAAAAAAAAATAAATTTGTTAACGAAGTTCGTCCATTTTACGGTCAACATAACCAGCCTAGTGAGAAAGCAATTCCTAGTGATCTTTTTTGCACTAATTTTACTCTTCTCGATTCAAAACAATCAACAATAAGATAAAGAAATATGCGTAACGAAAAGAATATTGCTGCTGTAGCCCGAAGTACTAAAGAACATGCCGAAATGTCGATACGTCGTCATTCTCAAGTTGTTGGTCGATTACGTAGAAAATTTTACTGAACGATTTTGGCTGACGTGCCTATAAAATGCAACTCAAGCGATAATTGAAACCAATCGATCATTACTAGCATCGCATTTGTGCTGTTCGGACTACTTTGAAACTGGCCGAAGATGAGAATTTTTTTCAAAGAATTGTGTTTAGAGATGATGCTCATTTTTGCTTAAATGGTTATGTCAATAAGCAAAATTGCCGTATTTTGAGCGAAGATAACCTCCAAGCCGTTAACGAATCACCATTACATCCATGAAAATTGGCGGTATCATCGGTTCATATTTCTCTCGAAATGCCGTTACGGTGAATTGCGAACGCTTTCGAGCCATTCGGTCTGAATTTTTGTTTTACTAAATTAATCAGCTTAACATCAAAGACATTTGATTCCAACAAGACGGGCGCAACTTGCCATAAAGCGCACGATGAATAATCTATTTATTGCAAAATCAATTTGATGACAAATTTATTTCTAGATTTCGTCCTGATCACTGTCACCTCGTTTGTACGAGTTAACGCCTCTGGATTACTTTTTATGGGGCTATGTTAAGTCATTGGTTTATGCCTACAAACCAGCAACTCTTGAAGCATTGGAAGTCAATATTCAAGTCATCATTGACACCATACGGTCAGGTTTATTGAAAAAGGTAGTTAATTAGACTGATCGAATGGAATATGTAGCTCGTAGCTGCGGCGGTATTATTAATTTAAAAAAAATGCCCCTTGAAAATATATCGCAAAATACCCGAAATGAAATATTAGCTTTCTTAATTAAGAGAACTAATATTTGAAATTTTTTTTTATCGATATATGTACAACCCTTAAGTTTTTGTAGGTGGGACACCGAACCACTAATTTTATGGGTTTCTTTTCGACTCCCTTCGTTCCTTAATGACTTCTATTATCCGACATTCATTGAGTCTGGTGCTATCACTAGCATTTTACTCTCGACTGTTATGATGTCAGTCAGTCAGACTGGCGAATTATACATATCGACATTCTTTCTCATCGCGTATGATGATTTCTGATATTTGCCTAAGGGTAAGGTATCCACAGCATCTATATTTATTATGCGTCTGCCCTCCAAAAAATCCACACAAAATGTTCTCTAACGTCTTAGCCTTTTTCCAGGCACGGTTTGCAAATAATATTTTAATCTTCCATGACCTGTCACTAAAGCAGTTAACCAGTTGTAGTCACTCAGAATATATCCAAGCACCTTTTAGGTCTTCGCTGCTAACTTGTAGTGAAAAATGTCAGAATCTTTGGTAGAAATCGAACCCACACTAGCACCTACACTAGCAGGAAGAATTTTAACGTATAGGAATGCGAAAATTAGACCCCTGTCGATTTTATTTAAACACGTAATTTATACTTACAAGACGGATTTAGAGTCATAATCATCTTCGGTATATGTGACAATAGGCTTGTATATATCAGTTTTCCATAAACCATGGGATTTCAAAAAAAATCTAAGAAATAATTGTTATTATTTTGATTATAAATTAAATTAAAAATAAAAACACTTACCGATGGAAAAATAATACAAAGAGCAATAACAAGTCGTATGTGGCAAAATCAGCTGACATCGCAACACCAAACAATTTCTCCACAGCAAGTGGATTATTTGGTAAATTATACTGATAATTGATCCAGATTAATTTATATTGGAAGATGCATTTTATAAGCACAATTGCCTGGGTGTAGGCAATCAATGTTACCCAAAATGTTTTTGTAGGACGAGGCAAAGACAATGTGCCCCAAAGGAAGACCATCAAGGGAAGAGGTAGTGATATTAAGCTTGCATTTACCACCTTAGGATTTAATAATATACATTATACAATTAAAATAAAATAAAAGTTTAACACCAAACTTACTTGATTAATAAACACCACTATATAACAGACCAAATCAGTATTTGATAAAATCGCAAACCAGGCGGATATCAATACTTCCACCATTATATTGTGATCTCGAGCTGTAAAATCTTCATCATCAAATGCTGTTTCTGTGCTGTAAAGTGCAAGTTCAAATAAAAAATAAATAAAATTAAATAAATAATTAATTATCAAAAGAGTTCAGCACTGTTCTGTTTTTACAAAATGTTTTTCATTTCTGAGACAACAAGCGTCGTCAGACAGCTTTATGCAAAATATCATTGCAAATTTTCCAAAACGATATTGACTTTTAAAATCGAAAACCAAATAGATAAATCCTCTATATAATCGCATCACTTAAGAAAGGCTGCACTGATTTAGCGAAATTTTTTTTAAGCCTTCATCATAACCAAAGGCCCCCAACCAAAAAAAGTGGTTAAAATGAAAATGCATTGGTTTGCTAAATATTTAGCAAAGTGACACAAACCTACCTTGTTGAAAGCTAGTATGCTATTGATTTAAAATTTTTACATGTTTTGTTCTCTTTGTGAGATTCTGTTTGAGATTGTGTATGTGCTCACATACCCTTAGGGGTTTGCGTGGGGGCTCTTGATCATAACTCAACTTAGGTTTTTACGGAAATAAAAATTGACCACGCCCTTGCTTTTTAAGTATCTAGAGAACTATAACACAGTACGACAAAATCAAATTTTTTTGAGTACACATGAGTAATGTTAACATAATATGAAAATAGGCTTAAAATAAAGAAATACGTGTCTCGGCGTTTTGCTGTAGCACGTCAGAATTTTAAGAAAATCGATTTTAAAGATTCGAAGAACCGTGGAGGTTCACTTGTAACGTAATACTATTATAAAAAGTTCTATAAAAATAGAATGGGTGATACGATTTAAATGCTTGAGCCAGTTTCAAAAAGGGAATTAAATTTGGATTTGTTTTTATTAAAAAAAAACAATTTTTTCCGCTAGATGGGAGCTTTAATTTTCATGTAAAATTAAAAAATATCCAAAAAATGTAATGTAAATGTAACAAACTTAGAAACGATCGACCGCCATATGGTTCAAATCCCAGACGACTTATTTTAATTTTTTCTAATTGTAGAATTGTATTTTTAATGAATTTCGTACATTTTTTGGATATTTTTTAATTTTACATGAAAATTAAAGCTCCCATCTCCCATTTTTTTTTTTAATAAAAGCAAATCCAAATTTAATTCCCTTTTCAAAACTGGCTCAAGCATTTAAATCGTATCACCCATTCTATTTTTATAGAACTTTTTATAATAGTATTCCGTTACAAGTGAACCTCCACGGTCCTTCGAATCTTTAAAATCGATTTTCTTAAAATTCTGACGTGCTACAGCAAAACGACGAGACACGTATTTCTTTATTTTAAGCCTATTTTCATATTCTGTTAACATTTCTCATGTGTACCAACCACTGTCGTACTGTGTAATAGGTAAACCATTGAAATTAATATAAATAGTTTAGCGAAAAACAGGCTGAATTGGAATAATGGGCGTGTTATCTCCCATACAAAGTGAACAATTATTATCGTCTACCTGTAGATCTGCAATAGGTAGAGTCTTGAAACTTGAAACACAGACTGGATTGGGACGGTGGGCGTGGTACTTCACATACAAAGTAAACATATAGTGTATCTGTAGAACTACAATAGGTAGAGTCTTGAAACTTTTCACAAGAACTACAATATGTAGAGTCTTGAAAATTTGCACATGTACTGATATGCCTAAACTAGCAAAATACAGACTGGATTAGGATAGTGGGAGTGTTAACTCCCATGCGTAGAAAAAATATTATTAAAACATAAACTGAAATAGTTTTGTCATGAGAATACCGTGCGTTTTCCAGTTAAAGGTTCGCCATACTTTACCTCCAAGTTTTATTTGTATTTTTTGTGGATGGGTGTAACCAAGCTCACTGGGCATAGCTAGTATGAAAACAAAAAGTTTTCTAGTATTGGAGTTTTAAGGGCAACTCTGGATGTAAAAAATGCCTTTAACAGCCTTAAAAGAGATGCAAAAATCAAACGAGAACTTCGCAGTGCCGCAATATCTTTCCGGTTGATGGCAATATATGATTTAAGCTTTCGTCGGGGGCTGCACAGGGTTTTATTGTAGCCTGTGATTTTTGTTACATATATGATGATATGTTATGCACGGAATGCCAACGAAAACATTCCTGGTAACCTATGCAAATAATATTCTGCCATTCAACATGGCAGGATTCTGTGCGAACGCAGGCTAAGGCAGGTGATGATCAGAACTTGACGAAAAGCGTCAAGTATAGGCAGAGCTAGACATGAAAAAAAAATAGCGCCAGCTAAATGGAATGCAGTACCCTAGTGACTCTCCTAGGGAAAAGAGCGAAACCGTGAGTTATTTCGTTGATTTTACGAAAATGGAAAAAGTTCTGATTTTTGTGCTGATTAAGCATTATTTTTTATGTAAAAAAATCATCACGAAATCATCAAAAAAAAAGTTTGATAAATACCATGTGAACTCTCTACCACGAATTTCAATATTTATAAAGAGGTTTACTGAGTTCGGTTGTCGTCGTACAGACACAAATAATGCCAAACTCTTAGTTAGCCTTAAACAGCAATTATAGTAGATAAAATTCTTGGAATGATATTGGAGGATCGGAGAATGAAAGTACGTAAGGCGGCTGAGGCTTAAGGCATCGCAATCGAGAGCGTACTTTACTTTTTTTATAAGTATTTAGATATGAAAGAGCTATCCATGAGATGGGTGCAGACCGTGAAGTTGATCGGCTAATAGCCGTCGCCGACATTAATTGGAAGCAGTTAGCCGTGGCCGAAGTAGTTGCTTAATAAGCTGTTTTTTTTTTTTTTTTTTAATTTGACGTTATTTGTTTCAAAACTTGGTAGTTATAAAATAAATGGCATCATCAAAACACTCGTGATTTGATAAACTTAAAAATATTCCCACTGTATTAAGTGATTTACAGAACAGGGTAAAATCACTTGAGGGATTAAAAAGTGGTTTATTATTTGATTTTGAGAAATTTTTATTTTTTATATATGACTATCTCGCATTGAAGCTGCGGTGTGTGATCAAGATTTAGCATTCGGCTTTTAGACGACTATTAGCCTCCGGCGATATATTCTTGTTTAGCCGCCGCCGCTGGTCATTTTGTATCGGCTTCGCCCTCTGGATGGGTGCTGTAATCAATATGGCAAAGATAAAAAACTCTTAGCTATTTTCGACTTTTTCCTATTTCCTAATTTGAAGAAATGGCTGGTGGTGAGTTATTTGGTTCCAACGAAGAAGTCTTAAAAAAAGACTGTGGACGGGAATGTTCTTCTTATACTTTTTTGATGCTGCCGTTAACACTGGGTTCTTATTTGCAGCCTTTAGCCAAGTCCAGAAACGACGGGTGGCTTTTAAACAATATTGTTCGTATTATTGTCATTTTTAGTCTAATTATTTAATGTTGTAGATTTTTCGTTGTCATTCTAGGTTTTTTTGTCTGTTGCATTTTATTTATAGACAAATTCGGTCTAATACTTTTTCTTTTGTTCCACCAAGTACTGTACCGCAGCACGGCTAATCGAAGAAGCCAATCAGCCAGTGCGAGAGGGAGATGCAAACCACACAAGAACAGCCTGGTTAACTTTAAGCGATAACGACACGCACACGAGTTTCTCAACCCAGATTTAATTTTCTGTATCGCGCTTAAATATACTTTGTTGAGAAATAAAACGCTTTTTTGCCGAAAAAAATATTTTATCCAAAATGTCACGAGGTTCTTGCAATGCCCTCGTATTATCACAACAAAAAGCCAGCAAACAGCATAAGTTTTATGTTTCATTTCAACGAAGTTGAAATTTTTGTTATTTTAAATTTCCTAAACAAATTTAATTATGCGCCAATTAAACATATAATCCACAGAACAGTACTGAGTTTATTTTTTTAATCTTCGTTTTTACAAAAGAATATAATATATGTATATAGATGTATTAAAATATTAATCTAAACGTTCAAGGTATTATAATAAAATAGAAAATATTTTGTAATAAATAATTGTTATTCTTGCTTATTTTTGATCAAACTTACACCAACTTTTTAAATATAAAAATAAAAGTGTTAAGTATGCGAATATGTTAACCTCTGTTTAATAAATAAAATTATATATGTAATCACAAAGATATTTATTACAACATTCAGTATTAACTAAAGTTATAAAAAAAAAAACTATTAAGAAAATTAAAAATAATTAAATTTTAAAATGTGTATTTACACTCTCGCTCAGATAATTAGGACCACTTAAATTTGTGTTTTTAGTAAGATATATTTTTTGAAATTTTTTATCGCCAGCTAAAATTTTACCACCAATGGAAAGGCAATGAAAGGCATTTTAAAATACTGTTGTATTAAATTTTGTTGTTGATATTTTTGTAAACTTAGAAAATGCTCTTTCCGCCGGTAAATCTTTTTTTTAGCTATTTACAAAAAATTCAAAAAGATATGGCCTACTAAAACCGAAAATTTAGGTGGTTCTAATCATCTGATCGAGAGTATATGTAAGTATATATGGAAAAAGTAATGGTGTTACTCAAATGAAGTGCACTTTATAAATGTGTAATGCTACTGGTAAATAAGTATTTTATAAGTTTTTAATGATATACATACATACTACATACATTGGTTACATTAAGGTATCTATAAAAATAGCAGCCTTTATTACTTTACATTGCATTCTTTGGAAAAAAAAAACATAAATTTCGTTGCTTACACAAGCAAATATTCCAAAAATATAAAAATTAAAAAAAAACACACAAAATAATAATATAAAAATGCAAATAATAGATCATGCTCATATATATATTTTTTTAATAAGATGGACAAACACATACATATTTAATCGAAGAAAATAAATTAAGAAATATTGGATTTAGAATATCAAGCATAAAAGCAGATGAATGTAAGATGAAGTCAAAAGTACATATTAAAATATTTGGAATTTCAAGAAAAAGTACGCAGGCAAGTCATATAAAAAAAGACAGAAAAATACACTTCCAAGATAGATTTATCTTACTAGGAAGTGTCGTCCACCAAGCTGATTTAGTAGTTCGACATGTCAAAAGTTGTGTGTGTTTAAATATTTTATAGAGTGCAGAAGTGAGAAAGCAATAAAACAAATATACGTCTTCTCAATTTTCTTCTATGTTTTGTATTGTTGTATTTGTTGTAGAGACACCACTACCTAGTAAGTAAATCTATCTTAATTTCAACTTTTTTAAATAAGGTTTCGAAAGATGCTCAAAATAGGCTTTTGTTCCGTAGATGGCCTCATTCCACTCAAAGTCGCTGGCAACCAAATATTAATAATAAGGTATGTGTGGAAATCGTGTATTTTGCAATTGAAAACAGTGTGTGACAAAAACAAAACATTTTGCAAACGTTTCATGAAAAGATATAAACATTTCAAATTTTTTTAATCTTTCTGAATGACAAAGACCGCACCCAAAACAGCTCGGGTTTTACTCATCTGCTTGCATTAATTTACCATAACAATAGTACAATTGCAAACAAAAAAAATTCAGATGTATTTTTAGAGTGATTAATTTAGTTCCTAATTGGGTTTCAAGTGCCGATTTTGTTTATGATTAATATTTATAGCTTTTAACTGGATTAAAATTCCCTTTAAATAGCGCTTTTGAATTTGGCTTTTTCATTTTTCTTCTTTCTTTTAATAACATTCTTGAGTTTCGCACTTGAATTTCTTGAATTGGTTATTATTTTTTATTTCTTTTTTTTTTAGTACTATTGCATCAATAAAAACCAAAAATCTATGAAGCAGTGTTTTAATTCTACTCAAAACATAAGTTAGACAGGATAATTTAAAAACATGTTTTTAGATAATGATCATTTAGCAAACGTTTGCGAAACGTTTTCGAAACGTTTTACTCAAAGCGTTTTAATTTTGTGCTCATTATTTTCTTTTCTAGCTGAGTACTTTTAAGTTAATATACAGTTATAATTGCGAGCAAAAAAAAGGCAAAACTAAATGACACACAGTTGTTTTGTTTTACTCACTACGAGTACAAATACCAAAACAAGACTAAAGGAAACGTTTTGTTTATTTTCGTACATTATTATCAGCGAAGATTTTTTGACTGTATGTTTTATATCATCATTTCTTTGGTGAATTGGCCCAATTATAGTTTTCCCCTTCTTTGTTTTTCTTTCAACTAGTCAATAAAGATATTTCTACTATCATCGTGAAGACGTCAGCTTGTTGATGTTTTATTATATGTTTATTATTTTGAGGAACTTTTTTCAATAGCCTTTTTTTTTGACAGATCACGTGTGAGTCGTGTCATGCTGTCATGTTATTTTTGTTTAGTATTGTTTGGCATTTCATAATAGAAAGAATTAGGCCTGAATCGCTTCGCTCTATAGGCTCTTGAAAAGTTCCAAGAAGATCGGACGTTTTCGAGGCAAATTTTTGTTTAGCGATGAGGCCCATTTCTGGCTCAATGGGTATGTAAACAAACAAAATTGCCGCAACTGGGACGAAGAGCAACCTAAAGAGATTCAAGAGCTGCTACTTCATCCAAAAAAACCAACGGTTTTGTTTCGTTTGTGGGCCGGTGGAATCATCGGTCCATATTTCTTTAAAAATGATCGTGCCATGATAACCGACAATTTGATGCATGAAATTGAAGCTCGTGATCTCGGCGACATTTGGTTTCAGTAAGACGGCGCCAATTCCCAGACATAGCATCAATCAATGGATTTATTGAGAGAACATTGCGGTGAGCACATAATTTCACGTTTTGGTCTGGAAGATTGGCCGTTAAGATCGTATGATATCACACCGTTAGACTTTTTCCTGTGGGGATATGTAAAGTCTTAAGTTTATGCGCACAAACCCGCTTCGGTCTTGGAGGAAAACATCACGCGTGTCATTCGTCAGTTACCGAACGAGTCATCGAAAATTGGACCAACGGATGGACCATCTGCGACGGCCAACATTTGATAAACATAATCTTCAAAAAATGCCAAAGAATGTTCTTTCAAATGATAATAAACATTCTTCATTAAAATTTGAATTTTCTGTGTTTTTTCTTTAAAAAAGTAGGGAACCTCGAAATGGATCACCCCTTATGTCTAGAAGGTTGAAGAACTATATATATATATATATATATATATAAATATAAATCTCTGGGGGCACTAATTGTCATTGTAGTTATGTATATCCTTAACTTGATCCAGTGCTATCGGGGTTCCTGGAACCTGAATCTGGAAGAACAGGTCTGTTATATTATGGGTTCTTTTAAGGCTCGACCAGTGTTCAAACGACTGGTACCATGGGAACCGGAAGCCCCACAGAAAGCCGCCTCTCTCTGTGGCCAGTTGTTGGTAAGGTCCCCTTCGGGGGTTTATATGGTAATTGTGGATTGGTCAATATTGATCAATACATGCAGTTGATTCACGGTTGATCAAGTGTGCTGTTGCACTCTCATCTAAACGAATTGGATGGTTTCCAACCCCTAAAAAAGAGGTTAGGACATGGGTCCAGGATTCTATGTTCTATAAACTGATACTAATTCATTCAATATTCATTGTTCACCACGTCAAATTGGAATAAACTAGATCCATACTTGCATTTGGACACCAATTGCCTAGCTAGTTGCGATTTTTCTGGAAGTTAAATATAGATTGACATGAAGATCTTTAAATGCTTGAAGTCAACATGCGTAATGGATTAAACTACATTTTGAAATACTAAAAAAATGGGAAAAGAAGTTTTAAATGAGGCCTACAAACTATACAAAGTTATTTCGATGCTACCTTATTTCATTCATAAACGATAAAATGCCTTGTAGATATGATTGTATACGTATGTAGTTTTAAATATACATATATAAATTATTTACTTTATTTCAGAACATTTGCAACTAATGCGAGTAAGAAAATATTAAAAAAAACAACAACAATAATATGGCAATACAAAATGCATTAAATGTAGTGATAATGTCAGAAATTATGAGAAAATTACACAAACACTACTGCATTCAAGTGAAAATAGAGATTATTTTATTTTATTTTAATTTAATTTTTATTTCATGATGTTTAAAGAAGATGCCAAGCTACCTGGTTACTTTCTCTTGAGACCATTGTTTACTAATTACAGAACTTGAACCTCGGTGGCCACGATCAAACGATGGAGCCTTAATACGTATTTCTGGTAAGGGCTCTGATTTGCGTCTATTGTTAAACGTAGTGTTAGAAACATATAAGCCAAAAGCAAACACAAATACATAAACATAATTAAGAAGTTAATTATGTTAACATAAACAATAAACAATAAAACATAAATAATTTAAATTTACATAAATACAAGGATTTTTTTTTCTGCTGTTGTGTTTTATACAAATGGTTTGTAAAAATGTATGGCATTTAGCATTAGATGTAAACAGATATTAGTTAGAAATAATTTATTAAATAATGTTTGAAAAACATAAAAATATAAGAAACTAATTAATCTAAATTCATAAAGTATACAATTTTAGAAGATCTCAGTAGCAAATTTTAATATTTATTGTTTGTAGTACAGGGTGGCTGTATGTTTATCTTAAAAAAAAAGTTTGTTATTTGTTATGTGATACACACCTTTAAGTATCACATAGAAGCTCGGTGCCTCAATTTAGGCAAAGCAGTAATCCGTATTTAGATTTATTCGCTTGCAAATTTTAAACAACAATAAAATTATAATGATATCGCCTAATTCTCATATAGGGGATATCTTTAATTCAAAAATTTTAAAAAGGCGGAACTCACAAGGCGTACGAGTCATATACTAGAGTGTTACGATAGCTAAGAATATTTGTTTAATTTACAATCCTGCCTTATATCCTGCCTTATATCGTTTATAAAAATGAATCTTTAAAATAAATATAATGAAGATTCAGTTTAATTATATCTTGTATTGATAAATTTCCAATTTTTACTACATTATTATTCGTTGTTATATTTCAATATATGATACACATGATAGCTTGTGAATACCCCAAAATACAAATATATTTTAATGCACACTCCCAATAGACTACAACCTTTAATTATTACAAAAAAGCCGGTTAATAAGTTCGCTGAGCATGTGGCATTAAATAGGGTCCCTCGAAATTGACACCTTATTTTAGCTTAATTTAAGCTAAATGCACGATATCATAGAGATAGTTCCAAGTAACTTTGCCGCCAATTTTGTTTTATTGTAAACAAAAATTTTTTAACCCCTCAATTTTGGTTTTCAATTGTTGGAGAAGTGTCAATAAACATATTGAGAAGAGTGCAAATGTGCTAGTTGTTGTCAATTGTTAGAAGTAATAAACAATTTAACAATCTGTGTTAAATATTTCTTTTGTTTTTTCTTGTATTTGAAAATTATTTTAATAATAAACAAATTAGATACAATGAAATTTATAATCAAGCTTAAGTTCGTTTTTATTCTCTCTAAGAAAGAATTAATTAAATTTCAAATTAGGTGATAATATTAAAGAAAAATTGAGAAAATTTAATTTTAGACAACAGCAGGAGCGGAATGCACATTTTCTAGACAGCCACGTCCGTTATCAGCACTCTTGTATCTAATCTACTTAGGGTAGTGTTTTAGCTATAAGCATCATCTATTTAACCAACCAAACCCAGATAAAGGAATACGAGAAAACGTGTATTCAATTATCAATCGTCAGTTGGTGAGAACGAAGTCTACCACTACCTTAAGCTTTTTATTAAATTATTAAATTTTATTAAATAATTAAATTTTCCCAATTTTTCTTTAATATTATCACCTAATTTGTAATTTAATTAATACTTTCTTAGAGAGAATAAAAACGAACTTAAGCTTGATTATAAATTTCATTGTATGTAATACATAAACAGTTCGACTAATAATAATTAAAATTTTCAAAATTAATAAACAAATTAGGATTTATTTGTTTGCAAATTTTAAACAACAATAAAATTAAAATGGCTAGGCAGAATTCCTAAATAGGCGATAACTTGAAATCAATAATTTTAAAAAGGGTGTATTCACAAGGTGTTGAATTCTCCAATTTTATAATAGAATAAAAATATTTGTTTAATTTACCGTCTTCTCTTATATCGTTTTTTAAAGTACATCTTTAAAATAAAACTTATGAAGATTCAGTTTAAGTATGTCTTGTTGTATCTGGTATTGATAAATGTCCAACTTCTTTTCAAGATAGTAAAAAAAAACGTATTTTAACGGACACCCACAGATGGGACACCCCCCAAATTATAAAAGTGTTATAGTCCGTCAACCTCCCCTCTGTCCCACAGATGGGACACCCCCCAAATTATAAAAGTGTTATAGTCCGTCAACCTGGGAGTCGCAGGTTTTCGATTCCTGCTCTTGTTCTATTTTACTACAAAAAGTAAAAGTGTTATAAAAATAGTAAAATAAGTTCGAATATAGTTTGTCATAAATAAAAATATATTTTTATATTTATTTTCTAAATTAGGTAATTATAATTAACGAATGAGGACTGTTATATAGTGCTGCAGATATGGTTTATGTGTTAAATTTATATAGAAATACCCATCCCTGTGTAATAACACAGGATGTTGCAACATGGGCTTTGTATAAAATTCTAAAATTTATAAAAATTTCTCGCTGATAAAAATAAAAGGTGCTGCCAAGTGTGGTTTCATTATTTTATCTCTATTTTCTCTTGGAAATGGGATATTTTTACGGGTAAAAAAGTATTTTATATTTGAACCAAGGCAATACAATTTTATTAAAATTCATCCTTTGGTGCCTAAAATATTAAAATACTTCTGTCTTAGAAAAAATAAATTTGAAAGAAAATTATTTCCCAAACATAGTTCGAAAGACAGCCTAAAAATTATTTATTCAATTAAATAAATTAAAAAAAAAATTCAGAATAACATTTATCAGCCACCCATTAGATAAAAACAGATTTTTGTAATAATATGTTAAAATATCAACTCAACCATATTTTTAATTTAGGAAAGTTTAACGTACAGACATGTCACACATAACACCCCGTCTTCTCTATTAATCGATTTGAGCAAAACATAAACATAATCCCCGTTTACATTAGCCATCAATTTGTCTAAACAAGTCATACTTCATATAAAAAACAACATTATTAAAAATAGTGTTTTTTTATATGAATTTTGACTTCTGTTAAGACAAATTGATGGCTATTGCAGACTGGAGGTAACGCCGCGAAAGCAACGGTAATAATTTGTTCATATTGTTATTTTTAGGTTTGAATGACCATAATTTTCTGTTTTCCATCAGTGTTATTTAAATGCTTCAAGCAAAGCAGTACTAGCACGATTGATCAACAGATGGCGCTGTTTGAAAATAAAACTGACAAGCTAGAATAAAACAACAATGTCATTGTCATGTTATGAAATAACTTTTATATCAAATGTTTTCATAAGTGGAATACTCGGGGGTCTACACTTAACCCTCCGTCTACATTAGCCATCAATTTGTGTTTTGTGCAAATTTAAATTTTTATATAAAAAATAATATTTTTTCATATGAAGTTTGACTTTGTTAAGATAGATGACTAAGAGGCCGTCTTCAGAAACATGACACCGGCAGAGCAGTGGAAATAGCTTTTGCATGTTGTTATAGGTGTGGCGAATACGTGTTTATGTAATTTTCTGTTTAAACCAGTGATTAAAAATGCTTGACTATTTTCAATGCATATGTAATTGCTTAACTGTTGCTTAGAAAAAGTGTGCAGCAAAAGCAAAAATCAAAAGCAAATAAAATAAGAGCAACTCATTTGCTTAAGCTTGCTATGTGTCTCTTTCTGCAGCAAAGTAATCAGCAAAGCAATTACTTAAAAACATTTGCTGTTGCTTAAGCAGTAAGTTGTTCTTCATTTTTATTTTTGCTTATGCTTAACTCTATACTGTGAAGTAGTGGCTGACTACGATTGCTGTTTTTTGCTGTTACTCGCTGCTTCAGTCTTAAGTTTTAGAAAATTCTTTGACAGTGTGAGATTAAAATTATGGCGCCCCTTGAAAATCGAAAAAAAACCTAATTTTTAATATCTGCAAAATAAAGATTTCCAATATTGTTTTACAGCCACAGCAAAAGAAGAAACACACATTAACTTATTGCTTAAGCCACAGCAAACGTTTTCAAAAAATTAGCTTTGCTGCACAAAGAGACACATAGTAAGCTTAAGGAAATGAGTTGCTCTTCTTTTTTTTTTTTGCTTTTGCTTCGCTTATAACAAAATATTATATAAATGCTGAGTAATTTAGTTTTTTTATTTGCTGAAAAAGATGTAAGCAAAGCAAAGATTTTACTGCTGTTGCTATTTTTAAGCAAGCAATTCAAACCCTGGTTTAAACATAATTTTCTGTTTTCTGACAATGTTGTTTGAATGCTTATTGCTCAGCATACAGTAGTAGTATGGTTGAACAACAGATGGCGCTGTTTAAAAATAAAACTGTCAAACTAAAACAAAATAAAACAGCTTTTATAACAAATGTTTTAACAACCATGTTAAGGACATGGAAAAAAATATTAACATGTACAATCTACAGTTAACACTAACATGATGTTAGTGTTAATGTTTTTCATTTTATGTCTAACGTAGACGGGGGTAACAATCGGATTATATTTAATTACGTATTTACACGCCAATTGTTTTTATTAAGTTAAAGCTAAGATTAAAAAAAAATTGATTTAATTGAAATGTTTTAAAAACGTTGAAAAAAACCACGATGTTGAAATAACTGGAAAAACAAATTAACAGCTAAAAAGTTCAGAATCTATCACTTCCGAACAAAATTATTCGGATTCGAATAATAGAACAGGTGTGATCATTTTTTGTTGCATACGACATTGATCGGGTAACGTTTTAATAAACGACAAAAAAGGTTTGTAAGTAAGCATAATATAAAAAATAACTATTTACAAAATATATTTACATGAGTATGTATTAGTTACCAAATATTTGTTAAAATAATTTACAATAATGTTCTTAAAATCATATTCAGGTTAATTTAAATTTTTTAATTTCTTTTAACAAAATAAAAAAAAACTTACCCATGCCTGACTGTTTGAATATTTTGATCCATATTACTTTCTGTGCTTCTATAATAAAAAATGGATATGAAAAAAATGCATAAAATTGTTTTTGGGATACAAAAATTCAAAATAGTTAAGATTTCAAATTTAGTTTTTTTAGTTTTGAAAACGAAAGAGTAGAGGATAGAAATTGTTTTTTATAGTCATTATGGATTTCTGTTAGTGTAGATTTAGAAAATTATAAAGTTAAATAAAAAAAGGGTTTTGAAATTATAAAAAATAATTAAATAAATATAAAAATTGTAATAATTTTGTTTACCTAGCATCTACGACATCTAATGAATCTATGGCTTCATCGTTATACAGTTGTATATCGGATGATTGTATGGTGGAAGTGGTAGCTGTGGTAGATAGTGGAGGTTGTGATATTGGCAGTGGTGTTTGTGGATTGATTTGTGATTGCATAGGTTCATAAGTATTGTGATTGTTTTGTGGTGGCATTTCTTGTATGTTTGGAATATTATTTAGTGCATTATTTGAATTCCGTTTAGATGATGTTGAAGGAGCGGCAGGATCGTCACTTTCATCGCTACTCATCGTCACAGTATTTAATTAATCAATTCAATTCAATAAAAATCATAATCCATTCAAATAATAAAAACAGAATCAAAACGAAAAAACGTAATTTATTTAGAGATTTAGTAGATTTTCAAACACAAAAAAAATTTATATAATGATGATTTTTCAAATGTTGATTTGTTTTATGTGGTGATGTTGTTGATTGATATAAAATTTCGATAATTAATCGGTGATCGGTGAGAGCGGGCGGGTAGAGCAAAAATATAAATGTAGCAAAAAAATAAAAATGCAAAAAAATCAATTAAAGAAAAAATCAACAATAAACTTAATTTTAAAATAATATAATGTTATGTTATTTATATTTCTTTATTACAATTTGTGTTGTTTTATTTATTTAAAACACTATTAAATGCACAACGCAAACTCAATTCAAACACTCTTAAAATTATTTATTTTACTCTATGAATCCTGAACATAGAGAAGTTTACAATAATTTGGTTGTTAATAAATGTTTTTTTTTGTGTTTTTAGGTTTAATAGTATTTAACCTTAAAATTTAATTTTCCTGATCTAACTTTGATTATATGCCTTTTATAGAAAATTGAGGATAATTTTTTCACCCAAGTTTCGTTCCTATCACAAAAATGCGCAATAATAATATGTTATAATTATATTATCTATCCTGATATCTAACAAAATTCTGTCCTACTCAAAAAATTGCTTTAAAATGGCGTTGTAGGTGCCACATTATTATAAAAAATTTTATAAATTTTCCAAAACATTATCAAATTGTACAGAACTGACAAAAAGTCTATTACACACATACTCATTAATTCGCACTATCATACATATTGAGAACACATGTCATTTTTGACAGATCGAACGGTTGAGTAACAAACAAACCTAAAAAAGCGCACAAAAAATAACGCTGTCTAGCACCTAGCTTTGACGTTGCAATGACAAACCTAAATAAGAACACAACGCTTTGTCATGAACAGTAATGCTCACAGTGTTAGTTTTTTAAACTTAAACCCCCGTCTTCATTTGATATCAACATGTCTTAACAAAAGTCAAACTTCATATATAAAAAAAAACCAGTATTAAAAATAATGTTTTTTATATGTAGTTTGACTTTTGTTAAGACATGTTAATGTCTAATGGAGACGTGGGGTAAAGTGCTCACATAATATAAACTTATGTATACCTTTTGTGCTCTTTCAAGTAAAAACAAGGTTTTCAAATGTCTTAGAGCTAAAAAATCCTACTAGGCGAGGAAATCGAATGCTAGTTTGTACTAGACACCTCCACTCCGAAATCTATTAGTCCACTATGATTCCCTTCTGGTTTTGCTAGAAAGTTAACCACCTTTTACTATTCCGTGAATAGATTTGATTACACTGGTCAACAAAGATTATGTCCTAGAGACGTTCTTGAGTAATCTTAGACGGATTTTTCGTGCTGATTCCAAATATGTGCTTAGATTCTTTCTATTATGTCCAGTTTCTTTGCGACATACATATGTATTTTTTTTTTTCGAAAGTAGTTATATATTTCATTTATACTTATGTATATCGTGATAGCATGAGCAGGTAAAAATAAAACTTTCCTGTCGAAACATATTGTATGACGATCTCATGCCTCCCTATCCTGTTAAAACATGTTTAAACTTGCGCTTTCCTACAGTTTTAGTGATAGCAAAGCTGAATCAGTTACCACTTCACATCTCTACATGACTATCTGTCGCCTTGTGAAGCGTATGTTTTTTCTCTAATGACGGTTGCTCGCAGGAAATTAAGTCTTATTAGACTGTGATTGTTGTGCAGTGTCTTAGATTTCATTATTGTAACGTGTGCGGTGAAATTACTTTTAGGCTGAAAGGCGGAACATTACTGCCTTTTTGAGTGCCTCATGTGATGTGTAGCACCTGCGTAAAGCTTCTCACTGCTTGGACTGAGGGATAACGTCATATGAAGTTTGCCGTCCCCATGATTTGGCGGAAACTTAAGCATAATTTTTAAGCCTCTTATTTTTGTTTAATCAAAATTAAAGAAATTACATGGAAGTCAAAAAACACACAAAAGGAAAAATTATCCAAACAACCTGGAATCAGCTACACGACTCACTCAGACAATTTACCTGTGTCGGAACCACTGGATAATGTTAATCTTAGCGAAGATTCAGAAAGTAATCAAGAACTTGAGAATTAGGGACTTGAAAACTCGAGGGACCGAAATTTCGGACCGAGTATATCAGATGGACCTCATTTTATAACGCTGGGCTGCAAAATATACACTGTAAAAATACACTTCCTTGACTCAAAACTGTTTTTTTTTTTCATCAAACTTACGTCTAACATGTCGTGTAATATGCCCCTATAAGTACTGAAAATTAATATATATTTGTTTTTAGAATACTTTTATAACACTATTATAATTTGAAATCTTTTCTTTCGATATTGTAGGAGAAAAAAATATTAATTTCGAAACTTTCGAAAAAAAATTTTGAATACTAATTTCGAAAAGTTTTAGTTTTCGAATTGAAATACACATGTTATAACTCCTCTGCTAACTTTCTTGCAAATATAATTAATTTAATTGCTTTCGAAAATGCCTTGAACTAATTACTTCTAAGTTTGTAATTTAAACACTAAACCACATAAAGAAAAATATTATATGTCCACTGTGTTACTGCTAAAAATACAATTATGTCAAATGTGAACGATTTTTAGAAACTGACATTTTTTCGCTTTTGGTTTTTGCGTGAAATGGCCCATATGTTAACTTATAAACAAGTCTAGTTTTAAATACACATGTTCAAAACCATTTGTATTTTAATTTTAATAGAAATTAAAAAAATAAAGAATAATATACATTTTGTAGTTAATTTAATTTTAAAATTCCTTAAATACATATAATTTTAATTGTGCTTTAATTGCTTTAAGATCTAAACGTCATTGTAATAAATATAAATACCTGGTGGCGATTTTACGTTTAATTATGCTAAATATTGAGGCTGCGTTTTTAGCATTAAAACGTCTGTTAAACATATACATGTTATTAGATTCCTTTAGCGCTTTCTTCTCTTGGGCTAATATTTTATTAACATAACGATAATTGCGCGAGAAACGATTCAAACGTATAGTTAATGAAACCAAAAATCCTTCCATTAAACGTATAATAGGATTGGCTTCGAGATCTATTATGAAATAATTTTTAACAAAATAAAATAAAAGTTATGTACAAATGAATCGTTAAGACAGGCTTAACTTTGTATATTCTCTCTAGTTAATCGATATAATTGATAGAATACACAAACTTAGCCTAACTTAACAATTCATTTGCATGTAAATAAATAGTTTGACCAATAAATTTAAATATTAAATATAAAATTGTATTTAATTTAATTTTATTTAAACTATTTTTAAATGAATTAATATTTAATCTGGCTTAAGTTCTTTATTATAAAGCGATAAAGAAAAATTAGAAACTAGCAGAATGCTGACGACGGATGTACCGATCCGGAAAATTCATAACATTCTGCTAGTGTCTAATTTTTCTTTATCTCTTTATAATAAAGAACTTAAGCCAAAATAAATATTAATTCATATACAATTTTTGTTTTATTTTCTAAATATTTAAATAAATAACTTACCAGCATCAGAGTCCTCAATAGTATCGCCGCTATCAACTTCAGTTTTGGGTTTTGTTTCACCAATGTGTGCCCTTGAAGGAAGTTTACTAACTTTACTAGTTGAGGGACCCTCATCGGTTTCACTGTCTTTACCAATTTTCGGTTTAAAACTCTCCTTAAAAAAGAGAAATTAAATTAAATAAATCCAATAAAAACAACAAAATGTTGTGTCATAAATAATTATTTTAAAGCTTAAATAAACATATGGATATTATTGTTTTGATAAAATGAAGTGGTTGAATCGAGTAATTCCATTTTGACACTTCCCCACACGCGCCCAAACAATAAAGCCGATCCACGAGTGGATCCTGGTGTATAGTACGAAACTTCCTGTTGCGATGCGATATCTAGTAAGGTCACCTAGACTGATCTACGATAACTCAAATAGATCATCTATTATGTATGCTCCAAGAAAGTTTCGTCTCGAGGTACCTATTTTATGGCAGTCCCAGTCTACTAGCATGTGTTCCGAACGCCCAGTGCACCTTGAGATGTGCTTCTTACTTTTATTTACCAATTGCACCGAACGCTTATCATTATAACGCGACCATTTATTTATTTATTTTTAAGGTCGCAATTACAATTGTTCAGTTTGCTCCATCTTATCTAAGCTCTGTGAAGGTAATACCCGAAAATTTTGTTTATAATAGTGCCAAGCAGTATACCGACCGATACAGCATTGCAGTCATCTACGGCGGAGCCAGCCCTGGCCACTCCATCCGACTGTTTATTCCCAGGGTGACATTAGCTTAACGACTCAGCCTGGGGAAAGCATTTTTACGTGTGCTACTAGAGTTGAAGCTGTAGTTTGTGATTTCAATGACAGGGCAGAAGTCTGTTCCCCCAGCATTCCTATCAAGTAGACAGAAGAGCACTTGCCCTGATGGGTGACAATAAGAGAGTACATCAAGTTTTTTGCAAATATTCCAGAGCCAACAACACAGGTTATTTGAGAACCATCAGTATGTATCCTTGTATTATAGTAATTCACAATGTTACGTCTTTTTCATTCCCGTATATAAGGAACGAAACTTCGACGAAAGCTATTTAAGTTTAATTGTGTGTTTAATTGTCCATCCGGATGCAGATAATCAAGCTGCACTGATGGCGGGTATAGCCATTAAGTGAAGCTCTATTGACATTAGATACAATATAGCATTCAGAGCCTCTCAAGAACTAGTGTGTAAACAGCCCGTAAGATTTTTGACCTCTGTACCGATGGTAAACTAAACTGGAGTGTCTACAACTTAGTCCTACGTAATGCAATCAGGGACCTTCTTCTTTTGTACATTAAAGAATGAAATTTGAACTGCTTGTGGGTGCTCCATGAAGTAAGTTAATGGAGTAGATATGGGTTTGGCTCTAGGACATCGTAATGTAAAATATACCACTTTTTTAACCGACTTCAAAAAAAGAAGGAGGTTATCTATTCGTCTGAATGTTGCTTTTTTATGTTTGTGCCCGCAGAACTTAGTCATTTCTGAACCGATTTTAAAAATTTCTTTATTAGAAAGGAAATGCTTTCAGATTGGTCCCATTTTAAAAGAAGTTCAGAATTTTGGAAATTAAAGGGTGATCCCATACAACATACATGTTTATTACGTGTATTATGAACCGTAAAGAGCACCCTTTTAAAATTTAAAAAAACTGCATATCACTATAGCTTCCAATAACAGAAATTAATAAAAAATAAACTTAAAAATTAAAGGCTGTCCTCATATGTGACGTCAATTTAAATATATGAACCATTTGAACCATTGTAGACAATCACTTGAAAATTGGACAGAATGTCCAATATTTATAATCAGGAATTAAATATTTATTATTAGAAGTTAAAGGGTGTCCCAATAGTTGATGTAATTTGATGTATATTGCAAAACTTTTGAACCGTAACAGACAGGCGGTTGAAATTTACAAAGAACCTGTATACATCAAGTATATAATTTAAATTTGAAAACTAAAGGGTGTCCCCTTAATTGATAAAATTTTACCTATCTAGCCCTATCTTTTGAACCGTTATAGACAAACACTTGAAAATTAGACGGAATCTCCACTACTATGTCCCGTATAATAACATTTATAAATATTTAAAGTTATAAAGGGTGTCTCAATAGTTAATGTAAATTGATGCATATGGCCAAACTTTTGAACCATTTTAGACAGACATTTGAAATTGACAAAGAATCTGTCCTTTAAAATAAGTGTTTAATTTAAAATTTTACATTAAAGGGTGTCCCCTAGGTGACATTGTTTAAGCTATATGGCCATATCTTTGGAACCGTTACTTTTTATTGCTGTGTCAGTAATAATAAGTGTAAAAAAATTAAGGGTGTTCTCATATCTGAGGTAATTTGTCGTATATGGCTTTATCTGCTTAACCGTTATGGATAGACATTTAAATGTACAGAACGTATATTACTATGTCCGTTAGAGCAACAAGTATAAAATTATTTGATTTGCATACTATTTCTTACAGATTACTTCCTTTTAAATTTTTAGTTAAGAATTGATGCACATATATTTGTTTTGTAGTCGGTTTTTTTTTGCAAGAATTATTATTAAGTATTTATTAAATATCAGGAGCCTGGGCATGTTTTATAATCATTTTAACTAAAAATTTTTTATATCAAAAGTAGCTTATTGGCTTTAAAACTCATTTTAAAATTAAAATTTAATTCTGATACTGGAGGTGGCAAAAAGAATCTTTAAAAAATTAGAATAATCTGGATATATATAACGAATATTTTGCACGGTGTAGCCCAGCCAAGCCAGGATAATAATAAGTTCAAAGAACACTCATCGAAAGGACTTGTCTCTTAACTTTTTTTATTTCATTATCCTTATATCTACTTTTACACTTCAATTTCACTGTAGAACATTTATTACATAAAAGGAAAAAATAGGAATTACCAAATAAAGATTAAAAAAAGAAAGAACCGTGTAGAACTTGTAGACGGTTTTCGACTCGTCACCAGACTGCCCTGCTGGGTAGCATCTAAGATATATATATATATGGAATTATTGAAGGATGTTAGTGTGTTTAGTAACCACTACAACGGAATTAATGGCTGTAAATACCAGTTAATTTCCCTTGTATTACTCCTAGCGGCCTGGGCAGCATGGCTGTAAGAACCAGTGTCCACCCTGTGCACTACTACTAACGTGCCTGGGCACTATGGCTGTAAAAAACCAGTAGCTACCCTGTGCTCTACCACTAACATGTCTGGGTACTATGGCTGTAAAAACCAGTAGTAACCCTGTACACTACTACAATGAGTTGGACTTTTCTTTCAAAGTAAACGGCCACTAATGAAGCTGTCACATACTTGCACCAGTGGTCCGAACACCCTGACAGATCAGGCCCAACTGAATTTGTAGTAGTAAGTTCGCAGTGATATTTATTTTTAGAGTTCGAGTTACTAACACACTAAATCGCTCTCCCCTTTACTCACGAACAATCCTCTCTTAAACTAATACATTTATAATACAATCCTCTCTTAAACTAATACATTTATATTTTACATACTGAGAGGATTCTCTTACAATAATCTATTTTTTAGAAAGTGGTTCTTTAAAGGAACGAATTCTTAAACTAAAAAAATATTTAAATTAAATAAATTATATTTCAAAACAATACATCATTTGTAAAATAATACTGAAGCTACTATACAAAATCAGAATATTCAAGTTATATAGATATATATACAAGTTATATAAATATATACAAAAAATGTAATGGAACGTAAGACATCATTACATCTCCCTCCTGGTTAAGTTTCTATTGGGAAATTGGCCTGTCACTTCTTGGCTTAGGAAAAATAAGTTTTTCTTCCCCGAAGGAAAGCCACACATCTAATGAGCGGCGGATATATATTTCAACCGTATAATTATGCTTTGTTGTTAGGAACCGCGTGCGTCTACCCGCCTTTATTGGCTGGATCAAGGACAAAGTTTCAATAATAATCTCATTTCGCATGTCGGCTTCCTCATCCTTATCTAATTCTAATTCATGAACCAAACTAGCCAGCGGGTCGATTCTTGGAATTGAGATCAGATCTTGGATATCAAGCTTAGGCAGATTGGTTTGGATAGCGGTTATGCTAACCTTTTCCTTGTGCTGAGGTATTTCGATTTCAATTATTCTCCTTCTTTTCTTATTTTCATTCTCTATTGATTGTCTAAACTTCTGACAACTTAATTTAAATTTTAGATCCGCCATTTCTACAATGATCAAAAAGAGAGATCGTTAATTTTGTCTAAATAACTTACGTGTGATACGCCTTGAGGTCTTTCAAATGGGCAGTTCCCTTCGCCTTTCTCGTGACCGGATGAACCAATCTTACTATCACTGGTGAAATAAAATCGGTAACCAAAAACGGTCCTTCAAACCGTGGTGCCAGCTTAGCAGCGAAGTGGTCAATAGCCTTGGATATGACATGAGTTTTTACTAAGACCAAATCACCCCTTTTTGGCGACCATTCTCGATGCCTGAGGTTGTAATATGTTGCTTGGTTATTTGTAGCCGTCTGAAGATTTGAACGGACTATTTGAAAAACTTCAGTTAGGTGGTCGGCCTTCTCTGCGGGATCGAAAATCCGCCCAGTAATTTCGTTTCCCGTTTTTTCACTATACAATGAGTTGGGAAGTCGGAGCTCCCTCCCTTGAACTAAGTAAGCGGGGCTATATTTCGTTGAACTTTGTTTACAAGAGTTTACCGCTAGGGTCAATTCTGGTAGGAACTCGTCCCAAGTACGGTGATTAGAACCAGTATACTGGGCAATCATAACTTTGATGGTTCTGTTGATCCTTTCAGCAGGGTTTTCCTGAGGGGAATAGGGTGCAGTAAAAATTTGCTTCACTCCCACTGATTTTAAGTATTGCTGACAGTCTCTGCTGGTGAATTGGGTTCCATTGTCAGTCAAAAGAACCTGCGGTACTCCAAATCTCGCTAAGATCCTTTCTCTAAAAGCCTTTATAAACGCTTTAGAAGTAGCTTGTCTTGCTGGGACAAACTCAGACCATTTGGTGAATTTGTCGTGGAAAACAATCAAGGTGGTATTGCCATGAGTTGAACGGGGTAGTGGTCCAACGAAATCAGCACATATCGTGTGCCATGGTTGAGAAACCGGTAAGGTATGCATTTTTCCAGCAGTTGCCTGTTGCATGGGTTTGTAACGCTGACAGATTTCACATTTTCTTACATATTTTACGATGTCTCTAAAAAGACCCGGCCAATAGTAAAGCTTCGTTACTCTTGCAATCGTTTTGTTTATACCTAAATGACCTGATGTGACGTCATCATGAGATTCCCTCAAAACACGCTTCCGTTCAGATTTTGAGACAACCAATTTCCAGGGTACTGAGTCTTCTTCGTTATAGGCGGAGGAATCATATATATGTCTTCTTAGATTTCCACTTGCGTCTATCTGATAATCTGGAGTTTTTTTTTGGTTATTTTTAACAGTTTCTAATTTGCTTTTGTACCAGGGATCTTCATAATCTTCGAATTTCTTCAAGGATTGTAGAATGGCTTGCGGGGCTCGAGATAGAGAGTCAGCTATAACATTTAACTTGCCTTTACGGTATCTAACTTCGTAACTAAATTGCATTAATTCTAATGCCCAACGCGCGATTCTTCCCGACGGTGATTTAATAGAATTTAGCCACTTTAAAGACTGGTGATCCGTCACAATAACAAAGTGGTATCCTTCGAGATAATGCCTCATTTTACGTACACCCCAGATTATAGCTAAGCACTCCTTTTCTGTGACCGTGTAGTTACGCTCTGGAGCTGTCAGGGTACGGCTCGCATAAGCAATGACCTTTTCTCCGTCTTCGAATTCTTGGGTAAGAACTACGCCTAGACCAACATCACTAGCATCGGTTTGTAATATAAACGTTCTGCTGAAATCCGGACATGTCAGCGCTGGGGCTTCGATTAATTTTTTTTTGATCAATTCAAAAGCAGTATTTTGCTCAACTCCCCATTCCCATTTTTTATTTTTCTTTAGCAAGCTGTTTAAAGAATTAGTCACGGATGAAAAATTTGGTATAAAACGTCTATACCAGGCTGCGGTGTTAAGAAACGACCGTAATTCTTTAAGTGTTGTTGGTGCTGAGAGTGAGACGATTGCACTTACTTTTTCGGGATCTGTGTGAATTCCTTTTTCGCTCACAACATGCCCGAGGTATTTTATCTGCTTTTTTACTAATGAACATTTCTCTTTGTTGATTCGTAGATTTGCTGCCAGTAGACGATCAAAGACTGTTTGTAAATTCTTTAGATGCTCGTCCAAAGTCTTTCCGAGAACCACTATATCGTCTAGGTATGCAAATGCGAAGTCATCTAATTCCGGTCCAATGACCGCATCGAGAGCCCTTTGGAACGTAGCAGGCGCTGAGTGAAGTCCGAAGGGCATAACACACCACTGAAATAAACCTCTGCCGGGAACAGTAAAAGCAGTGTACATTTTGCTCTCCGCCTCCATGGGTATCTGCCAGTACCCATTTCGAAGATCTATAGTGCTGAAAAATTTGCTATTTCTAAGCTTCTCTAAAATTGAATTTATTTGTGGAATAGGATACGCATCGCGTATCGAATTTTCATTTATTTGCCTATAGTCTACGCACAGCCGCCACTCGTTATTTTTTTTACGCGCTAATACTATGGGGGAACTATATGGGCTCTTTGATGGCTCGATTCGGCCTTCTTCTAGAAGTTGGTCGATTTGCTCATTAATAATCTTTTGCATCGCAGGGTTTCTCGGGTAGTACCTTTGTCGGAGGGGACGGGAATGCTTCATGGTAATTACGTGTTGTGTTATGTTTGAGTATTGCGTAATATCATCGAATCGAGGAAGTTGCTGTTCCAGAAAAAGGGAAACCCTTTGTTCAATTAGGGTGTCCTGTTTCGCACTGTTGGATACGGTAGCTTGCAGGGTGTTAACTTGTGAAATTTGACCTGGTTTTATTTTCTGGCTTTCGGTGTTTTGCCTTGGAACGATACGAAGCTCACTACCCGATTGCATGAGGAAATTCATGCCAATAATGATGGGATCCATACACGATTTTAATACCAGAAAGCTGTGCCAGTATACGATATTGTTAATACTAAACCAGACACTTACAGATCCTAAAATTGGGACTTTGCTTTGATCTGCCAGTTGTATCATATTAAATTCAGCGGAATTGATTGGCATTCGAAGTTCTTTTACCAAGTTTAAGTTTATGCAAGAATGGGTAGCACCAGGATCTAAAATTGCTGCGATATTCTTGTGTCTTATCTTAAGCCATATACGCAAGCGTAAGTCGTCATCTGGAATGGCTGTGATAGGGAAGGAGTTAAATTTTAGAGATCCCCCTCTCCTTCCATAACCGAGTGATCTCCTTTTACATTTCCCGCATCAGCTCTACAACAGTCAACAGTTTTAATATTTCGCTTTCCACAATCCCAACAAAATAAGACTTGGGCCCTAGAGCATGATGCTCGATTATGACCGGGTTCTCCACAACGATAACAAACCTGATTTCGATAAGGATTGGCAACCATCGTTTGGACTCGACGGGTGCCCTTAGCCTGTGATAATTCTTCCGCCCGTATATTTTCAAGTTCTTTGGCCAAAATAATTAAATCTTGTAAATTAGAAAATTCTTTTCTCTTTATATAAGCCTTATACTCCGCACGACAATTTCTATAAATTCTTTCTAATTGTTCCCTGGTAGACAAATTAGACCAGCGCATCAATGTTTGTAGAGCAGTTACGAAATTCACAAAAGTTTCATTACCCCGTTGCATGCGATTCCGAATTTCATCCTCTAGGGTTTCAAAAAAACGTACAGGCAAGAAAAATAACTTAAAATCATTCACAAAATCATTATATGACTTCCAGTTGTGTCTATTGTTCCGATACCACGATAAAGCATCCCCTTTAAAAAGTTCGGGCATATAGTTAAGTAACGCATTCTGTGGTATAGCATAGCATGTGGCCAATTCTTCGATTCGTTCCAGGAAACCGAGGGGATCCCTACCGCCATCATATTTTATTCCCCATTTACGTATCTTATCACATACCTCAGCATTAGTTGCACCACCTTTCACATCCTCGCCATTTAATGGTGCCGGTGATGGACTTCGGGAAATCCGTGGAAGTTGTAGTGATGAATCATATTTCTGTCTTAAATTCTGTAGGAACACCTCTTGATCAGGTGACAAACTGCCCTTATCTAGGAATTGTCGCAAACGTACCCTCATTTCCTCGACCGTTCCGTCGGCACTTAACCCGAACTCTTCGAGACATTCATTTAAAACGTCCTTTTTCATCAAATTTATAAAACTGCGACTCATGTTGTTAATTTTAATATTTGTCTAAAATTTTACGCGATAAATTTTCTTAAGTTTGTTTGTTAGCTTTAATTTTTTTTTTTTTCTCTGCATGTATATATATATATTTTTTTATTGTCCCTGCTCGGGCGCCATTTATAACGAATATTTTGCACGGTGTAGCCCAGCCAAGCCAGGATAATAATAAGTTCAAAGAACACTCATCGAAAGGACTTGTCTCTTAACTTTTTTTATTTCATTATCCTTATATCTACTTTTACACTTCAATTTCACTGTAGAACATTTATTACATAAAAGGAAAAAATAGGAATTACCAAATAAAGATTAAAAAAAGAAAGAACCGTGTAGAACTTGTAGACGGTTTTCGACTCGTCACCAGACTGCCCTGCTGGGTAGCATCTAAGATATATATATATATGGAATTATTGAAGGATGTTAGTGTGTTTAGTAACCACTACAACGGAATTAATGGCTGTAAATACCAGTTAATTTCCCTTGTATTACTCCTAGCGGCCTGGGCAGCATGGCTGTAAGAACCAGTGTCCACCCTGTGCACTACTACTAACGTGCCTGGGCACTATGGCTGTAAAAAACCAGTAGCTACCCTGTGCTCTACCACTAACATGTCTGGGTACTATGGCTGTAAAAACCAGTAGTAACCCTGTACACTACTACAATGAGTTGGACTTTTCTTTCAAAGTAAACGGCCACTAATGAAGCTGTCACATACTTGCACCAGTGGTCCGAACACCCTGACAGATCAGGCCCAACTGAATTTGTAGTAGTAAGTTCGCAGTGATATTTATTTTTAGAGTTCGAGTTACTAACACACTAAATCGCTCTCCCCTTTACTCACGAACAATCCTCTCTTAAACTAATACATTTATAATACAATCCTCTCTTAAACTAATACATTTATATTTTACATACTGAGAGGATTCTCTTACAATAATCTATTTTTTAGAAAGTGGTTCTTTAAAGGAACGAATTCTTAAACTAAAAAAATATTTAAATTAAATAAATTATATTTCAAAACAATACATCATTTGTAAAATAATACTGAAGCTACTATACAAAATCAGAATATTCAAGTTATATAGATATATATACAAGTTATATAGATATATACAAAAAATGTAATGGAACGTAAGACATCATTACATCTCCCTCCTGGTTAAGTTTCTATTGGGAAATTGGCCTGTCACTTCTTGGCTTAGGAAAAATAAGTTTTTCTTCCCCGAAGGAAAGCCACACATCTAATGAGCGGCGGATATATATTTCAACCGTATAATTATGCTTTGTTGTTAGGAACCGCGTGCGTCTACCCGCCTTTATTGGCTGGATCAAGGACAAAGTTTCAATAATAATCTCATTTCGCATGTCGGCTTCCTCATCCTTATCTAATTCTAATTCATGAACCAAACTAGCCAGCGGGTCGATTCTTGGAATTGAGATCAGATCTTGGATATCAAGCTTAGGCAGATTGGTTTGGATAGCGGTTATGCTAACCTTTTCCTTGTGCTGAGGTATTTCGATTTCAATTATTCTCCTTCTTTTCTTATTTTCATTCTCTATTGATTGTCTAAACTTCTGACAACTTAATTTAAATTTTAGATCCGCCATTTCTACAATGATCAAAAAGAGAGATCGTTAATTTTGTCTAAATAACTTACGTGTGATACGCCTTGAGGTCTTTCAAATGGGCAGTTCCCTTCGCCTTTCTCGTGACCGGATGAACCAATCTTACTATCACTGGTGAAATAAAATCGGTAACCAAAAACGGTCCTTCAAACCGTGGTGCCAGCTTAGCAGCGAAGTGGTCAATAGCCTTGGATATGACATGAGTTTTTACTAAGACCAAATCACCCCTTTTTGGCGACCATTCTCGATGCCTGAGGTTGTAATATGTTGCTTGGTTATTTGTAGCCGTCTGAAGATTTGAACGGACTATTTGAAAAACTTCAGTTAGGTGGTCGGCCTTCTCTGCGGGATCGAAAATCCGCCCAGTAATTTCGTTTCCCGTTTTTTCACTATACAATGAGTTGGGAAGTCGGAGCTCCCTCCCTTGAACTAAGTAAGCGGGGCTATATTTCGTTGAACTTTGTTTACAAGAGTTTACCGCTAGGGTCAATTCTGGTAGGAACTCGTCCCAAGTACGGTGATTAGAACCAGTATACTGGGCAATCATAACTTTGATGGTTCTGTTGATCCTTTCAGCAGGGTTTTCCTGAGGGGAATAGGGTGCAGTAAAAATTTGCTTCACTCCCACTGATTTTAAGTATTGCTGACAGTCTCTGCTGGTGAATTGGGTTCCATTGTCAGTCAAAAGAACCTGCGGTACTCCAAATCTCGCTAAGATCCTTTCTCTAAAAGCCTTTATAAACGCTTTAGAAGTAGCTTGTCTTGCTGGGACAAACTCAGACCATTTGGTGAATTTGTCGTGGAAAACAATCAAGGTGGTATTGCCATGAGTTGAACGGGGTAGTGGTCCAACGAAATCAGCACATATCGTGTGCCATGGTTGAGAAACCGGTAAGGTATGCATTTTTCCAGCAGTTGCCTGTTGCATGGGTTTGTAACGCTGACAGATTTCACATTTTCTTACATATTTTACGATGTCTCTAAAAAGACCCGGCCAATAGTAAAGCTTCGTTACTCTTGCAATCGTTTTGTTTATACCTAAATGACCTGATGTGACGTCATCATGAGATTCCCTCAAAACACGCTTCCGTTCAGATTTTGAGACAACCAATTTCCAGGGTACTGAGTCTTCTTCGTTATAGGCGGAGGAATCATATATATGTCTTCTTAGATTTCCACTTGCGTCTATCTGATAATCTGGAGTTTTTTTTTGGTTATTTTTAACAGTTTCTAATTTGCTTTTGTACCAGGGATCTTCATAATCTTCGAATTTCTTCAAGGATTGTAGAATGGCTTGCGGGGCTCGAGATAGAGAGTCAGCTATAACATTTAACTTGCCTTTACGGTATCTAACTTCGTAACTAAATTGCATTAATTCTAATGCCCAACGCGCGATTCTTCCCGACGGTGATTTAATAGAATTTAGCCACTTTAAAGACTGGTGATCCGTCACAATAACAAAGTGGTATCCTTCGAGATAATGCCTCATTTTACGTACACCCCAGATTATAGCTAAGCACTCCTTTTCTGTGACCGTGTAGTTACGCTCTGGAGCTGTCAGGGTACGGCTCGCATAAGCAATGACCTTTTCTCCGTCTTCGAATTCTTGGGTAAGAACTACGCCTAGACCAACATCACTAGCATCGGTTTGTAATATAAACGTTCTGCTGAAATCCGGACATGTCAGCGCTGGGGCTTCGATTAATTTCTTTTTGATCAATTCAAAAGCAGTATTTTGCTCAACTCCCCATTCCCATTTTTTATTTTTCTTTAGCAAGCTGTTTAAAGAATTAGTCACGGATGAAAAATTTGGTATAAAACGTCTATACCAGGCTGCGGTGTTAAGAAACGACCGTAATTCTTTAAGTGTTGTTGGTGCTGAGAGTGAGACGATTGCACTTACTTTTTCGGGATCTGTGTGAATTCCTTTTTCGCTCACAACATGCCCGAGGTATTTTATCTGCTTTTTTACTAATGAACATTTCTCTTTGTTGATTCGTAGATTTGCTGCCAGTAGACGATCAAAGACTGTTTGTAAATTCTTTAGATGCTCGTCCAAAGTCTTTCCGAGAACCACTATATCGTCTAGGTATGCAAATGCGAAGTCATCTAATTCCGGTCCAATGACCGCATCGAGAGCCCTTTGGAACGTAGCAGGCGCTGAGTGAAGTCCGAAGGGCATAACACACCACTGAAATAAACCTCTGCCGGGAACAGTAAAAGCAGTGTACATTTTGCTCTCCGCCTCCATGGGTATCTGCCAGTACCCATTTCGAAGATCTATAGTGCTGAAAAATTTGCTATTTCTAAGCTTCTCTAAAATTGAATTTATTTGTGGAATAGGATACGCATCGCGTATCGAATTTTCATTTATTTGCCTATAGTCTACGCACAGCCGCCACTCGTTATTTTTTTTACGCGCTAATACTATGGGGGAACTATATGGGCTCTTTGATGGCTCGATTCGGCCTTCTTCTAGAAGTTGGTCGATTTGCTCATTAATAATCTTTTGCATCGCAGGGTTTCTCGGGTAGTACCTTTGTCGGAGGGGACGGGAATGCTTCATGGTAATTACGTGTTGTGTTATGTTTGAGTATTGCGTAATATCATCGAATCGAGGAAGTTGCTGTTCCAGAATTGTTCAATTAGGGTGTCCTGTTTCGCACTGTTGGATACGGTAGCTTGCAGGGTGTTAACTTGTGAAATTTGACCTGGTTTTATTTTCTGGCTTTCGGTGTTTTGCCTTGGAACGATACGAAGCTCACTACCCGATTGCATGAGGAAATTCATGCCAATAATGATGGGATCCATACACGATTTTAATACCAGAAAGCTGTGCCAGTATACGATATTGTTAATACTAAACCAGACACTTACAGATCCTAAAATTGGGACTTTGCTTTGATCTGCCAGTTGTATCATATTAAATTCAGCGGAATTGATTGGCATTCGAAGTTCTTTTACCAAGTTTAAGTTTATGCAAGAATGGGTAGCACCAGGATCTAAAATTGCTGCGATATTCTTGTGTCTTATCTTAAGCCATATACGCAAGCGTAAGTCGTCATCTGGAATGGCTGTGATAGGGAAGGAGTTAAATTTTAGAGATCCCCCTCTCCTTCCATAACCGAGTGATCTCCTTTTACATTTCCCGCATCAGCTCTACAACAGTCAACAGTTTTAATATTTCGCTTTCCACAATCCCAACAAAATAAGACTTGGGCCCTAGAGCATGATGCTCGATTATGACCGGGTTCTCCACAACGATAACAAACCTGATTTCGATAAGGATTGGCAACCATCGTTTGGACTCGACGGGTGCCCTTAGCCTGTGATAATTCTTCCGCCCGTATATTTTCAAGTTCTTTGGCCAAAATAATTAAATCTTGTAAATTAGAAAATTCTTTTCTCTTTATATAAGCCTTATACTCCGCACGACAATTTCTATAAATTCTTTCTAATTGTTCCCTGGTAGACAAATTAGACCAGCGCATCAATGTTTGTAGAGCAGTTACGAAATTCACAAAAGTTTCATTACCCCGTTGCATGCGATTCCGAATTTCATCCTCTAGGGTTTCAAAAAAACGTACAGGCAAGAAAAATAACTTAAAATCATTCACAAAATCATTATATGACTTCCAGTTGTGTCTATTGTTCCGATACCACGATAAAGCATCCCCTTTAAAAAGTTCGGGCATATAGTTAAGTAACGCATTCTGTGGTATAGCATAGCATGTGGCCAATTCTTCGATTCGTTCCAGGAAACCGAGGGGATCCCTACCGCCATCATATTTTATTCCCCATTTACGTATCTTATCACATACCTCAGCATTAGTTGCACCACCTTTCACATCCTCGCCATTTAATGGTGCCGGTGATGGACTTCGGGAAATCCGTGGAAGTTGTAGTGATGAATCATATTTCTGTCTTAAATTCTGTAGGAACACCTCTTGATCAGGTGACAAACTGCCCTTATCTAGGAATTGTCGCAAACGTACCCTCATTTCCTCGACCGTTCCGTCGGCACTTAACCCGAACTCTTCGAGACATTCATTTAAAACGTCCTTTTTCATCAAATTTATAAAACTGCGACTCATGTTGTTAATTTTAATATTTGTCTAAAATTTTACGCGATAAATTTTCTTAAGTTTGTTTGTTAGCTTTAATTTTTTTTTTTTTCTCTGCATGTATATATATATATTTTTTTATTGTCCCTGCTCGGGCGCCATTTATAACGAATATTTTGCACGGTGTAGCCCAGCCAAGCCAGGATAATAATAAGTTCAAAGAACACTCATCGAAAGGACTTGTCTCTTAACTTTTTTTATTTCATTATCCTTATATCTACTTTTACACTTCAATTTCACTGTAGAACATTTATTACATAAAAGGAAAAAATAGGAATTACCAAATAAAGATTAAAAAAAGAAAGAACCGTGTAGAACTTGTAGACGGTTTTCGACTCGTCACCAGACTGCCCTGCTGGGTAGCATCTAAGATATATATATATATGGAATTATTGAAGGATGTTAGTGTGTTTAGTAACCACTACAACGGAATTAATGGCTGTAAATACCAGTTAATTTCCCTTGTATTACTCCTAGCGGCCTGGGCAGCATGGCTGTAAGAACCAGTGTCCACCCTGTGCACTACTACTAACGTGCCTGGGCACTATGGCTGTAAAAAACCAGTAGCTACCCTGTGCTCTACCACTAACATGTCTGGGTACTATGGCTGTAAAAACCAGTAGTAACCCTGTACACTACTACAATGAGTTGGACTTTTCTTTCAAAGTAAACGGCCACTAATGAAGCTGTCACATACTTGCACCAGTGGTCCGAACACCCTGACAGATCAGGCCCAACTGAATTTGTAGTAGTAAGTTCGCAGTGATATTTATTTTTAGAGTTCGAGTTACTAACACACTAAATCGCTCTCCCCTTTACTCACGAACAATCCTCTCTTAAACTAATACATTTATAATACAATCCTCTCTTAAACTAATACATTTATATTTTACATACTGAGAGGATTCTCTTACAATAATCTATTTTTTAGAAAGTGGTTCTTTAAAGGAACGAATTCTTAAACTAAAAAAATATTTAAATTAAATAAATTATATTTCAAAACAATACATCATTTGTAAAATAATACTGAAGCTACTATACAAAATCAGAATATTCAAGTTATATAGATATATATACAAGTTATATAGATATATACAAAAAATGTAATGGAACGTAAGACATCATTACATATATTATCGATTAAAAGCAACGCCATATAGAATTTTATTTAAAGCCCTAAAAAAAGTAAGAAAATACAAAATACATACATATACTTACATCATATAAAGTTTTACGACGATTCATTTTAATTTCACTTTCGGTTATATTTTCATTGTCAGTGTCAAATAAGCCTTCATTATTCGATATAACTTCTAGCTCAAATTTATCATCGATATCCTCAAACATATAGTAATCTCCAGCACGAACAGCTATTTTTTACAGTAAGATTATTTAATTAGATAAAGTATCGATAACATTCGAAATATCGACATTTACAAAATTAGTGTTAGTATTAAATAAAAAACATTTATTATATTATGCTTATATATGTACATGGTTTAAGGTTAATGAGAATGAATTAACGACTATAAATGTGAGGCGCAAAAGCTTTTAATTTATAATTGCGATTAAAAATAGGTTTGTCGGTTATATGTCTATTTATATTATTGAAATTAAAAAGATGAAGAACGTAATTCAATGTAATAAATGCGACAAAGTGCAGTCATAAAACATGCCAAAATTAAAACGAACCCGAACGGAACATATGTGAGGACCCAAACTTGAGTCCACACAAAGAAATAAAAAAAAACTAATAAATAAAATAAAATAATTACAATTACAATAGTGTGTGTTTTAGTGGGTATTATAGATGACATTCATTTAACAGGAGGACAGAATATAAACCTCAACATCATTTCATATTATTATTTTATTATTTAATAAGACAGGAGAAGAAGAGTAAAAGGTCACCAGAAGAGAGTGGGAGTTGATAGCAAGCTGTGAAGGTGAACTAGTAAGTGCTGACAAAGGACGGTAAGAAAAGAGTATATAATTTAAAAGAGCATTGATAGTTGTAAATGTGAATTAGTGACACTGATCCTAGCCAAGACAAGATTAGGGAAGAGCAATACGGATTATATCCGATTTTCCTCTTTAGCTCATTAACTATTAAAGATATCTTTCTAGCTCCCTAGGGTAAAGGGAGGTTTTTCGGTAAACCCTCGAAGTACCTCGGGAATATATTTTTTGTAAAATGTCACCAAAAATTTGTTTATAACTCAAATGTTAAGATTTTTAGATTCAGATATGTAGATCTTGAAGTATCTTCAAAAATGTGCTTACATATTTGCATTATCACTCTTAGTTTGCGATAATATCGATAGATCTTTTTTTTTAATTTTTAGTCCACCTTTACTTAGTATTTTTGGGGTGGAGGACTTACTAATAATAGGATAAAACAGAATAAAACGATAATTTTTTTGCGTGATAGCGCGTTTCGTTAAAAAGTTACACGTCTCTGAACTGGAAAAATGTCAAAACTACTGTTAATTTTAAGGTTTTCTCTAAAAAGGTGCAGTAGTTTCTTTTTTGCTTATATAAGTTAAACTAACTTCGGTACTAGTGAATTTGTTTGAACTATTCAAAACACAACCAGTAGCCAATGCGAAAAACAAAAAAATTGGATCATTAAATGTTACCGTTTTCCGCCCAGCCCTATTCCTACGAGTGCAAAGCACTGATTGAAAAAAATTAACAAATTTTTATAGCTTCATCCCTAGGCTACATACTCCAAAAAATCATTTGTCAGCCCCATGGTTAAGTAGGTAGCTACTCTTATAAAAAAATAAAATTTTGGGAACATAACTTCGCCTTTTTAGGAATTCAGCTAATAAAATTTTTTACTACCAAATGAAATTAATATTAATATTTCGAAATTTGTAAAGTGATATTGTTTCCAAAAACTAATATATATCGGCAAACTTGACATATACATAGCTGGTATATAGGTATTGCATTCCTAGTCTTTTAAATTTAAATTTACTATTTAATTACAATTTCATCAAAACTTCCAATTTTGTCGATTTTAACTGTTTAAAACTTAAAAAAAAAAATGAAAATTGAAAATTTAAGAAATTTATAAATGTGATTTAAGCTGAGTTACACAGCTCAGGGGAAAACATTTTTCAAATGTTTAAGAATGCATCACTAATTACTAGGTACCTTTGCATTTATATAAATAAATATTAAGTACAGAACAGTACTTTAAATACATAACGAGTCACACTCGGCCGGAAGTTTTTTTCCCCTAGAAATTCGTTATCAAGTAAATATAGTGGAAGAACGTGTTCGAATTATTAAAGCGTATTATGAGAAAAAAAATGCAACTAAAACAAAGAAAGTTATACTAAACTTAAATCAAGGCGAATTGATTTTACAAGGTGAGAGCACCACGGCAATGACTACAACTAAACAACAACTTTGGCATTTTATTAGCCTGTATAAAATAAGGCATTTTGGATAAAATAAAATAATCAACTGATAAATTTAATTCGCCTTGACTTATATAGTAAAATGTTTAGGGTCTTATTTACAAAAAAAATTTCGGTTATAAAAGGTTTGTTAAACAAATTTTATATGATAGTTTGTTGTATAAATAAACCTTTTATAAATCAAACATAATTTTTAAAAATTTGGCCCTTAAAAAAAAATAAAATATACTTAAAGATTTCTTAATTATTTTATAAAAACTAAAAAAAAATATTTGAAAAAATTCTTAAATTTAAAATAAGGCTAAAAATAAAACATGCTTTTTAAATATATACATATACAAAATGTGCATATAATATTATAACTACAAAACTTAAACATAAACATGGAAAATAAAAATAAAACATTACCCTGTGGATGCAGTTTAATTTCTTTCCTTTTATGAGGTCTTGAGCTATAAACGGGATTTCCATGTTCTAAAATAAAATAAACATCGAAGCAAAATAATGAAGTAAAATAAAAATATAAAAGCAAAGTAAAGTAAAAAAAATTTAAATACATTTTTATATAAGAAAAATCAGAATGAATATAAGAAAATCGAAATCTTGGATTAGTTTTAAGATCCAGTGTTGAAAAAAAAAAAACAATAAATCAAAATTACACAAGTTGACAATTTAGGGTGGGTCAACTTTTGGACTGAAGTAACTGAAAATTGTTTCTTGGATGGTTTGGGTTGCTGCATACAAATCTGCATTCAGTTTTATGACGATGATCTAGTTTTCGAGGTATCACTTTATATCCAAAATGAAGAAAGTGACAAAAAATAATAATAAATAAAAAATATGGATTTTATTTTCTTCGACCTTATGATTTGTTATTATTTGAATTTTATTTCAGGCTCAAGGTCATAACTTTATTTAAATAAAACTCTTTTTATGTTTTATTAATAAATTTTTAATATTTTTCAATATTTCGAGCGCCTTCGGTGCTCTTCTTCAGGAAAAACTGAAAACAGAAAAACAAATATACAAAAACAAAAGTATACATTAACATCACTAATAGATAAACACAACATTTAACAATTATTATTTAAAAAACTAATATTTCATTACTTTGAGTAAAGCCGTCGTTGGTCCTCTTCCAAAGAGATAATAAAGCTTACTAAAGGTTTCTTTGTCTGTATTTAGCAACAATGTGTCTATATGTGTGCGCGCAATTTTCAGTATCTGTTTTGTAATTTATCCTTATGTCCGCGGGAGTGTTGATTATATGCAACATCTCTGCTGTATATCTCTTTCTGTAATTACTCTCTTGTTGTAATATTGTTGTACCACTGATATTGGGAGAGTGTCCACTTATTACACAATGGGCAGCTAACGCTGTTTTCTGTTCACTTGTTCCTTTTCGTGTTTTGTAGTCTGATTTGTGTGCGGCTAATCTTGTTCGTAATTTTGATTTTGTCGTACCAACATATATTTTTTTACATACATTTGACCCGTCTCCGCTACAAGGAATTTTGTATACCACATTAGATTTATCTAATAACTCTACTTTTGCTTTTGTGTTTGAAAACAACATATTCAACGTTTTGTCAGTTTTAAGAGCAATGTTTACATTTTGTCTGTCGAATATATCCGAGAATGCAATTCTCTCAGAAAAACCGGGAACATGTGTCATTGATTTAAACATTCTTTCAGGTTTGATTGTAGTCGTTTTGTTCATATTTTTTATTGCATTTTTAACAATTTTTGTAGCTATGCCATGTGAGAAACTATTCTTTTCTAATATTTGTTTTATTCTTTTGATATTTTCTGAGTGGTATTTTTCATCACTTATTTGTAGAACTCTCCTCGCAAAGTTGTGTGCTACAAATAAGTGATGAAAAATACCACTCAGAAAATATCAAAAGAATAAAACAAATATTAGAAAAGAATAGTTTCTCACATGGCATAGCTACAAAAATTGTTAAAAATGCAATAAAAAATATGAACAAAACGACTACAATCAAACCTGAAAGAATGTTTAAATCAATGACACATGTTCCCGGTTTTTCTGAGAGAATTGCATTCTCGGATATATTCGACAGACAAAATGTAAACATTGCTCTTAAAACTGACAAAACGTTGAATATGTTGTTTTCAAACACAAAAGCAAAAGTAGAGTTATTAGATAAATCTAATGTGGTATACAAAATTCCTTGTAGCGGAGACGGGTCAAATGTATGTAAAAAAATATATGTTGGTACGACAAAATCAAAATTACGAACAAGATTAGCCGCACACAAATCAGACTACAAAACACGAAAAGGAACAAGTGAACAGAAAACAGCGTTAGCTGCCCATTGTGTAATAAGTGGACACTCTCCCAATATCAGTGGTACAACAATATTACAACAAGAGAGTAATTACAGAAAGAGATATACAGCAGAGATGTTGCATATAATCAACACTCCCGCGGACATAAGGATAAATTACAAAACAGATACTGAAAATTGCGCGCACACATATAGACACATTGTTGCTAAATACAGACAAAGAAACCTTTAGTAAGCTTTATTATCTCTTTGGAAGAGGACCAACGACGGCTTTACTCAAAGTAATGAAATATTAGTTTTTTAAATAATAATTGTTAAATGTTGTGTTTATCTATTAGTGATGTTAATGTATACTTTTGTTTTTGTATATTTGTTTTTCTGTTTTCAGTTTTTCCTGAAGAAGAGCACCGAAGGCGCTCGAAATATTGAAAAATATTAAAAATTTATTAATAAAACATAAAAAGAGTTTTATTTAAATAAAGTTATGACCTTGAGCCTGAAATAAAATTCAAATAATAATAAATAAAAAATATATGTATTAGTGTAACTCGATAATGGTTTATCTTGGTTGCTTCGAAAATCCGCACTTAAATTAACTTAAAAGTTTATAAAATATAAACACGGTTTTTTTAATCTGCTTAATAGTTTTAGAGATGTGAAGATAGTTGGGGCGATAAAATTAAATTTTTTTTTGTAAAATTAGATTGTTTTTGTTTTTTCAAGTTTTTAAAAATATAGAATAGAAAGGCCCCAAATAATTAAAGAAACAACTTTTAGTTTATCCAGTCCAAAACCATGTATACTTGTGTTATTTTACAAATGTCTTGGAAAAAAACTAACACTGAGAGGAAAAAATATTAAAAAAAAATCTAATTATATGGCATTCATTAGAGAACCTGTTTACACAGGTTTTATTAAAAACTGCGACACTTTTTGTTTTTTTTTTAATACAAAAAATAGCAAATTCAAACTTGCTACTTTAAAAAATTATACAATTCAGGCTTAATTTCGTTTCTTCCCTCGAACTACTTAATAGTCTTTTAAGAAAAGAGAAAGAGAGAGAATAAACGAACTTAAGCCTGACTTGACAATTCATTCGGATAATAAAAAGTTCGACTAATAATTTAAAATATTAAATATAAAAAAAATTATTCAAAATTCTAAAAGTGTTATTTACAATTAAAAAAAAGTGAGTTTGTTTCCTAAAAAGAAAAACAATTTTATTTAAAATTTTTTACAAAAGTATTTTAGAAAATAGTAATTAAAATAAGAAAAAATTTCATTTCATATTATTAATTAAAAAAGATTAAAAATACATTGTCCATGCAAACGCAGATCACAGCAGGCATTCGCGTAAAGCATTGAGGTATCCGTAGAAAATATATCTGTACCAACAGGACCCCAACTATTGGGTCTATTTGCGTAACGCCTTCGAACATCTTCTTTAGCCCACGATAAATTACTTAAACGTCTATTTGAATCCTCATGTTTGGTTGTAGAATCCTCTAGGGAATACTTGGCATTGCCTACACTCTGATGACGACGATGTAATAACTTTTTGCGCATAGTAACTTGAAGTTCTTCTGGTTTTTGAGGTGTTGAACCCTTAACCACAGATACAGTTTCGTTCCAGTTAATCGAAGATTGCCTTCTGTGATGGGTGTTTAAAGATGATATACAATCAGTTGTAATATTGGATGAAATGAAGGAGCCATCGGTACTTTTTAAAACATCAGCTTGTAAGGTTTTCGCTGACAATAGCAGAGGCGAAGCTTGCGTTTGGCCATTGTTCTATAAAAGTAATGACTTTTATAATATTTCTTTTACCACATCACATTTCATTTCAAAATTTACCACACAAAATCCTTTTTTTGATTTTTCGGAATCGTCATGTTTTGCATGTGAAAGATCTAAGGGTGAATGACGAGAACTCATGGATAATCTTGGAGTTTCTAAAAATCCTGTTAGAGGCAAAGTTAGTCCATCTGATGTTGGAGTTAATGGCTTTGTGATTAGAAACAAACGGAATTTATAGAAATAATTATTGCCGAATTTATATAACATTAATTTAATTTAATTCAAATACCTGTGAGTGGGATTCGATTTCAATTTCTGGCAAATTAATATATTGTTTTGTATTTTTATAGATGTTGTCGTCGTAGTCACTTATAGATTTAATATCGGCATATTGCTTATTAATATAGATCTTACCGAAATTCTCTTCCGAGCCATTATTACTACTACAAATTGTGGTACTGGCCGAATTAAAATGATCATTCTCTTCCTCTGGTGTATGATAACCTGAACCTTGGCAGGAAAGGAAACTGCTGCAGTCGGCCAGTGGTGCTAACTTGAAAGCTGGTTCTATATTGTTATATATATATATATATATATATATATATATATATATATATATATATATATATATATATATATATATATATATATATATATAGTATATACATACATACATATGTATGTGTAGAAATTATTATTTTTTCGAAAATCACTTTATGACAATGTTTATATATGTATATTTCAACTTATATATGTATGAAAAGCTTTATCTACGATATCATTTTTTAGACAGAAACAGTTTTTGTTTCTAAATTGAAGCAAGGGAAGGTCATAAGGCCGAGGCACATAGAATCCGTCGTACGTTATACGTCGTCTTACTCAACTGACATAAGTTGAAATTCAGGGTTTCTTATGAGCTTTGTCCAATACGTACGTCTCCGTCAACGCAAAGTACTATAGTTGGGAACTTTTGACGTACGTTAAGCATTTTGATAGCTACCAATTGGTTTTTTTGTATTGATTTAGCTTTTGCAAATATAAACAAAATACAACAAAATAAAATAAATAAATTAACTAAAGTCAAATAATAAAATAGAGAACAAACTTATCATAGCTGTTCAAGTGTTTTCTTGTCTGATTTAATATCTGTCAACATATGTAGTACTTATTGTGTTAACCTCTTCCGTCGTTATGTTAATGTCAGTTGAAGACGGCAACGTATAAATAACGGCGGAATCTATGTGCCTCGGCCTTTAGAACTTTTGTTTTATTAATTAATTTGAGAAACGTAAACCAGTGACGGCCTTAACGGTTTAAAATTTTCTTCAACGAATTTATTTTGAATAATTAAAAATAAAAAAATATTTTTAAAACATAAAAGTTACGCTATAAAAACAAATGGGATGAAACGGGAATCTTTCGTTCCAAATCTGCGTAAATTTATTTGTATATGAAAGTGCGTAACGAACTCTGCGATGAACGTCGAACAAATTAATGCAGAGTGCCCGTTTTTCTTTATAATCATTTTACTGCCTGTCCTATAATGTCGCAAGCACTCTTTCGCTCAACAAAAACAGATTACAAAATTTTTTTATTTATGGCATATAATTAAAATAAACGTTTTTTAATTGTATAATTTGGGTTTCATTTTTTTTATATTTTTCTTCTTTTATTTTTTGTTGTTTTTTTTCTGTTTAAATATGGTCACACTACCAGCTTATAAATGTAAACGAAATGTGATTTTAATAAAAATGGAGTAGAGTGAAACTATCATCGAAAAACAGAGAAAATCTGATACCCCAGCAGAGAAGTTATCTGATCTTCGACAAATTTACGCAACGAATTTTTGCTCATGAATTCGTCGTACTATTCGAAGTTCGTTAAATTTTCGCTTTTAATACTTTTGGAATATTTTTGTATACTTATATATTTTTCGCTACATTCTAGATTCACATTCATACATACATTCTAGATGCCTTTCAAAATCAAATATTTTGATATTGATTAAAAAAGATTCGCAAAATCGATATAATTTCATCACAGAATCAAATCGGTCGTTTTCCATCACATGTTTTTTTCCTATTTTTATTTATTGCTCAGAAAATAAAAGTTAACTTCTTGTCGTATAATTCGGATTTAATTTTTATGTTTTACTTAAAAAATATGTGCTAATTTCAGGGTATGAAAACAAACAAAACAGTTCGCAAACGTTTTATGCAAAATTAGAAACTTTTTTTTTTTAAAGTTAGAAACTTTTTTTTTTATAAAAAGTTTCTAATTTTCTAACTTTTTATAAAAAAAAAAAAGTTTATAAATTTGCATAATGACAAAGATCACAAACAAAAAAAAGAGATTTTAATAATTATCTTCTTCTTGTTATATCAACGTTATACAAACAGTGTTGTGATAACATTGAAAACGGTTAATTGGAGTTATCATTTTAATATTGTGGAAACATTATTTAATTGTAAACACAACGTTGTAAATTTAGGTTTACGGTATTGTGCCAACATTCAAAAGAAGAGTCAGAAGACCGTCATTCGGCGTTATCATTTTAACATTTTGACTCTAATGTAAATTTGGTAAACAGTATGTTGTATTGATGTTAAAGAATCGCCATCAACGTCGGAACAGCGTCGAGCTGGTTGTTTTTTTTTCTGCCTGGGTGGGTTTAAATCATCTACTATTTTGAAAAAAATCAAAAGTAGAGACTTATTTTTTTTAATTATTGGTTTAATTTGTAATGGATTTTCGAATGTCGATTTTATTTAGTTTTTAAGTGCATTGATGTTTTGTTAAACAATACTGTTGAATTTTACTTTTTTAGTATTTATTTTATTATTTTTTCTTTTTTAAATTTTGCGTTTGAATTTCTTAACTTGCTTTTTAATTTCGTTATTTTTTTTTTTTTCTTATTATTTTTTCTTATTATTACTATTTTAGCCTAAATAAGCACCAATAAAAACAATAAATCCTACAAGCCGTCTTTGAATATCACTAAAAAAACAAAAGTAATATACCGCTTTAATTATCTACAAACCAAAACGTTTGCGAAATTATTTTTCTCAAAACGTTTTAATTTTGTTCTCATTAATGTCTTTTATGACTCAGGATATTTAAATCAGAGTACGAAAATAAACAATATGAAACGTTTGCTTTCGTTTTCTTTTGTTCTTTGCAGTGAGTAAAACAAAACAAAACGTTATTTAGTTTTTCAATGTTTTTGCTGGTAAACACCAAATATACATTAATTTAAACGTTTATTATTGATTTTATACTAAGCAATAAATAAAAATAAAAAATTGCCCTTATAAGACCTAAAAATTAACTATTATTTTCTAAAGGCCGTTTCGTACTATAGTACTTTTTATTAGTATTAATACTTTTGGGAAAAATAAATTACCAAAATAATGAGTTATTATTATTTTTTGTAAAATTTTAAACAGCGATTAGATCAGGGTAGCATTTTATTCAAAATTATTTATACTAGTATTATAGTGTGAACGGCCTTAACTAAGAAAAGAAAAATAAAACTTTAAAAAGAAATTTTATTTTCTGAGAAATAAAAAAAAACTTTAAAACTAATTTATATAATAACAATTAATGCACCATAAATACGTAGCATTTTCCATGCATGATTGTTATAAGATACAATTTTTAAATAACGGTCATATGCGAAAACTAACTGAAACTATTGATGTAAAATTTAAAAAATTTTATTTCTCTATATGAGAAACATCATTATTTCGAAAATAGTTTAAAAGAAACTTTAGTTTAACAGTATTAAATTATTTATAGAAATAGTAAAAAAAAACTGTTAAGCTTACCATCAAAATGAGTTGGTTTCTCTAACGGCCTTAACATCTTTTGTTGCGTTGCTCTTATCTTTTCCATTTTACGTTTGATTTTATGCAAAACCTCCTCTTCATGATCCTGACGTTTTTCAATTTGGTTTTGTCTCAAACGTTCAATTATTTCGGCCCCTCTTTAAATGGAGTAAAAAAAAAAATAAAATAGAAATACAACTTTATTATTTAAATGTTATATTTGGATTTACCTAGAGGCCAATATATTGTTAGCTCTTGTGTCCGTAACAATATGACAGAAATAATAGGATTTAAATATTCTTAATTGGAATATAAGAAATGCAAAGCAAGTTGCATCCCACAATAACATCGACTCCACAGCAAGGGCGGGACACTCGTTAGCTGGATCAGATGTTATATTCGTTATAACACCTTTACTACTACAGCCAATACCGAAGAAATGCACCGCCCAACAAAATTTCGAGTTCAAGGTATTCGTAAACAAACATCCAAACATTTGCAGAAACGTCTTAAGAACTATATTGGCCACATTATAGGCCAGCAGCCATTTCCAACGTGCTGTAATTGAATGTATGGGTCGTAGATAAAAATCAGAACCCTCCCATAGGAATATAAATGCACCAATCAAATAACCGAGTGCCAAAAAGTCCAATATATTCGTACCAGCTAAAAAGACGACGGCTAAAGTTACCCAATAAAATCCGCAAAGAACAGCATGTTTAAAAATATCTGAGTAATTGCGTATATGGGAAAGGAAATTATGAGTTGGATTTTCAAAATCAATTTTGCCCAAACTTGAAATATATTTTATGGCAGATTTGTTGCTGCCACCAGGGTAATTCGGATTACTTTCTAGGGAAAATACACGTCTTTGACGGTTCACCAAAAGCAGGAGAACAAAATCAAAGATTAATTTGTCTGTATGATTGTAATTAAGGGGACCGGGTAACATTGCCCAACGTTGAAGAGCTTCGGAATATTCCGAATCTATCCATAAGTATTCTGAAAAGAAATATAACAGTACACTTAGTTATTCCGAGATTTTACAATAGAACTAAACAATTAAAAAAATATTTTAGAATTTATAAAAATTTCTTAATAAAAAACAAAACAAAAAAAGATTTTCATTTAAAAAAATTGTACATACTCACCCATACAAATTGAAGGTGGAAATTGGACAACAACTACATATTGCACTAGAATGGAAACTAAAATAAACATTTGAAAAATGCCCCATATGTGAGCATTCTTCATTCTTTTAAACAACAGCAATAAAACCAGCCACACTGCATAAGCCAATGCAACGACATCTTGCCGGTAGGTGATGGTAGACACCAAGGCTATCATACATATTTCATATCCAAATTTATAAAAACCATAGTTTAACAAAAATTTTGTCATCCCCGACAGTTTTTTTTCGGCATCTTCTCTACTTACATCGGGAAAAACCACCTTTGGTAATGGATCATGTTCAATACCTTTCAGGCGACGCATTTGATATTGTCTCAAAACTATAACGGCATGTAGAGTGGCAATGACCATGTAAATAATATAAGGCTTGAGTAGATCCATAAGACGAAATTCGGCACTGGCCTTATAGAGACCAAACCATTCGGCATTGTTGCCAGTAATGTTTCTATTGTAATTGGGACATTTATTATCATATTGATGGTGATCCAAATATGCGATTTGATAAATCATTTTCGATAATACAATTATGGTGACAACGAGCGAGATTAGACGACTAAAGAAGAATTGCATGCGTGTATTTGACACTACACCCAAGACACAGAGCGCTACAAATGGTATATTAAGCAGAGATACCTGCAAAGAGATAAAAGATTAGAAAGAGGTTGGAAATAAAATATTAGATTAGAAGTAACAGTGATATAAATATTCGACCCAGCCGAATCTTAAATACCCTTCACCATACTGATATAAGATATTAGCCATAGCGTGGGTGGATATATTTTCCAGGGAAGTTAAACTTTATTTTATTGGAAAATAATATACTGAAATAAATATATGAGCTTATTGTTGCTAACTTTATTTTACATTTATAATATACAATATTACCTAATGAAAATAAACATAAAATTTTTTTGTTAATTTTTTATCGAATTATGGATTTTTCGTAAAATTATTGGAGAAATTTTGATATATTACGGCTTTTTTGTGAGAACTAAAGATTTAGACTAATATCACGCTATTAAAATTATAGGTTTGACTTCCTGGCAATTATTTGTTCGTTTTTACTTTGAAAGTAATCCACACCAAATTTGAAAACACTTACTTTTATAGTTTTAGTTATGGTCTATATGTTTACTTTATATAGAGATACCCATCCCTGGGTAATTACTTAGGAACAAACGCTTTATATAAAATTTTAAAACATAAAAAATTCTAAAATTATTGCAGAGTTCAATAAATAGTGTTTAAAATATCCCGTTTTCAAAAATAAAAGGTGCTGCCAAGTTTGCAGTACCATTGAATTGGTAAAATTGCGAACTTCACTACGTTTACTTTATTTTCTCTTGGAAGTAAGATATTTTTTCGGAAAAAATGTATCGTATATTTCAATCGGGTTACTAAGATACCTCCTCACAAAATTTTATTAAAATTCATCCAGTATTTTTTACGTGAAGCGAACACAGAACGTATTCCATTTCGATTACTACCTACACCAAACAAAATTTTCAAAAAATATTGTATTTCATGTACAGAAATGGTTCTGTTACAGTTATATTATATGTATCAAAGAACATTTTAATTCTTTAAAACAAATGAATAAGATTTTTTTTGGAAATCGTAACAAATCCCAATCAGAATTGTTTGGTTAAATTTTAGTTTTTCTGTTTCCTTTAATCCTTATTGTAATCCGAAAAATTTTTCGAATTTAAAATTGATCGGTGAAATCATGATTATTTGGCGAAGTTTCGATTTTATAGTGAAATCACAATTTTTAGTGAAATGACCGCTTTTTTGGTTAAAACTTATTTTTTCGTAAATTTTTTGTTTTACCTATTTTAGTTATAAGTTATGTGTGGCCGTCGACTGGCAGGCACTTTTGTGCACACCAAAACAGAGTGAATTGTCAGTAGTTCGGCATATACATACCTCCACGCGATGACGGCGGATTACAGGATCCTAATTAGTTTCTGTCTTTTATAGGATGCTGCCCAAATGAAGTCAAGTAAACTCTAGATATTTGTCGATCTGCAGTTTAAATACAGACTCACCTGCACATAGGGATCTCTGTGCGAGTGGACATATTTCCTTCATTACTGGGATTTTTATTAATTGAAATTTTTGATAAAAGCAAAAAGGACCATGAAAATCTAACTGGATATTCTTAGACAATTGTTAGCAATTACGAGAGATTCTGCGATGAGGAAAAAGGTTCACTACCGTCGAGAGAAAAGTATAGTGACAGCACTTAATGAATATAATAAAGTCGTAAAATACCAAGTGGATGCCACAATCACTGAAGAAGAAATGGAGCCAAAAAGAGGCACATGAAAAAATTGGTCCTCTTCGGTAATATACGCAGCCCCCCACTCTGTACATATACATAAATACAATTTTTCTGAAACCGCGATTTCTTTCATATTTCAAAAAAAAAATATTAAGCATAAATACAGGGTGGGCCAAGTAAGACCTACCAATTTTAAACATAATTAACTTTTTATTTTTTGGTTTGGTCAGTGTTATAAAGTTATCGACCCATATTTCTATGAGAATGGATCGCCGCAAACGGTTTCCGCAGCTTCTTGCAGAACAATGATCGAAAGCGTTTTTGAGCCAATAGCGGGGCAGAATCCTCAAGATTTCTACATTACAGTAGAAGTGGTCTGCTTCGATATCTCCCCTACCCTCTTTGATTTGTAATTTACTGTAACTTTACATTCATTGAATCTCGTGCTACCACTAGCCCTAAAGTGACTTCCGACTGTCGGCCTTTTTTTCTTATCATGGAGTCTCTAGAAATTGGTAGCATTTTTCCAAGGCTTAGATACCCCATGGCATATACATTTAACAAGCTTTTGCCCGTGGTCCTAAGTCTTATGCTACCCACTGCTGAGTACTCACACACAATGTGCGCTACCGTCTCAGCCTCTTTCAGGCACAGTCTGGAAGTATCATCTTTTTCGATTTTTATATTGCTTAGATAATACTTGAAGTTTCCATTACTTGTTGCCAAAGCAGTTATCCAGCTGCTGGCCTTCCTGCCAAACAGCAGAGATTAATTGTAAAGAAAAAATGTGAAAATTTAATTTAAGACGTCAGCAGGATGTAATGCATTTACTGGATCGCTGCATCGGTCTTTAGCATTCTTCGCATCTATCTACTTTGGGTGTTGTTAAGTTGTAAACGTCATCTATTTAACCAACCAAAATCAGATAAAAGAATACGAGAAAAATTGTATTCAATTATCTATTTGTGAGAACGAAGTCTACACCAACATTTTCGGTCATAATAGGTAATTGCGGAGTCACTTGTAAAAACGTTGAAAAAAAGGGTAAACTTTGAACTTTTGAAATTTATTTTTTTTACCGTGGTGGCGTGTGATCATTATACATCAAAATTTTCTTCACATGGTGAAGGGTATAAGAAAACTGTACCAAACTGCCCAAACCTTTGCACTTCTCTATATAGAAACAAAACAAATAAAAATTAATTAACAACATAGAGTTTCACTCACCTCGCTTACAGCGCATATAAATGCTGTTATGTAGACCACTTTTATCCAATGTAATTCCAATAGTCTCCAAATTACACCCTTAAAATGTTTAAAAAATACCTCAGCCTTAGCAAGGCAACGTTTGAGAAAGAGGCGTATTAAATTTCCAGCAGATTCAACAAACACCATTCCCTCCATTTCATTGGCACGGGAAGTAGTACGTGACTTATGCCTCGTTCGTTCTTCCGAACTACGTTTGACAAGTTCAGTGGGTTGATTTATAGATGCGACAAAACGTTTATGGAAGTAATGAACTTGTATTACGGTTAAAATAACAATAATGGTGGGAGAAACTAAGTGCAAAAATAAGTCTTTAGTTTTATAGCGCTGTAAACCGATATCGGTTTGTCTAAAAAAGATAAAAATTAATAAATTTAGTATCTAATTTGCTGTAACTAGTGTTTATAACGATATGTATATTTACTTACAATGTGGTGGATATATTAAGATATTCCTCCCAATAATTATCGAATTTATCAAACTGATAGGTGTAAATCAATGTTAGTATGGACATGGCATAAAAAATTAAAAACAACCAGAAGCCATACATAAGTTTAACCCAGGCTTTCGATGATGATTGAAATACTAGCAGGAAAAATAGGAACAAAGCCATATAGCAAATACGAAAACCAGTCATTTTTTCACCAGTCATGGCACATAGGAATATAACCAAAACTAACAGCCAGATCCATAGTCTGACTAAAAGATTTTTTATCACTATGCCCATCTTTTTCAGGAACTTGGAAGTCTTTTTGCCACCAACTTGAGTTTGGTCACCAATCGAGTGTCCAACACCTAATTGTAAGGGTGCAAAAATATCGGCCAGTGTGCTGTCACGCCTCTTGTCAGTTTTTTCTTTGAAAAACTGTCTCAAGGTTACCCAAAACATAAGTAAGAATGCGGTTTTTACTATCAACGGTATGCAGGGTTGCATATCATGCTCTTGAGGTCGTTGAAAACCAATTTGATTCAAATTAATACCAGAAATCTTAAAAAGAAATTTTATAAGTTATGGATGACTTTTTTAATAGAAATGAAAAAAATAACTTACGTTCACTTTGGTAGGTAATTCATCGTTAGTTAAATCCATGCCGTAAATATATTGAGCTATCAAGAGCAATCCAGCATATATGACAATGAAAGGACTCGAACGCATCATGGCTTTTCGTTGGTTTGGTATCATCCACAAAACATTGGCCCACAGAAGCAAAACAAATGTAAGCCAACTGTGATAGACAATAGACCAGGCCTATAGAAAATATTTAATTTTAATTTATTAATAGAAATTTGTCTAATATTTAGTACATACACAGAAAAAAATTGCACCAATTAAAGGTTTTTAGTTTTAAATTTAATTAATTTTTTAATTGATTCAAATATACATTTGTTTAAATTAAATAATTGAGTCAATTAATTATTTGATAAAATTTTAATCTAAAACCAATTAAAACTTTTAATTGATGAACATATTTTTTCAGTGTATTTCTAGGGTAGACCGGCTGACTCAAAATATTTTCTCACCATCATTAAAACATTGGTAAATATGTAACTGTTTTGATAGATAAATCCACCTATGCCCGTGATGCCATACCATACTTGATCACATATCCCGGTTTTATATTCCATATCTGCGTATCGGTGACCACTTTCCGTGGAACCTAAACGTACATCATTGTTTGGTTGCTGCTGCTGTTGTTGTTGTTGTGATGTTACACCACTATTATTGTCATTTGTAGTACTTGATTTATTGGTAGCTGAACGCATAAGCTATAATTTAGAAATTGAAAATATGTTCAGTTATAAAATGGAATAAAAAATGAAATTTGTGAATCGAAATAAATAACGCTTGGACTGAACGATTTGTTTTATGCTATAAACATAACTGGGACCTACGACGATTTTTTCGTTTGGAATATTTGTCGAAAAAAATAATAAACATTTGTGTATATGAAAATGTACGCAATCATTGCGGCGACGAAACTCGTCGTGTGTAACGAACTCTGCGATAGGTTTATTTTTATTTCTACTTCTTCTTTCTTCTGTGTAGCATGCAATTAAAATAAACATTTTGATTTAATTGTATAATTTTGTTTTAAATTTGGTTTTTGTTAATATTTCTTATCCGAAATAATAAAAAATGGCAGAGGTACAAAACCAAAGCGCCAGAGTTTGATATCCTTAGCTTCTTCCAGAAACTGCACGCGACTTATACCTTCGTATAAGAAGTGAGAATTTCCAAATTCAGCTAGGTGAGATTATAATGAGTTTAATGGTGCTCCTTCAGTGCAAAAGTTGAGTTTAATAGTGCTCCACAATGTCCGACTTATATAAGTAAAAGAAATTACTAGGTTATACACGATAACCAAAACGATTACACGTGACTGATTAATGCAACCACCAATAACAGTACCGCAGTACAGCTATTCGAGGAAGCCAATCAGCCAGTGCGAGTTAGACGCAAACCACTCGAAGGCCGGGCAACAAGGACGACCTGATTCTGATGTTTCTGTATTGCAAGCTATCGCTTGCAATACAGAAAATTTCTAGACGAATCGCTCCCCTGTAATAATGAAACAGCACATAAATAGCCTTTAATGTGCTGTTTCAAACGAGCAAATAGTCTAGAAAATTTGTATGAAAAGCACTAAATTTTGTGAGTTATTTCTATAACTACAAATTTTCTAGACGTATCGCCTGCTTGAAATACGGCAACACCACCACCAGTAGTTTTTACCTGATGCAAACACATACAGACAGACAACAATTCTAAAAATTTATGTTTTGTATTCGATTACGATTACTATATGCGTCAGCAGGTCCAGAGAAAAACTAAGATCTGGCAAAATATAATTTTTTTTTAATTTCGTTCGTACTCATTGTGTTATAATCGATGAATTTACGCAACGAATTTTTGTCGAAGAATGCGTCTCAATGTGCAAAGTTCGTCCTAGTTATGTTTATACCATTACACGCCGTCTTGACGAGCCATTGTTTTGTTTCCACACGAACAATACGTCGCCAGAACAAAACAAAAATTTGTTTATTTTCTTCTGTGTGGAGAAAACGTATCCATGTGCGTGTTCCGTCAAAATATAATTTTGCGTTTGTTGTCAATGTTGTTTGAATGCTTATCGCAAAGCAAAAGAGATTTACACGATTGATCAACAGATGGCGTTGTTTAAAATTTAAAATGTCATACTAAAAACAACATTTGATGGCAGACATATGTTCTAAAAATGTTGTTTGAACTGAACAAAACCATGACATCAAGAACAGAGTTTTTAATGTGCGCACAAGAATTTGTTCAATGGTTGTACAATTGAACAGCTCGGCAAGGCGTAGTGTTATTTATATTTATTAAAATGAATTAAAACCTGTAATGAGGGGCATAAAAGACGTTAATAAAACACAAGCCATGTTTAATTGAAGTATAAAATACATTAGTGGTAGTGATGGTGAAACGAGTAGTAACATATATTAACATAAATATAAATTACACAGGGCAACAGCAAAAATATGCTCGAGTAACTACTATATACATTTGATGTATCATGGCTACCTTAGTACAAAAATGGTAAAATTTTTAAATTCTATGGATAGATTTTTTTTTTAAAAATTTTTTTTTAAAATTGCAATTTTTTTGAGACGTTTCTTCAAATAATTAATGATAACTCAAAAACTACTAGTCCGATATTATTAAAATAAATTCAGAAAAATTAAGATTTGCATAGCCTTTAATTCGTCTATATATCGCGTTTCAATCGGATCAATAGTATCGGAGTTATAATAAAAAACTTAAGAAAAAAATATATTTTTTACGTAAAAATGGCAAAAATTTTCGTTTTAAAAAAATCATAAAAAATCAAAAACGGCAAAAAACTTCCAGATTCATTTTTTTATCGCATAGCGACATATAATAGCAACAAAATGAGATATCGACCATAAAAATCGATTGATTTTTTTCGAATTTATTCGCATTTTAGTGAATTCGCTCATTTTCACAAAATTTTAGTTTTTTGCTTGATATACGCATTATAGCGGGTTTTCAAATGTGTGAAAAACATAAATTTTCCAATTTCAAGGGGTGCATGTCGGATTATTGTTAGATTTGATGAGAAACTTCCACCCACAAAATTTTAGTCGAATTCGACAACGTTAACACGTAGCGCATAGGCCCCAAATCTGAAAAAAAGCGTTTAAATCGAAAATAATTGACAAATTTTCAGTTTTTGCAAAATTAACGCTATTTATTTCCCCTTTTGCAAAAAAGTGGATCCTGGTCCTTAGGGCAAACACAATGAGATTTACAATAAGCTACATATCTTTTAAATCGGTTAAACAGTTTTCAAGTTACTTGCCGAAGGCAATTGACAAAAAAATGTAACTAAGTCAAATCGATGGAATAGATCGAAAATGCATTTCATTGTTTTATTCATGTATTTTCTTTTATTTTATATTTTATTATTTAAATTTATTACAACATATAAAATAAGGAAATAAATAAATAAATATTATAAACTACAAACTTTGGAATTTTCTTTTATGACATTTTCTATTATTGAATAACGAAGTGTTGCTCTGAATACTCCAGCAAAAATCTGCCATCATGTGTGCATCCCAGCGACCCTGGTATCTTTCCTCCATTGTCCGAATATCTTGGTGAAACCGTTCGCCCTGTTCCTCACTTAAGTCTCCTAGATTTTCAGGAAAACGATCTAAGTGACTGTGAAGGTAATGTAACTCGATGCTCATGTTGCATCCAAGATTCTGGAAGTGAGTTAACATCTCTTCAACGTGCGCAACATAATCATCATCCTTGTTATTTCCTAAGAAATGTTGAATAACCCATACAAACGAATCCCATGCATTTTTCTCAATTTCTGACATTGAACTGAGAAAATCGGTATCTTTGACCAATTTGCGAATTTGTGGGCCGATTTAAAAGATATGTAGCTTATTGTAAATCTCATGTGTTTGCCCTAAGGACCAGGATCCACTTTTTTGCAAAAGGGGAAATAAATAGCGTTAATTTTACAAAAACTGAAAATTTGTCAATTATTTTCGATTTAAACGCTTTTTTTCAGATTTGGGGCCTATGCGCTACGTGTTAACGTTGTCGAATTCGACTAAAATTTTGTGGGTGGAAGTTTCTCATCAAATCTAACATTAATCCGACATGCACCCCTTGAAATTGGAAAATTTATGTTTTTCACACATTTGAAAACCCGCTATAATGCGTATATCAAGCAAAAAACTAAAATTTTGTGAAAATGAGCGAATTCACTAAAATGTGAATAAATTCGTAAAAAATCAATCGATTTTTATGGTCGATATCTCATTTTGTTGCTATTATATGTCGCTATGCGATAAAAAAATGAATCTGGAAGTTTTTTGCCGTTTTCGATTTTTTATGATTTTTTTTAAAACGAAAATTTTTGCCATTTTTACGTAAAAAATATATTTTTTTCTTAAGTTTTTTATTATAACTCCGATACTATTGATCCGATTGAAACGCGATATATAGACGAATTAAAGGCTATGCAAATCTTAATTTTTCTGAATTTATTTTAATAATATCGGACTAGTAGTTTTTCAGTTATCATTAATTATTTGAAGAAACGTCTCAAAAAAATTGCAATTTTAAAAAAAAATTTTTAAAAAAAAATCTATCCATAGAATTTAAAAATTTTACCATTTTTGTACAAAGGTAGTCATGATACATCAAAATTATATAGTGGTTTTAAGAGCACATGAAATTTTTTTTATTTTGTTGTGCTGTGTTATTATTAGAGTGAAAAGTGAACAAAAAAAAAATACTTTAAATAATGAGTTAAAGGCGTTAAAATTTAAACGAACTAAAGTATTAAAAAGGAATTAATAAATACTAAACGTTATGAGTTATTAATTTTGAATTTAAATATATTTGAATTTAAATACAGTAAAAATTAAAACAATAAAATTAAAGTCTTTCATACACAACCAAATACATTAAAGACATATTGACAAACGCAATTCCTTCAAAGTACACCTTCTAATAATCCCTCATATTTTTTTATTTCACATATTTTAATTTTCTGAATGTTTATCACTTTCTCAAGCATTAAAGATTTTCCAACGAATTAGTTTTTTAACAGATAAAATTTCATTTTTAATATGTTTATGCAGTATACCCGACATCGTACTGAAAACACCGAAAGCTTATATTTCAAAAATCAAAACCGATTGTGTTTTTTTACTACAACACTGCATGAGCCCAAAAAACGAAGCTCATAAGACGCTCATTATAATGCAGCATTGAATTTATGTCTGTTCAGTGCTCACGAATAACAATGAGTGGACAATAATAAACACCGAAAACCAACGAGCTAAATGCAATGAGCATGCAGAGTTTCCCTAAGCAAGTTTAAATAAGGATGAGTAAATGTTGAACATAATAACAATACACTTGAACAAGCTTAAACAGTTTTATGCCTTGAGTGAATCACGAACACAGTTCGAGTGCACAAACTAATAATACAGTATTTCTTAACAACATTATTGATTTTAACTTCTTATTTTCTTAAGAAATACACAATAGAAAAAAAACTAGTGCAAATAAAACACACGTTTTACTCGGCCAGCTCATTGAGTAGGCAGGTGTTCAGTAGGCTAGTTTGTGTATTCAAGTATGACCACTTGCTTATGAGCACACCCATTAGATGAGCTTGCTCATACAACTGTTTAATATTTTGGAAATCTTTTTCATAATTTTGCTGTATTTTGAAAACTACAATTAATTTAATAAAATGGAATATAGATTCAAACTTAGCTCCCCAACTTCTAAAAATATAACTCTAATTATAATTATTTATAATTATAAAAATATAGCCTTAGGGCTAATTTCATAAAAAAATATTTTCAGTTTATAAAAGGTTTATTAAACATATTTTGTATGAATATTTGTTTTATAAACCTTAAATAAATCGAAAATATTTTTTTGAATAAGCTGTTTAAACTCTATATTTGTTTATTTATTGTTATTATTATTATTATTAAAATTATCATTGTTATAATTGCCATTATTATTATCTTTTTTACACATACTAAACGAAGAAAAATATAGATGACGCAATGAGCGGCACAGAAACTGGAAGGGAGAAATAAGTTAGGCAGGCAAGGTCCATCCCAAATATTGAAAAGTGGATGAAAAGATGATACGGGAATGTTAATTATTATTTAGATACTGTCGAATATAGGTGCGACTGCAGAAAGGAGACTGGCTAACCGATGGCCGCTAAAAGTGATTTTAGACGACGTGTGTTTGTCATATGACTTGTCAGTTTGATAACCCATATGTAATTTCATGTGTTTGTCAAAATAGCCAGTTTACATACGATTTTAATTGTTGCTTTCAAACGTACATGTGTAATAACATCTGTCATAACCTATAATATATAATTTTTCCGCCACACAGTTTTGTATTGCCAAGCACATCTGATGCAAATATACAAACGTAGTGCTTTTGCCACGATTAGTGCTTTTGGTAGCACAAAAAAACTAAAATAGCAAAATATCAAGTTGGCATTACAGGATGTCAGATGCTTTGTCACATCAAAATAGAACACGTTCTAAATGAAAAATGTCATATGTATTATACACATGGAAAATACACATGTTATGTTTGAAAGGGTTCACACGACGTGTTTAGAATTTACACATGGAAAAGTGACAAGTCATATGACAAATACACGTCGTGTAAAACCACTTTAAGAAACTACCCGGAAGTAATTTTAAAACGGTCATAGGTTGGCAATCTTATACTGGAAATAAAAATATAAAATTATTATACATTCCTTAAGAAAATTTTTTCTATTAAAAAAAACAAGTTTGATGGCCCTTTTTAGGCTAAAATACACAAAAATATAATAATTTATAAATGGAAAATCGTTTTTATTTAATCTTGAAATTTTGCTAGCTAACAACGAGAAAAAAAATTAAAAATTTGCTAAAAATTGTACTCAGTATTTCATAAAAACTAGACCAGGGTACCAAAAACTCAAAAATTATAATTGAAATTGCTTATTAATCGCTCATTTTTTTTAAACATATAGACTTAATAGACTAAAGCAAAGACCAATTTTTAAAAATCTAACAAAAATTGAAAAAATTGCAGGTATGATGTAGCCAACTTAGAGACCACATAGCGCCACCCCTGGCAAGTGGATGGTGCAAATACTTCTCTGATATGCTCATGTAAATTTGGATCAATCCACCTAGTCCTTTACAAATGGCTGAGTTATTTACAAAATGATTTTATTCTATCTATTCAAAATAAGTTATCAGGTTAAATTTGAAAGCTTAAGCAAATATAACTTTTTAAAACACAATTTCATAATTTAATTTTAAATACAGGTTAATGTAATTAAAAGAGAATATTTTTTAATAAAGAACAGGCTTAATAAATTAATGATGTTTACCCGCAATAAGTCAACCTTATCTAATACTTATATACTGGTATTTATTCGTGTTTATACAAATTTGCGAAATTATCCTTCATTAGGTAACTTCAGTATTTAAAAGTAGGCATTGGTTTACCTCAAAACAAACGATATTAGTTCACACATAATGAGAAACATCTCAGACCTACAGAAACTTTTATAAAACAAAGGTTTTCTTGAATTTATTTTTGTTTATTTTTTTTGCCAATGTCATTAAAAACAAATGTGGATACATTTTTATGTCCCATACCTTAGGACAAACCCATATACTCATACGCTCATTCATTCATAAAACATAAAAAGGACGGACTTTCTTTCTATCATAAAAAAGAAAGGCCACATATAAAACAATGGCATAGTTAGTTATTTAGACAGACATATTTTATAACTACAGTACAAGTAAAATAAAATGTTATTAGAGGAAGGAGGTTAATTAGTAACACATTACGAATAATACAATAGAAGAAAAGACATTAAAAAAAACAACAGCAAAAAGAACACTTATATTACACCATTTCTATTTAAAAACAAAAACCCAAATAGCAAATCAATATTTTGTTAAATTGTTTAAGTTATTTAAGCAAAGTACTGTACTGTATGTTTAAATCTTTGGCATTTGTTAGTTGGTATCTATTAAATAAATCATTCAAGTGCGAGTCAGATTCACACACATACGGTTTCGTACTACCTTCAATATATAACTTTAAAAGTACAAGATTAAATTTTTTATCTACTTAGGGGTCACTCTTTAATTTTTAATTATTTATTTGTACTAGAGCATAGTTCTAAGTACCCTATATAAATGTCCAGTGTCTGCCTTTTAACGTTTAGAATAGAAGGCCAAATTTTAAATTTCAAGTGTCAACCTCAATTTGAGTAACGCTCTGAAAATCGATTCACTATAGGAACACCCTTTAAATTTTAGTACTTGTCATTATAGCGACCATGTCGACCTATTACTAGGGCTTTTGAGCTGTGATTTCTGTAGCATTAGACAAAAGATTTTTCCAAAAGAGCCGTTGCTATAAAACATATAGACGACAGCGGCTGCTCAGCTGCATGACTACGAATTCTCCCTGTAATGTGTAGTCCGGTTCACTAGCCAATCGACGACAAAGTTAACTAATTTCATTTGAGCACATACCTCCCCCCGGTGGTTCCAATTGTCATTGCAGTACATTCTCAAATGCCTTGACGCGGTTCACTCGGGGAAAATAGGGGCAGCAGACGCTAGGGTTCCTAGAACCTAAATCTGGAAGAAAAGGTCTGTGTGTTAAAACATACGGGTTCTCTTCCAGGCCCGACCAGTGCCCAAAGAACTGGTACCACGGGAATCGGTGGCCCCACAGAGAGCCTATCCTCTCTGTGACTGGTTATTGGTGAGGTCCCCTTCGGGGGTATACGTGGTGGTTGTGGTTTAAGATCGATTTATGTAGGCATGGTGCACGGTCGATCAAGTGTGCTGTTGCACTCTTAACAGACGGAGTTTGGATAGTCTCCAAACTCCTAAGCAAGAGGCTATAATATGAAATGCCACTCATTGTGACTGTATCACACACAAATTGCGATTGGTAGCAGTCGTAAAGTGTTGTTATACTACACAATGGGGGCGCTAGTCTGCGCTTAAGTTTCACTCGGTGGTAAGACCACCGTGAGATTAGGCCAACTAGGCAGGTACTCACGTTAATCTTGTTCCACAATTTGAGCACATACCATTATAGTAACGATAAAATACAATTCAGTGCCTCTTTTCCCTCTCCTGTACGTGGTCGAGTAGCTCCATTTTAGGCCGCATATAGATGTTATAAATAGTAAGAAGATCGGTTCGATTGAAGTATATTTTACACCGAGGCATTTGAAAGCTTTTTTAGAGAATTATAAAATGTAGTTAGTACTTCACACTGGATTTTCATGGCAAGAACATTTAAAGCTTCCGATTCCCTTATATATTAAATATAATAATTAAAACCGACCCTATTCGGAGATTGTTGCGAGATATTTATTGAGCGTATTATTCATGTTTTGCCTTTTGACCCCACCACTTGGTATATCTCTGAAAGAATACGAATTGCAAATGGTGCTGCCATCTGCGAAAAAGTAAATAGAGTTGACTATGAAAGTCATATAGAAAAATAAGCAATAAGGTATAATTCAGACATGGGGAGATACAATTATATTTCAATTACAATTAAAATTACACGTAATAGGTAATTGATTATTTTCAATTACACGTAACAAGTAATTGCAATTTAAATAAGGAACTAAAGTCAATTACAATTACTTGAAAATTGTTTAATGAAAAATTACAAGTAATTGTAATTAGGCAATAATCATTACTTTTAATTGAACAAAATTCTATTATATTCCTTAAAAATTTTCATTACATGTTTCACTTTTTTCGATTACAATTACTTGTAATTTGTAATTGAAAATTACAATTTGTAATTGGAAATTTCCAATTACAAATTACATGTAATGTGTAATTGAAATAAACTCAATTACAAATAGTTCATCTATTATAGTAATTGTAATTGAAAAATTCCAATAACTACTATATATAATTGAGTAATGCATGTGTAATAGAGCACCCATGAAATGTATGGGATTTGCAAAAGTATTATTTTTTGCACTCCCCGAGCATTTTCGGTTATCTCAGGATTAAAAATTGAGATGTGCATTAAAATTTAATTTCTATAATGTAAACCGGCCAGGCCCCTCGCATTTAAGTGGTAAAAATGGCCTGAAAAAGCTGTAAAAAAAGATATGTGGCTATATTAGTCAATAACTCTTAAACTGAGAGGTTTTCGTGATTTACTTATATAAACTTTTTATTCGTTATAAAGGGTCAAATATTCTGTTCATACAAATTTTTAACCCACTATAAAGCGTAAGTGGTTTTTTTAGAGGTTCAATTCGAAGGTTATCTTGAAATTGAACTTTGAGTGGTTCTCATTCCTTTCAGGAGGCATGTAAATACGAACTCTCTTCATATTGAGTAGAACATTTTGCGCTCATTTAGTATGTGAATAAAGGTTTTTTGAATTATGTCCATTTTTTTTTTTTTTTTTTTTTATTAATTCTTCTATTATATAACTGAGCTCATAAAAAAAAGCCTTATATAGTTAATAAAATCTACTATACAAAAGTACTACAGTACATTTTATGGCTAAAAGACCAAAAACTGACTCAGGCCTGCAATATTCTTAAGTAATTTTAATACTGAAACTCTTGAAAGTGCGCAATTCCATTATTTGCGTTTTCTAAGTGTTAGTAAATCAGTTTAATAGTAAATAAAGATAAATAAAGATATTTTACCAATTAATCGAATAAAACTTAAAAAAATATTCGATTAATCGATCAGTATTTATGTTTTTTTGAACGTAATTTAGTTAATATATTATCAAAAATTCATTATGACCTCCTACATAACCGAAAATGCGCGGGGAACGAAAAAAATAACACATTTGCATATATGGGTGGTCTAATGTGTAATCAATTACAAACTGTAATTGACATCTCCCAAGTTTGCGTATTGTGCCTCAATTCGAGAAGTGAACAACCGATTTCGAAAATATCGGAATTGTCTGTAAAAGTTTGCAGGAAAGAACGAAACATTCCATTTAGTTTGAATAGATGGTACGAAATGTATTTCCAAGTTAACCAGAATAAACGTAATATATACCTGTCCTTACTGTAAAACCATGTATATTAATTTTACATTGTTACGCTGTGCTGAACTAAAATTACTTTTTTTTAATAAAAGACTAGAAATTAAAAAATTTATAATAAACAGTTTCTTAAATATTTTTTTGCGAAATGCAAAAAATTGGAAATGGTGTTCGAAAAAACCATACATTTTTAAATTATGAGAGTAGTTTTTGTTGTCAGTTTTTTTTTTTTAATAAATGTATAGAACACAAATATAAATGATAAGCTCAAAGTGTTAAGTGTTAGTGTTAGTTAAATACCAAACAATTACGATTAGTTATTATTATCTAATGGGACAGGGGACACACTATTTTAATTGGTTTTAAAGAATTTAATATAATAATTCAAAAAAAAAAAACCATCAGAAACAACTACTGCTACTGTTGAAGTTAAAATGTAAATTAATTAAGTTTTTATATTGATACACTAATACTACTACATATTTGGACAACCCACAACCGATGAAATTATTAGTAGAAAGTTTCAACTTTAACAAACAGGTACTATAGTGTTAGTGGAAGAAGGGTAAGTTAATTACGTACTGGCGTCGTTTCAGTCGCTTCAGTAATAATTTGAGGACATTGTTGATCACGGCGTAAAGTTACCTAAAGCAGGAAGTAAAAAAGAGCAACATACAATATATAAAAGTTAAAACATAAAAAATTAATTGCAAATTACAAATTAAAAAATTGAGTTTTATTTACACAAAAAAAGGTAATAAGAATAAAGCTAATCACAATTGGTAACTTTTTAAATAAATAACTTAAAATATTTTTTTTTTGTTTTTGTTTTTTTTTTTAATTTTAATAATTCATTTAAAATTAAACGTGGGGACAGTTTCTGCCTATTTCTAAGGCTTTAGTTTAAGTTGTATATATCGGTTACCCTATCTTACTTACAATTAACAGGTATTGTAGGCTATTTAATGTAAGTAATTTTTCCCATTATACCATTCAAAGTACTTTAGCTGTGATTACATACTACTTAAGGACATGATTCACTATCATACTCACTCAGACGATTTGTCAAAAATTGCATGTGTGCTCAAAAAGTATGATAGTGTGGATTAAAAGTGTACGTGTGTGACAGACTATTTGACAGTCTGTACGATTTGAAAATAAAATAATATTTTATGCGATCAGAGTTGCAAAATCTTTCAGTCGTTGCCTCCTCTTCTCTTACTAATTGAATCTTTGTGCTCCAGACAGTTTTTTAAGCATGATGGTAAAAAATTATTCATTTCGTAATAATCCTACTGAATGTTTATGGTATGGTAATTGATAATTTCAAATATAATATTATTGTTTTCGTGTATTACTTCTTTATTACTTTTTTTTTTGGCAATGGAAGAACCAACACTAACTTTTCAATAGTTAGCCGTTTTTAATTCGCACACCCGCCGTCGTCAATGTCACGGTTCATTGTACATTCGGTGTTTACACCCGGCAACCATTCAGCCACGAGTAGAGCATACATAAGTATGTGTGTGCTCTTCTACGACTTATTGTTGTTTGTTTTAATAGTCATAGATTACATTCGAATTCTTCGTCAAATATTCAATATTCGTGCTCCTATCCATAAAGCGGACGACGATATTTCTTTCACCCTTAGAGAAGTTTTCGCCCCCTTGGGGCGGCTCTGGACAACTAAAAGTTATTTTGTATGTTATTTCAGGCGCTATTTTTAATCTGCCCTCCTTTTTAATAAATTAATTCTTGTTTTCGAGAGAGGATATATGTACATTTATATATATTATGTTTAAAACATAATACCTTTAAATCATACAATGCTTGTACGTATTTTAGAGCAGATTTTTGATTTCCAAATATAATACATAATATATAAGGTATCCAGAGATCCAAGTCGCTCGGCTCGAAGACGACTGAGAGCTGCCGCCGTCTTTATTTTTGAGCCGCCGCCGATCTAACTCGCTTGTTTTGACTGATCTGTCCACAATATTGATAAAAAATCAACATGCTTTTTATCGTTTTTATTGTTATGATAAACTAGCTATCCCAGGTGAGCTTCGCTACACTCATCCCCAACAAAAATACAATAAACACTTGGAAGAAAAGTATGGCCAAACTTCAACTCGAAAACGCACGCTATTCTCACGACAAACTGTTTCAGTTTCTATGCAAGGTACGACGCCCACTGTTCCCATTCAATCTGTTTTTTGCCAAACTATGCGTAAAAACACGATAACACTTCCACTATCCTAATCCAGTCTGTATTTTATTAGATTATGGACATTAGTATGGGAATTACTTGTGCAAATTTTCAAGACTCTACATAATAATAATTTTTAACTTTGTATGGGAGCTACCACGCCCACTGTCCCAATCTAGTGTAAATTTTTCTAGACTAAGCACATTGTATGGGAGGTACCACGCCCGCTACTTCAATCCAGCCTGTGTTTCGCTAAATTATGTATATTTATAAGGGGGTTAAAAATTACAAAGATCTATTTATTATAGTTCTCTAGCTACTTAAAAAGTGGACGTAAAAGTAGGCGTGGTCAAATTTTCTTTCCGTAAAAAACCGAAGTTGGGTTATAATGAAGATTTAAAAAAGAATTGGCCAAAGCGGTGCAGCCGTTCTTAACTGTTAAACCTAAACAAGCGCGTTGAGCGTAAACTAACAATTTTGACAGAGCGTTAGGTAGTGAAGTTGGATGTAAACAAACTGTTATTTTTTTTAAGAATAATTTCATTTTAGCTACATTCTGCATTATCTAGCGATTCTATCTCTATTTTCATATAAATTTATTGGATTTTATTATTCGCGTTACACCTTGCGCGGTTAGTCATTAGGTGATGCAATTACCAGGGAACGACATTTGATTTTATTTACATGTACATACATATTTAGAAGATAGATGATGAATAAAATATATTTTAAATTTCGTAGAAATGTTCGACTTCAGTCGACTTTAAGCCGCCGCTGACATATTTTTGCCCAGCCGCCTCCGAGAATTTCACGACGAATTGGATCTCTGGGTATCTAATCTTGAAAACGGCAATCAATTTAATAAAATATAAATATGTGTAGCGCCCAAAATAACCTAGAAAATAACTTTTAGTTAATCCAGATCTAAACCGTATATACTTATGTAATCAATGTTAGGAGAACAAAAAAGGAATTTTAATAAAATAGATTTTTAATGTGATTTTTCTAGTTTCTATTTGTAAAAATAAGCATTTGGTTTCCAGAATAATACACCATAGTGATGTTAATTTTATGATTATTAATAAAGATTTGTTTTTTTTTTTTTTTTGTTGGTAAAGGTAAAAGGTAATAATATATTTTATATATATAGTGTAACCCTACTATTTAGTATTTCTATATAATAAAAATGTTTACTTTAAGTGAACAAAATTTTGTATGTATTCCATCCTCCTTCATTCTCGAATTTAATTATTTATACAATTATTAGAAACAGAAATTATGCAAATATTAATATTTAATTTTTTTAAGAAAAAATAATATCTATTAATAAAAATTAAAAAAAGTTTCCAATGAACTGTCACCCTATTATCGTTTGGCGCTTTTTTTTTGTGCAGTTATTTACGTGCTAAAAAAATATATATATTTTTGTGAAAGCTCATGAAAGTTCCAAAATCAAACAAAAAATATAGAATATTTCTGTAAAAAGGTACTTTACACCTACATATGTATACAATCCTGTTCTGTACTCGACTACAACAAATTTTTACATTTTTTTTCGTTTTATTTACAAAAAAAAAAAAAAAACATGTGGAATAAAAAATAATTAACTTTTATAAGCAAAACTTTATTTAGATGTTTAAAAAAATAATAATTCCCATGGCCAAATGACAGTAGGAATTATACAGAGAGTCCTGCTATGTACCACTGTGCAATATTTATGTTTACATAAAAAAATCACAAAAAATTCTTGCTATTTATTAAAATCATAAAAATGTAACGGTAAAGAATTTTTTGCGATTAAAAAAATTCGTAGATAATTTTATGATTTTGTACTAATTTTATCTGGCAACTCTTGCTGTAAATTTACACTGCGTTTCACATGAATAGGTGCAATATTATCGCAATCATTTTAAGCTTGCTGCCAAGACACATTTATACCAGGTAAAATAATTAGGAGGAGCTATAAAAAAAGAGGAGACAATTTAAAATTATTTTAAATGTAGTTTGACATTTCAAAGACATTTTCTGTCCCCTTAAAATGTCAAATACAAAATTTTAAATTTTCTCCTCAATATTTCAGCTCCACCTAGAGAGTTTACTTGGCATAAATGTGCCTTGCTTGCTGCTTTTACGATAATTCTTGAAGAAGATGATGTTGTACTTTTGATTAAAGGTTTAACAATTGAGAAAAAAGAGTGTAAAAAAAGAAAAATGGAAAAAGTTCCGCTCGATTTAATATATGCTTCTTTTAATAATATGTGAAGAAAAAAGTAAACTAGTATTTTCATTACTTTTGAGTTTCAGCCGTGTGACAGACGGATAGTTATCGAAGAGATATTCACCCTTATGCTATTAGGAGTTGGCTATATCCTCGCCGCTTTTATGCCGACATCTCTTTGTATCGACGTCGTTATCAATTCAAAATTAATTTGATATTCCGCAAGAGTCTTATGACGACATCGATAACACTGGGACCAAATTACGGCCTTCGATATGGATCGAAATTTCCATTTAAGTTCTGGTAAAATATCGATCGATATCGCATGCCCTAATTTGCCCCCTGTTCTGCAGATAAATCTTTTTTTAAACAATGGAATAAATTGGATGGATTTGATTTGGATTTCATTCAGCGTTTTTCTATCACGTCGAGATTTTTTTAAGAGGCTTGGCAAATATTAGCCCCTTATTAAAGCGTTCACATTGGTATATTTCATCGCAACTCGAGAATGGTTCATCCGATTTAGACTAATGGGACACTAGACAATAAAGGACAATATTGTCTCTAAGTTATTTAAAGACACTTTTTTATCTGTTTGGATTTATTCGGAATTTAATGAAAATTGAAAATCGGAATGCACAAATCTTGATTTCATTCACACTTAAGTGAAGGTATCTGGGAAGTTTACCTTAAATTTCAAGTCCCGCCAGACCTGTAGTCATACTTTGGTTAGTTTTTATAATTTCCTTTTCATATTCTTTAGTTTCACACCTTTTGCCGCCCATCCCAAGATCTTCTTAGAGGGTCAGGGGCATAGTAGTCAAGCCGTTAAACAGCTCTTTAAAATTACTTGGAGTATCTACTTTTTGGAAAGGATTTTTTTTCCATTTCTTACACTAATTTTCCGAATCGGTTTACAATTTTTTCCAATTGAATTTTGTGGCACTTCAACTCGTTTATAAAGATCTACACGACAAAGTCGTGGTTGAGACATCCACACCTCTTGCCGCCACTCCTGAGATCTTCTTGGAGGGCCAGGGGCATTAATGCAGTAGTAAATTCTTAAGCAGCTCTGTAAAATTATTGGGAGTATCTACTTTTTGGAAGACTCTTGTCAGTAAACGTTTTTTTCCACGACCAAAGTCGTCGTCGACACAACAAAATAACGATGTGACATCGTGTTCTTAACAAATACCAATCATCGATTAATGTCTATGTCGACACAAAAAGTCGTCGTATTGTGTCGACGACGCCAAATAGAATAGGGTTAATTAACAAGGTTTAGTTTATTACACTTTGTATATGGAACTCTTAAAGTTAATAATTTTGAAATAATAAAAAGCACGTGGAATGTAGATAAACAAAATTTCGAAATTTTTTAGAATGAGCGTTTTTTACAATTTCACAAGATTTCGTTCCACTTGGAATACAGAACAGGGAGAAAAAAAAGACAGAAAACAAAAAAAAGTGATGTGAAGAAGTGAAGAAGATCTTACATTTAAACGTTGGGATTTAGTCCTACTACCATCCTTTTTACTACTACGTGTGGTTTGTGTGATCAGCGATATATGTCGTTGTATTTTATGGCTACTAATATTATCAACTTGATGACCAAAAGCAGTGGCTGGGTTAGCAATGATCTGTTTGTGATTTTGTTATATATTTTTTTTTTCAATTATTTAGTTTTTGAAAATAAAATTAAAATATTTGTTTGTTTATTTGTTTATATTGTTTTATTTAACAGTAGGAAGTGTAAAAAGAAGCCAGGAGTTAAAGCAGCATTAAAAAAGAAAATAAATAAAACAAAATGTTTTATTAAATGTTTTATTTAATTCCATTGTTTTTCTACAAACTAAAATTTTATGTTAGAAAATATGTTAATTTTTCTTTGCTATAAAAATTTGTTAAAAGTTTATAATTAAAAAAATATATATAAAAAAGGATTTAATTAATTATTGTTAAATTTTGTTTTACTTACCCTAGCCTTGATGAGATTTTTACTGGTTAAGGAGAACACATAGTATGTGAAGAATAACACGATGGGATTAAGGAATGAATCTGCTTTAAATTGAGTATCATAAACTATGATTCTGATATCATTGGCACACGTCGATGTCACGAGGGGTTCCAAACCAATTAATCTAGAAAAAAATTGTTTTTTAGGGAACAATCACACAAGATTTTAATACGAGGGCTGTGTAATAATTTCGTTACTTTTTGCATTTCCAGCGCAGTAACTTTTAACACTGTTTCCGTTAACTGTTCGAATTTTGAGACAGATGCGTGTACAAAGAAAGACTTAATAATTAATATAAGGACTCTGCACAATCGAGTTCAAAGGTTAAAACTAAAGCACTGCATGAGCACAAAAAAAGATGGTCATAAGACGTTCATTATAATACTTCATTGAATTCATGTCTGTTCATTGCGCACGAGTAACGAAGAATGGAAAAAAACAGCGAAGAGCAGCGAGCTAAATGCAATGAACTTGCGCAAATTCAAGCAGTTTTATGCTTTGAGTGAAACACGAACACAATTCGAGTGGATAAACAAAAAACATAGAGTTTTTTTAACAACATCACTTACGTTCATTTTAAGGACTTCATTTCTTAAGTAAAATAAAAAACGACTAGCAAAATTAAAACGCACTAGGCCTTATTCAAAAGTTCTACACAACTCCTAAACAAAACACACGAGTGTTTTGAACATGAGACGAGTAAACAGGGATCGCACAAGTGTAAAAAGTTCGTTTTACTCAGTCAGCACATTGCGTTTATGATACGAACAAAGGTTTGCTCACTAATAGTATGATATGAGTAGGCATGAGTTCAGTAAGCTAGTTTGTGTTTGTTCAAATAACGTAATTTATTGAGTTGCGTTGTGGTCGTCCAAGCACAAATGACAGTAAAAGGTACAGATCGACCAAAAGAAGTCGTCATATTATAAATAGTGATTTAAAACATATTGGACGATCGAATAACAGTGCTTGATGTGGCTGGGACTGTAGGCATGTCAACCGACTACGAACATTACATTTTACATGCAGAAGAGTTTTCGATTGAAGCTGGGGAAGGTCCACCTCTAGGGCAAAGGCGGGTGGAAAGTATAGTTGATGTAAATATATGCTCGAAGTACATTATTTGAAATTTCACCAAATTTTGATTATAATGTTAATATTTTTGTTTTAATTTAGATAGTCCTTGAGTAAAACTACAGGTCATGGTCCATGGTCACAGTTTTTTTTTTTTGGGATTCTCACAATCGTTTACCTTAAAAATGCTCAAAAGATTAGCAGCGAATATTAATCAGAGCATTTTGATAAATTCAATATTGATTTGAAGCAAAACCAACCACATCTAGCAAAGAAAAAGTGATGTTTCATCAAGATAAAGTCCATTAGGGTAACATAAACCTAATAATCTAAAAAAAGCTTTAAATACATTTTATTTCGGTTAAATCAACATTTGAAACAAAGGCATATTTGCATAGAGGTCCTATTATTTGAGGGGGATAAAAAATCAGGAAAGACGCTGGACTAAATCCATCGAGATGGGGGAAGTTTAGGTTAATCCGAAAAGTCTCGAAATTATCGAATTGCCCTGGTATAAGCAATGTTAAAAAATAATATTTTCTACATTTATTTAAACAAAAAAACTCACCTTGCCGTTAAACTTGTTTTATCTAAATGTATTTGCATCCATGGTGTTTGATAAGCCACTATGCAAATAGTATGAACCATAATCACCACCATCACCAAACGTAATAGGATGGCAAATTTCCTAAGATGAAAAATAGTTTAAAACTTTATATTCTTTTCTATTTAAATTGATTATTTTTGTTTTCCACTTTTGCTAGTTGCAGTTAGCGGAAAACATTTAAGGACATTTGTGTTTGTTTATCTTACCTTTGCAATGATTTGAAAGTGGCCCAATATGATCCTGATAGTAGAAATATTAAAAAATAAAAACCACCTGGTACACTTGGCCTTAAGACAGCAGAAAAGAATAATGTTGCCAAACAGAATAGGGGCGCTGTAATTTATTATAAATGTTTAATTGCATTTTATGCCAGTGTATCCAGTTACTTATAACTTACATATTTTAATTACACTATCAAAATTTGGCTTATTGTTGTTTTCTAGTTGTTGTTTGCTAGCAACATCATTGTTGACCTTAACTGAGGACAACTCAATATCTGCGGCAGCATCACCGGTTTCTAATGTCCCTTCGACGTCGACATTGCCATTTTCAACTGAAACCTCGACCTTTTGGGTAATTTTTTTTGTAAGTGTATAGACGGCTATGGAGGTTATGAAAACAGCAACTTCTGGCACCAGCCATTCAATGATGGCAATAACTCTGCAAGTTAAAGAAAACAAAAAGTCTTATTTTAGTTTTTGTATTAAGTACAACTCAATTTTCTTTGACCTTTTTATATGATTACGCTTAAAGTGAAATACAAAAGTAACATTACTCTTATTTGTCCGTCTGTCTGTGTCGGTCACTTTTAGGGATAAAAACGATACCACTATGGTATCGATATTTTTACTTGATATGGTAGTTTCGGTTGGGTTGCAACTCACTTGGGTCCTTATGGCTTATTTGTAATGCCTGCCTATGCGATAGGGTATCGGTCGTAAAGTATCAAATCCTACTTGATATCAAATAAAAATTATCGATACCTACACGTAGCAAGATTAAAGCCATAGGGAACTACATGGTTTCAAGTATATAACAGCCAATATGTAGTGGATTTCCTTTTAAAACCAAAGAGGATTAGACAAATATATTGACGCCGCATCTGCCATCATCACCTAGTTATAGTCAATTACTTGGTGTTCAAGACTTTTACTTTAGATCCACTAGTTGAAAATATGAAGTCTTTCTTAAGAAAATTCTTTTCTTTTTGTATAGCCCTCTCACAGGCATAACGACCGCTTGAGTAGGGACTATTAAGTCACGGGTCTAAAATGATTTCCAACGCTGCGATGTGTTCTGTCATATCAAATATTTTTCTGTGACGCTTCCACCGATGAAGGAACATTTGAAATAGTGCTGGCAAAGTATTGAGTAGTGGGTACCGAGTACTCAATACTCGATTATTTTGTTGGGTACTCAATACACAAAAGTAGTTAATCGATACTTTTACGGTAGTATTTTTAGAAATAAATTTATAAAAATATTTGACAACTACGACGATAAATTGCCTCTGCTAAATAGTATGTAAACAGAAGTATTGAGTACTATTAGTACCCAAATGAAAAGTATTGAGTTGTATCGAGTAATTAAAAGTAGTAGAAATTGCCAGCACTAATTTGAAAGCCTCGATAATTTATAATTGATATAATTTTTTTTAAATAGATATAATTTTATACACCGTGACAAAGTTGAATGACTTAAATAGCTGGACTTCTAGTTTCAAAAGTTCGTGCAGTAAGTTCGTGGGCACGAACTTACTTGTCCGAAAGCCCTTTTCGATATACCTGTTATTATTTTAGCATATAATATAGTGCATACCACGGCGTCTTTATAAAAAAAATTTGTTTGTATAGCGTATAGATTTATTCAAATACGCATGCTATTCTCGGAGTAGTCTTTATCAGATATGGATAGTTTCACTGTTTTAGTTCTTTAGATGAAGAACAATTAAGAAATACTTTATATGGAGAGTACCCTACATCACTAAACCTTTACTCAAGCACGCATCCTGTTCTCTAACTGCTAAACCTAAACAAGAGCGTAAGGCGTAAAATAACTGTCAAAAATTCTCACGTACATACAAAATGTATGAAGTAAACCTAAATAGCGGAGTCAACGTAATTGGCAATTTGAAAATCCTATTTTGACAGAGTGTTAGGTAGTGAAGTTGGGTGCAAACAAAAAGTTACTGATTTTTTTGTGTAAGAGTGGTGCCATTTTAGCTATTTTCTGCTTTATCTAGTGATTTTATCTCTATTATGCGCTTAAAATTATTTTTTATTACAAAACGTTGCGCTCTGATTTAGGTTTGTTCAAAGCTAGGCGCTAGACATCGTTACGCCTTACGCGCTTGTTTAGGTTAAGCTATAAGTAGCCTACCGCAAATATGGAGAGTGCCCCTATTTTATTTGTATGGAGAGTAACCGCTCATCCATCCAATACTGCCTAGCTTTTACTGAGAAACACACTTTAGTCTTAGAGAAGCCTATGTCAAGTTTATGAAGTATCACTATTCTAGTTATCTAGATATAGGATAAATAATAATTAAATGGTATTGGGAGTACCTTTCAAAACGATCGGTAACTCTGCTTGGCTTACTCTAAAGCCGATTTCACACTATCATACTGAGTATTAAGACTTTCCATGCATTTTGTAAGAATGAAATCAAATGAGAATTGTTGTGATTGTTAAAAATCTAACGTAACATAACATTTCGTTTTCACACTATTACACTTCAAATAAAATGAAAAATATGAGAAAGAAACAAGTCGAGATGAGACATTAAACAGCGGCGGCTGAGCAATGTAGGCGGCAGGCATGACAGAAACAAAGTACATACGTAGGCGATAAGACTAAATGCAATTTTGAGCAGGTGCAGGACAAAGAAAAAATATCATCGACGGCGGCGAACTATCGGCTGCGACTCAGTCAGCTTGGTTCTTTGATTAAAAAAGAACAAACCTGATATAATGAAAAATTGTATCGTTTAAGGCCATGATTCACTATCATACTCAGTCGTACGATCTGTCAAAAACTGCATGTGTGCTCAAAAAGTATAATAGTGTGGCTTAGAAATGTATTGTGTGACACACTTTTTGACAAGTCGTACGATTTGATAATCTTTTGAAAAAATTCATAAAATATTGTTTTTCCATGCGATCAGAGTTGCAAAAACTTGTTTTGTATGATAGTGTGGCATCTACAACGCCATTTTTAAACGATTTTTAAAGTAGGACAAAATTCTGTCAGATTTTTGATTGATTAAATCGTACGATTGTGTAGGATAGTTAAGCCTGGCCTTTAGAAATATTTCTAAAAATAAGCTGTAGCTTAAGTGATTAGCACGTTGACTACTAAGCAATGGCCACGAGTTCAAATCTCAGCCGTGGCAACATCATTTTTTCTGATATGTATTAATTTTTCTTTATAATAATGCATATCACAGCGCCCTCCTTCGCCGGTATTACCAGATAGCACTAAATCGCCGGTGAAGTAAAATAATTATAAATTGGCTATGCTAGCTTCGAGCTAATTCGCCTAAATAACACCAGATGCGCTGTTCTAAAAATAATCATAACGTGCAATTGCAGTGTTGCCAGAATCGAAGCTTTACTATCAGTAACCATCTGTCTTATCTACTACTATCCCTTTCCAAAGGAAGTACCACAGTAAATGTAGGCATTTACTGCCTGAGTGGTACTTCTCTTTTATAAAAAAAAAAAATGGTTTTGTAATATGGGATGTCAAATTTCTTTGCGTATTATTTTACATTTTCATAACATATTGCTTTCACACTATCACAATTTCTCATAATATTTAAGTTTTTGACAAATCTTAATACTCAGTATTATAGTGTAACACTTGCAAACAAACATACAAACATAGATTCATTCCCAGCGGTAAAACTAACAGAAAGCCTTCTCACTTCAGGTCTTCTAGAAGACATGCCTTCTCTCGATGCGATTCTTACTTTTCTTTTTCTTCCACGAAGGATTTGGCTCTCACTTCTAAATTCCTACATTTTCATATCCGTAATCGTTACAAAAATGGTATGTGCTTTAATGAAATTACGGAGCTTGTTCCCGATACCGGCACATTAATTTGTGGTCTATTGGCGAGTAAATTGCACTACTCATTTCAGGCAGAATTTGTTTTCTGGCCGAACAGTTCGTATGTGATCTAAACTCTATGCGAAGGTTTTTCCTGTCACTTTCAAGATTTAACGATTCAAAGATTCAAATCGATTGTCTACAAACACCACTCCTTCTATTGTCCTCTATTGACCATCTAAAACCTGGTTCCGGCACAATTCATTGCTTAAGTGGGGGTCATCCCCAGAGTACTGGTCTAACAAAATCAAAACAACAGTGGCTCACAGCTTATTTTATGCAGTAGTTTTTTCTTCTTCTTTTCAATGCTCTATAAAAACAAAACTAGCAGGAATCTGAAAAAGAATTCGGCATCATTCAATAGAAAATATTCTGGTTTGAATATCATTTATTGCAAAAATCTTTGTTTAATAATTTTAAAACTAAAAGAAACAAAAAATACTAAAAATTTTCATGTCACAACTTATTTTATGCAGGCACTTATGATTTTGCACATATCAAGTTTAGGAACGGTAATTAAATTATTTAATACTTCGTGTGGTACCCTTTATTGTCTATGACAGATTTGAGGCGGTTTGGCATAAATGCAACCAGTTTTTGTGTAACACTGGGCAAAATATTCTACCACTCCGTCTTCAGCGCTTCCTTCAAATCATTGTTGTTTGAAATTTTGTGTTTCCTTATGTTAATTTCTAATATTGACCATAAATTTTCTATACCGTCATTAAATGTGGACAGTTATATATTAACCAAGTTTGGACAATACCTGATTTGTGCTTTGGGTCGTTATCCTGGTATTATCTAAAATTTGACTTTATACCCAAGTTCTCTGCACTCTCCAATAAATTATCCTTTAGGATCTCAAGGTACCTACATTTGTCCATTGTTGTTTCAATAAATGTTAAATTTCCATTACCAGCTGCCGACATACAGGTCCAAACCATAACACTGCCACCACCATATCTCACTGAAGCTTTTAGGTTTTCTTTTTTGAGCTCCGTATTTGGTTTCCGCCATACATAAGACATGCCATCTGAACCGAATATGTTAAATTTCGATTCGTCGGCAAAGATAACCGAATTCCAAAATTCTGAATCCTTGGTAGAATGTTCTTTGACGAAATTTAATCTGCAAAGTCTGTTGTTCGGGTTAATTAAAGGTTTCTTAAGTGCGACTCGGCCATGAAAATCATGTTGGCGCAATACACGGTGAACAGTTTCGACGCAACATTGCTTTCCCAGGTCAGCTTCAACTTCGCCAGTCAGTTTTGGAGCTGAAACCTTTATTTTTCTTAAAATATATCGCTCGTAGTTCAGTGAAAATTTTATTTTGTGAATTTCTGCCTTTGTTATGGACCCTATTTTTAAGAATAAAGCGCTCGATGATTTTTTGCACGGTGGAAACATTTATGTTAACTATTTCTGCTATTTTTCGCTGTGAGTAACCGTTTTTGAAAAGGTGCGCGGACCCATTTGAATTTTTTAAAACTGAAACTTGAAGTAAAAAAATTAGACTGAATATTCAACGCCAGACATTGCCAAAAGTAGAATACAGAAAAATTCAAAAACAATAACCCTCCATTGAGGTACCGTTACAGTCACAAATGGCTGCATAATTTAATAGAAAAATGGGATATTTTTTGTGTTAATACCTTTTAAGTATTTAAATGCAGATTTTTGCAGTGAATTGATGATTGTTTATCTGTGATTTTTGATTGTTTATCCGGTATATTTTCTCTTTTCTCTTTTTTTAATGTATTGCTAGTTTCGTTTTTATAGAGATTTTAAATGAAAAAAATTCACTGCATAAAATAAGCTGTGAGCCACTGTATATTAAAATATTTCTCAATATTGATACATTTGATAGTCCAGTATCAGTGTGGCCCAGTTTTAATTATTGAAACAAATATTAAAGCACATTCCCAATAATAAAATACTATTTTGTATCTAATCAATCAATCAATAGAAGTTTCAATATCGAATACTTACTTCAAGTTTTTAAATCCAATGAAACCGACATGTCTCAGCAAACGTTCAATTACTGTACAGGTGCCAAATTGATCATCTATTTTTAGGGCCAGTATTGACACTTGTAATCCTATATGACATAGTAATAGTATTGTGCTTAATGCTATTAAAATAATTAAATACGGTGTAACAGATCCTTTAAAAGTTTGTTTTGTAGCCACCGGTACAAAGGGTGAAATGAAAAACATCAACAGGTACACAAACGATATACCAACAGGACGATATAAAGCAGCTAAATAAAGAAAAAATAATAAATTAATTTTACTTTATATGAAATTACACGAACATGATGATGACAAGACGACAAATAAATGTGTCATTAACATGCAAAAAACGTAAGAAATAAAAATAATTAGTTTCAAGTTGAGTTTTCAAAACCCAAAATGGCCAGAAGTATAAAATTTTCGTATTTCGTTGTTTGCAATATTTTACTTTAACAAATGACAAATTAACAAAGGTTGGGTTGGGAATAGGTGAAAATTGACTTACCCAATACCAAAATAAATGGTAGCACCACTCGTTGCAATGTAAGGCAAGTGTAACTGAATGCCATGGTTGGTATTCGTTTTATTGTTGTAGTGCGTATAGTTGTAAATAGTAGAAAATGGAAGAGATTTATTCGTTGTGATATTTGACAGGATTATCTACTGTATTAACTGCGAAATCAGCTGCCTAATATAAAGCAGCCATTATTGCAACGAGCAACAGCAACAGTTTACAGTCGAATATTAATCATTTTGTGTAAATGTTGCCGTTGTGGTAATTATTTTTAAGTACAGGAAACACAATCTGAAAAGAAAAGTAACAAAAAAAAAATTGAGGCAAAGTGACCGTTTTTCTTTTATATTTTTTAAATATTTTAAAGTTAGTTTTTATTTAAACAATTGTTTTCTTCTTTATTAACAGCAACAAAATAAGGGTTAAAAATATAAGGCCATATACAATAAATAATATCACCCATGGGGACACTCTTTAGTCTCAAAGTTTATACTTTTAATAGCGGTCTTACAGAGTAAATTTCATCAAAAGATAAGGACCTATACTTTGAATTACTTCACCTATGGGGTCACCCTTTGATATCTAATTTTTAATTCTTATTCTTGTTATAGCGGACAAAGTTATACGCATTCTGTGTAATTTTTAAGTGTTAGGTCTTTAACGGTTTAAAAGATAGGGCCATATAAGTCAAATTACGTCACCTATGGGGCACCCTTTTATTTTTATGTATATTTTTTTATTACTTTTGGTATTTGGAAGCTATCTTATGAATACAGCGATACATGCTCTTTAGCGTTCAACATCCACTTAAATATCATGTAAGGGAAACCCTTTAATTTTAAAAATTATGAACAGCTTTTAAAATAGGACCAATCTTTACCTTTAATAAAAAAATAAAAATCGTTTCAGAAATAAATAAGTAGTACTGTGGCCACAAACATAAAAAATATGGATATGGGCGCCAATTAAAAAATATATTAATTACTAGCTGTGCCCGCCACTTCGTCAGTCTCCTTACAATATTTTGTTCGATTTTGCTTTGAAAGTATTCCACACCAATTGAAAGGCTCTTACTTCAGTTATGGTTTATGTAACGAGTGATTTTTTAAGAGCTTGAGAACTTTTTTTTTTAAAAAAACGCATAAAATTTGCAAAATCTCATCGGTTCTTTATTTGAAACGTTAGATTGGTCCATGACATTTACTTTTTGAAGATAATTTCATTTAAATGTTGACCGCGGCTGCGTCTTAGGTGGTCCATTCGGAAAGTCCAATTTTGGGCAACTTTTTCGAGCATTTCGGCCGGAATAGCCCGAATTTCTTCGGAAATGTTGTCTTCCAAAGCTGGAATAGTTGCTGGCTTATTTCTGTAGACTTTAGACTTGACGTAGCCCCACAAAAAATAGTCTAAAGGCGTCAAATCGCATGATCTTGGTGGCCAACTTAGCGGTCCATTTCTTGAGATGAATTGTTCTCCGAAGTTTTCCCTCAAAATGGCCATAGAATCGCGAGCTGTGTGGCATGTAGCGCCATCTTGTTGAAACCACATGTCAACCAAGTTCAGTTGTTCCATTTTTGGCAACAAAAAGTTTGTTAGCATCGAACGATAGCGATCGCCATTCACCGTAACGTTGCGTCCAACAGCATCTTTGAAAAAATACGGTCCAATGATTCCACCAGCGTACAAACCACACCAAACAGTGCATTTTTCGGGATGCATGGGCAGTTCTTGAACGGCTTCTGGTTGCTCTTCACTCCAAATGCGGCAATTTTGCTTATTTACGTAGCCATTCAACCAGAAATGAGCCTCATCGCTGAACAAAATTTGTCGATAAAACACATTTCGAACCGAACACTGATTTTGGTAATAAAATTCAATGATTTGCAAGCGTTGCTCGTTAGTAAGTCTATTCATGATGAAATGTCAAAGCATACTGAGCATCTTTCTCTTTGGCACCATGTCTGAAATCTCACGTGATCTGTCAAATACTAATGCATGAAAATCCTAACCTCAAAAAAATCACCCATTATTTACTTTATATAAAGGTACGCATCCCTGGATAAAATTCTAAAACTTATAAAAATTTCTTAAATTCAAAAAAAATTTTATTAAACCTCTATAAGAGGTGTTTAAAATATTTTAATAACAATGTAATTCCACAAAGTAAAAATACAAATTATATACAAATTTTATTCAACTGGCGCCATCTGTTGCGGAGTAGTTTTTAAAATATCCCACTTTCAAAAATAAAAAGGTGAGTTGAAAAAATAACCGTTTTAAATATAAACGTGTTAAAAATATTCCAGTTTTAAACCGAAAATTTCAGTACCTTTAAACCGGAAATTGCGTTTTTCACTGCTTTTTTCGACATTCTCTTGGAAATAAGATATTTTTGCGGAAAAAAGTATCCTATATTTGGACCAGGATACTAAGGAACCTCCTCACAAAATTTTGTTTAAATCCATCCAGTAGTTTTTACGTGATGCGAGCGCAGACAGACAGGAAATAAGTTACTGTTTTATTAAATGTAGTGTAACAGCGAAACTAATACACAGACTTAACAGTATAGGTTTGAATCTACTACCAAAGAGTACATACACACTATACTCGGTTTGACGAGTTTGTTGAACAATTTTTATTTATGCCTCTCGTTAGATTTTGAAACACAGTGGGCCAAAAAAGGTTATCAGATTTTGTCTAATATCTTATTTATACCAGTTGATATCGCTTAACTTTGATCGTTGAATAAATTCTTAATTAATATTTTACGCGAAAAAAAAATAATTAATTCCTGCACTTTTTTGAAAAAGAAAATTAAAAAATATGTTTTTTTACTTTTGTAGCATTACTTAAAGAGACTTCTAAAGTTTTCACTAGCAATATATGGTGAAATTGTAGCCACGGTAAATCTGAACAACTTTTGTGAACAAAGCAATACAATCTGGACTGAGCTGAAGAAGTTATGACAAAGAATTTAAAATTAGATATGATTTTATTAATAAACTAGCTGTGACCGCGACTTCGTCAGCGTCCTTGCAATATTTTGTTCGATTTCGCTTTGAAAGCAATCCGCACCAAAGACTCCTACGTTTTTTAGTTTTTTTTTTTTTTAAGAGAAGTAACACTCAGGCAATTAATGCCCATATTACTTCCTTTAGAAAGGGATAGTAGTAGGTAATACAGATGGTTAGTATGATAGTAAAGCTTCGCTTATGGCAATACTGCAATTGCACGTTGTGATTATTTTTAGAACAGTGTTGTCTAGGCGAATTAGTTTGAAGCTAGCATAGCCAATTTATATTTATTTTACTTCGCCGGGGATTTAGTGTTATGTGGTAATACCATCGAAAGCGTTTTTAGTTCCGCCTTAAACCGTGCTGCATATCAGTTTATGTATTTTTCACTTTATAATAAATAAAGTATGCATATCCGTTTAGTTCAACTGCGTATTTTCACTGCTTTTTCTCAACTTTTTCTTGGATGTAAGATATTTTTGCAAAAAAAAAGTATCATAAATTGGGATCAGGATGCTAAAGTACCTCTACACAAAATTTTGTTAATATATCCAGTAGTTTTTACGTGATGCGAACGTAAAAGAAAAGCAGGCAGACAGACGGAAATGAGTTACACATTATTATATGTATGTCTGTATAGAAGATATAGATTGATATATTTTGAGCTGGTAATTTGAAAAATTTACTAGGTTCCTTTTTTGACTCTTGCTACAAATGCAACACATTAAAAAATTTTTTCCTTTCTCTTTAATTCAAAACTTAAGCTGTGTTCAGACTAGTCAAATATTTGATCAAATAGGCGTAACCACTAAATAATGTAAACAATTTTTTGGTCTTATAAAATAATCATTAAGTTATATAAGTTTATACTAAATATAGGAGGTTACATATGTATTGTGATTATTATCTTATAAATCATCATTTATTAATAAACGTTTAATGTAAGATTGAATAAACAAGGCAAAAAAAGTGATTTCGTTTTTTATTGTGTCGAATATTTGACTAGTCTGAACACAGCTTTAATAATTTATTTAAAAAGCAAGAGTAAACAAAATCTTCTTTGAAATTAAAATTGAATAAACATTACTCTTCTCCTTAAATTACTGTCAAATATTTTTGTAGGCCACTGTATCTGATTCATAAATACTTTCGGCGATTTAAAAGTACCGAATAATTGAAAACGAAACCAAAAAATAACGAAGAATAAGTTCAAGGGCGATAGTTGCCAAAACTATAAAAAAAAACTTTTTTCCAACCTTAACCCGTTAAATTAACTATTTATTTTCCTGAAGAAAAATACAATTCACGAGTAAAATACACAATATATGTACATATGTGTGTAAATGTACAAAAACAATAATGTAGTAAAAAAAGGAATGTATAAAATGGCAAAAAAAAATGAAGAAAGCATTTGTTACTACCCAACATCTACAATTTAAATGGAAACTACTGAAACACATAAATTCCAGCATTTTAAAAGAGTTATTTCATTAAAAAACTAGAGAGTTTTAAATATATATTTTTGTTTGTTTTTGATGCATCAATCACATAGGCGGCAGCAGGCTACCGACTACAAGCGAAAATACACACGTTTATATAAAGATTATTTTAACGTCATCAAAGCTATATGGCTACACACATCACCATGGCTACACGCCCTACCATAACTACACACACACAACTAGTTGTGTGAAAAACGGAAAAACAGAAAAAAGAAATAAAACGATGTTCACAGGCGCACAGAGTTTATTTTTAATAACGAGTGATCCATTTCGAGGTTTCCTACTTTTTTAAAGAAAAAAATTAAATTTAATGGAGAATGTTTATTATCATTTGAAAGAATTTATTTTTGAAGATTATGTCTATCAAATGTTGGCCAATTTTCGATGACTCGTTCGACCATTTCGACTGGTAACTGGCGCATGACACGCGTGATGTTTTCCTCCGCGGCCTGAATCGAAGCGGGTTTGTCCGCATAAACTTTAGACTTTACATATCTCCACAGGAAAAAGTCTAAAGGTGTGATATCACACGATCTTGGTGCCCAATCGACCGGCCCAAAACGTGAAATTATGTGGTCATCGAAATGTTCTCTCAATAAATCCATTGATTGATGCGATGTGTGGGAAGTGGCGCCGTCGTCTTGCTAACACTAATTGTCGCCGATATCACGAGCTTCAATTTCAGGCATCAATTAATCGGTTATCATGGCACGATAACAGTCGCCATTGACGGTTACGTTCGCACCGGCATCATTTTTAAAGAAATATGGACCGATGATTCCACCGGCCCACAAACCACACCAAACAGTTATTTTTTCTGGATGAAGTGGCATCTCTTGAATCTCTTCAGGTTGCTCTTCTTCCCAAATGCGGCAATTTTGTTTGTTTATATACCCATTGAGGAAGAAATGGGCCTCACCTCTAAACAAAATTTGCCTCGAAAACGTCGGATCTTCTTGGAACTTTTCAAGAGACCATAGAGCGAAACGATGTCGCTTGGGAAGGTCGAGCGGCTTCAGTTGTTGCACAAGCTGTATTTTGAATGCTTTAAATTTAAGATCTCGACGTAAAATGCGCCAAGTCGTTCCATACGTCAGTTCAAGTTGCTGCGAACGGCGCCGAATCGACTCTCCACGGTCTTCGTGTACACTCTCAGCTACTGCCGCTATAATTTCTTTACAGCGTGCTGGACGTGGTCTATTCGGTCGTATATTATCCAATAATGAATGTTGGGTCTCAAAATGGGTGATGGTGTTGCGAATAGTACACTCAGTAGGCCGATTATGTTGACCATAAGTTGAGCGAAGTGCACGAAACACATTTCTCCTAGAACGTGAATTTTCATAATAAAGTTGAACGATTTGTAAACGTTGTTCAGTCGCAAGTCTTTCCATTATGAAATGCCAAACAATACTAAACAAAAATAACATGATAGGACTCACACGTGATCTGTCAAAAAAAGGCTATTGAAAAAAGTATCTCTACTTCAATCACCCATTATTTTAACATAAGCTGATAACCAGCCTATCATAAACAGGCTTATTTTAAATAGTAAGAATATGAGAAAATAAATTCATAGTTTTATTAAACCTCAATGGATCCAATTAAAATTTTATTTTTTATGCATTAAAACAATTTTTTTTTTTTTTGTATTGAACGTTATCTTTATATTAAAAATGAATATATTTAAACCAAAAGGTAGCAAGAATTATTGTCCATAATTGTTATCTGAAATATATTATCAAAACTAAAATATTTCTCTCAAGTGCTCTTCGTTTTCGTTGATAAACGGTTTATAAAGTTTCATTTAATACATTTTTGTATGAATTAAATTCTTTTCAATGGAGCTGGATAATCTGCAATTCGAAATTAAAAAACAGTTTTTAATGACATACAAAAAGTTTCAAATAATTCAGAAATCTATGGGTAACGTTCAATACATTATTTAAGATTGAGAAACAATTATCGATTAATGAGACCTGTTTTCAATACAGTATTTTCACAAAGTTTTTATCACATGATAGACCGACTTACAATAAAAAAAATGTTCCCATATTAAAAGCACTTTAAATCACGCTAAGTTTTTAATAGACATAATGCAAACCGAAGAATAAATTCTTTTTACATTTCTGTACAAGACTAAAATAAAAATTAAACGTCTGCTTATGTACATGTTCGTAGCCAAACATAAAAACTGTGAGTACGTAGTAAATTAGGTGTGTTGTGCATTTTATTGTCGCCTTTATATTTATTTTGCAATTGTAGCAATGTACATACACCAGGGCTTTTTCAATAGATAACACAATTCTCCTGCATTGTGTACTATTCTATTCATCGCCAGTCATGCATTAACTCAAAGGCAGATGACTTTGATGCCTACGCTTTCACAGGAATTTTTGCACATTAATTTGCACTTGAATACGCAGGGCATAAGAAAAGTTCGCTTAAAGACTGACAAAATAAAACACTAAAGATAATTTTAGAAAAGTGCAAACTATTAATTTTCTTAACTTTACTTTCTTTGGGTCCTTGTTATACTATAGAAAAAAATTATACAAAAACTAGAAGAGAATAAAATAAATTGGTCAAGTGCGAGTTAGACTCACACACGTAGGGTTCCGTACTATGTTTAGTACAACTTTAAAAATTCAAGTTGTTAATTTTTTCATGTCTTATGAGTCACCCTTTAATTTTAAAATTAAAGTCATAATTGCATCACTGTTGGAACACCCTTTAAATTTAACAATTTTTGTTATAGCGGACATTGTAATACACTATCTATAAAAATATACATGCCCCTACCTATTGCGGTTCAAAAAATAAGGTAATATACGTGAAAAACATGTCACTGATGGAACACCCTTTAGATATTAGTAATTGTTACAGCGGCCGAAGTACACATCTGCTGTAAATATTTAAAGAGTCTATCTATTATGGTTCAAAAAATAAGGCTATTTACGTACAAATCATGTCTCTGTCGGAACACCCTTTAAGTGCAAAATAATGAGGGTTTATATAATCTGATACCAAATGATATACAAATGTCCAGAGAAAACATAGATCTGGCAGTGTTTCCACTTCTTTTTATTTGTTCGTTCACATTGTGTTATAAGTCGACGAATTGACGAAAAGAATTCATTGTGCTGTGTAAAGTTCGTCGTTCGTCCCAGTTGTGTTTATTATTTATTCATCATTAATCGGTAATTTCGGGGTCATAATAGATATGTAAACAGCATTTACACTTGTAAAAAACGTTGAAATAAATAGGGTATACTTTAAACAGCTCTGCTTTATTTACATTTTTATCTTTAAGAGGATCTATTTGCTCCGTCACATATTTATATAAAATTAAATTTTATTTATTAATTAATTCTTTAGTGATTTTTGATTTTAATTTATATTTATGAATTTAAGAGTTTTTCGTAGTTTTATTTTATTTTTTTATATTTTTTTATTAAAATTTAAATTTTTCGTCAAATTTAAAAATTCACGCCTATCATGAATATTATTTCCCTCGAAATATTTCTCTTTTCTCTGATGTTCCTATCGTGAATAATTCCCTTAAAATTTTTTTTACGTCAACAAAAAATTTAAAAGGAACAAAAATTCGAATTGCCTTAACTTCAAAGGATATAATCCCTCCCGCAAACATCGACGAAAAATTCGATGTTTCTTGTTTAGCTAAATTATTTTTTCGATTCTAAACATTTTATAATTGAATTTTAATTTAAAATATTTTTCATCAGCTTATTCTTCCTGTTTACATTCAATATGCATGGATAGCTTACTTTATTTTGAACACAATGAAGAGAACAAAAATTTCAGTCGTAATATGGCTTTGGGTTGAGGAACAACGTCATTGTCGTTATCAGTTAACGTCAATTAGGCCGTCCTTGTTGCTCGACCTTCGAGTGGTTTGCATCTGACACTGGCGGATGGCTTTCTCGAATAGCTGTACTACGGTACTGTTATTGGTGGTTGCTTTATTCAGCCACGTGTAATTGTTTGGGTTATCGTGTATAACCTAGTAATTTTTATTCAATAAGCCATATATTGGTGGAGAACCACTTTTAACTCTTTTTTGTGGCTGGAGGAGCACCATTAAACTCAACTTTTTCACTGGAGAGAACCATTAAACTCAAGTTTTCACTGCAGGAGGAACATTAAATTCATTTTAATTTTACCTGGCTGAATTTGGAGTCTCGCTTCCCATACGAATATATAGCAGGAAGCTAAGGATATCATACCCTGGCGCTTTGTTTTTCTACCTCTGCTATTACCTATTTTTTTGTTAGAATACAGACAAAAAAATAACAAAAATTATAGGTGAACTTCACGATTGCAATTTTCACATCGAGGGGAATAAACTTTTCATGGGAACAAAAATTCACTTGTTATCCACGATAGTCAAATTTCTATATTTAATAAAACAAACTCAGTTTGGAATAATTGTGAATTTTTTTTATTTCTGAGCTTTTTTCTAAATTTTTGATTTTCAAAACTAAGCAAAAACAATAATCCTTCTACCAGTTGTGAAGGCTATAAAAAATAAACACGCAACACATTGTTTCCAAAAAAAAACACAAAACCTATTAAGATACCAAACCTCCAATCGCACAATAAAAATTTCACTTTCCTAGTTAAAATGGTTTTACACGACGTGTGTTTGTCATATGACTTCTCAGTTTAATAACCCATACGTAATTTCATGTGTTTGTCAAAATAGGCATTTGACATACGGGTTATAATTATTGCTGTCAAACGTACATTTGTAATTATATCTGACATAACCTATAATATATAATTTTCCGCCACACAGTTGTGTATTGCCAACCACAGCTGATGCAAAGATACAAACGTAGTGCTTTTGCCATGCTTTTAGTGCTTTTGGTACCACAAAAAACCTAAAATAGCAAAATATCAAGTTGGCATTACAGGATGTCAGATGCTTTGTCAGTCACATCGAAATAGAACACGTTCTAAATATAAAATGTCATATGTATTGTACACATGGAAAATACACATGTTATGTGTGAAAGGGTTCACACGACGTGTTTAGAATTTACACATGGAAAAGTGACAAGTCATATGACAAATACACGTCGTGTAAAACCACTTTTAGAATTCTCAAGATAAATAATACACATGTAATTTTTTAATTTTTCGCAAAAACACTGCCATTTACATATTCACTCACTCACTCACCTAAAGAAATTCTTGAACCAAATTTATACGAATTGCTAAGATGGTACCTAAGTATTTGTTTTATTTTTTATTAGTTTTAATAATAAAAAGAAATTACATTTTGTCATGCAGTCATAAAATCATTATGCTCTTCATAAAGCACGACAACATTTGCTTGCTGCTTATTAAAAATGATAATTAAATTTTGCTTGAATAATAAAATTTTAACCAAATTTTGCCTCATTACCAACCATGTCATCATTTTAAGCAGATTATTATTTTCGTTGTCATTGCTAAGAATAGTTCTTTACAAAAATGTAACAATTTAATAATTATCTTTTAATGTCGTAAAGTTGCTGTCTGTAATGGTTGTTGTTGTTGTTGTTATTGTTAAAGCTAATTTGCAGGAAACAAAAGATTGACACACTTTTAATTATACTTAAGTTAACAATTACAATGACTACGCTTTATATGGAGCCTTTTCATATACATACATATGTTCGTTCCACACGTTATACATACACGAACATTTATGGCACTGAAAACAGGGATAGGTTCCTGTTGTAGTTGTAGTTATGAAACTTGAAAATAAATTGTTTACCATGTTGCTTATAAGGGTTGGTTATAATTTTTTTTATATATGTAATCTGGAAGATAATTTCATGGCTTTTATTTTTTAAATACATATGACCACTTTTTCCAATAAATCTGAACATTCGGCTCTATTGCTTTAAAAGGCGCTGGTTTGTCGATATAAATCAATGACTTAACACAGCCGCATAAAAAGTAATACAAAGGGGTTAAATTACACTGGTTAGTGAACTTGAACTTGATTTTGCAATAAATCGATTGTTAAGCTCGCTGTATAGCAAGTTGGGCTGCGTCGTCTTGTTGGAACCAAATGTCATTGATTTTGGACTGATTCATTTTTGAAAACATAAATTTAGTTTGAATGGGTCGATAGCCCCAGCATTATCGAAAGATGTACCGATAGATGATGCTTTCAGGGTCTAAACTGCATTACGGCCAATTTGCTTATAAAGGTACATAACCATTTAACCAGAAATAAGCTTCACAACGGAACACAATCTTTGATAAAAATGCTCATCTTCGGCCAGTTCCAAACGAACTCAGTTAGCAAAACTGTGACGCAAACGATGGCCGTTTGCCTCCAATTCTTGCCCAAGATGTATTTTATAGGCACGTAAGCCTTCCACAATATTTTCCACGTAGTCGAAGGACAAAGGCCAACAAGTTGAGAACGACGATGAATCGACATCTCCTTCGGCATCTTCTCAATACTTTGCACTATAGCAACAATATTCTCTTCGATACGTCTTGTTCACAGTGTTGCGGTTTGTGGTACAATTGTATCAAATTTTTAACAATCTATACATATAATAAAATAGTAACTCATTTCCATCTGTCTGTCTGTCTTTCATTGTTTGTGTTCGCATCACGTAAAAACTACTGGATGGATTTTAACAAAATTTTGTGAGGAGGTACCTTAGTATCTTGGTCCCAATATAGAATACTTTTTTTTCCTCAAAAATATCTTATTTCCAAGAGAAAATGGAGAAAAAGCAGTGAAAAAGGCAATTTCCGAATTAAAGGTGCAAAAATGTTCGGTTTAAAACTGGGATATTTTCAACATGGTTTTTTTCAACACGGTTATATTTTCACCACACACCTTTTTATTTTTGAAAATGGGATATTTGACAAACTATTACGCAACAGATGGCGCCAGTTGATTAAAATTTGTATTTTTACTTTGTGGAGTTATGTATAACTAATGGGTAATTTAGCAACAAGGCCTTTTTGGTGAACTACAGCGTTTGAACTTAATTGCATCGCCTCAATCCGTATTTAGCTGATATCTTTTCCTATTCCTTCTAGACAGAAATCGTAAGGATTTTTTTGGTAATGGGATTACTCGATAATTATTATTCCAAATAACTCCAACATACTCTCTCTATTGGATTAAGATCCGGTCACTTTGGTGGAGTTTCAAGCATCTGCTGGAAATTGCAGAATAACCAGCTGCTAACATGTAATACTTTTGCTTATAAAATAGGTTTTGTTTGGCAAAATAATTGTTCGTACATAAATAAGCAACACAAAAACAATAATTCAATCATTTCTTTAAAATAACCTAGTATAACCCTAGTATAATGATTTATTACATTTTAATATCCAGCCAAATTTTGGTACAATTTATGCTGATTTGGTAAAATTTTGTCATTGGATCGGTACAATTCATACATTGTCAGATCGCAACTCTGCTTGTTGATAGTTTTCCATCCAGAAGAGTAAATAAGTGCGAAAACGATCAACAAATGCACAAATTTATTGCTCACTAGCAGGGTTGCCATATTTTTTTCCAACTATTTCGCCAAAATCGATGTGGAAAATCGCCAAAATTTTTTTTTGTTAAAATTTGCCTATAATACACTCGTATACAATATTTTTTAATTTTAAAAATATTTTTAATAAATCACAAAAAATAAATTTTACTTAAAATATTTAAAAATAGTCGTTATTATATCTTTAAATATGAAAATGGAAAGATCCCAGCAAAAAATACTGCTTCGTCGTATGCAGGTTTGTAAAGAAAAGACGAGTTGTTATCGCTTACAAGCCTGCACACGTATGACGATATTTGTTCCTGATGTCCCACTTAGTAGCATTCCCTTTTAAGCGCTCAATGCAGCGCAATATTGATGTTCTAAAATCATACGGTATTGAGTTCGTAGCTCGTCGTAAATTCGAAATTTGTTTATCTCTGCCTTACAGTTTGCTTTTTAGTATGCACTACTGTAAGGCGAAATGTAAAAAATTCGTTGTTTTTTGAATACTTAACATTTTATGTCATACAAAATTGCATTTATTTAGACAAAATATATGTGCTTACTATTAAGAGATTTTGTATGGCAAAAAAATATTTTACTGCTTCCAAAAACCCAATTTTTTTTTTTTGCTGGGATGTTTGTGAACTTTAAATAAATTTAAATGTTCCGATTATGTTGACCGTAGAATGGACAAAGAGCTCTATGAACTTCGCGAAGATATTCTTATTTTTTTATATAGCGAGGATTTCTCGCACTGCTGAGTGTAATTCGTATGCAAAAAAAAATAGGTTTTCTGTTTGTCTTTCATAACATTACGAACACGAAATATAATTATTTTTTTCTCCACTCCTTTTTTTCGCCTATTTTCCTTTTATAACGCATTTGCACGTACAGACTTTTTCATAGCTTTAATTTAATTATATACCTTTTTAATTTAATTAATTCTATTTTTAATGGGAATATTAAAACTAAAACTGTAAAACGCTGAGAGAAAAAACAGTGCTGATCTATAGAAATAAAATTTATTAATAATTCAACACAAAAGAATGAAGCATATAGCAATGTAAACTGTAGCTGCTGATGTCAGCATACATTTTTCGATGATGAATTTTATTTAATTTAAATATTAAATGAAAAAAAAATATAAAAAAATAAAAGTGTGACTAAAAGAATGTAAATTATTTATAGGTAAACATCTTCTCTTAGATGAAATTTTGTGAACAAAATTTAATTGTATGTAAAGGGTGTTTTTTATAGAGGTATAGAACTTTAAGTTGCAATAAAACAAAGATGGATTATTCGATTGACATGAATTTTATTTATCCGAAAAATAATCTTGTTGTATTACATTTTAAATATGATTTCTGGCATATGACCGCCACGACTGGCGCGGATGTAGTACAATCTGAACGTCCAATTTTCGATGACTTGTTCCAACATTTGTGGCCGTATATCGGCAATAACACGGCGAAAGTTGTCTACCAAATGGTCAAGCGTTTGTGGCTTATCCGCATAGACCAATGACTTTACATAGCCCCACAGAAAGTAGTCTAGCGGTGTTAAATCTCAAGATCTTGGAGGCCAATTGACAGGTCCAAAACGTGAAATTGCACCATTTGCAAGCACTATTTGCACTATTTGCAAGCGTTGTTCAGGCGTGAGTCTATTCATGATGAATTGGCAAACAAAACTGAGAATAAATCACTTGACAGCTGTTAAATCGATCGCCATCTTGAATAGTAATGTCAACTTAAAGTTCAATACCTCTATAAAAAACACCCTTTATATAGTTGTAGAACAACTGCCCTGACAAACATTGTAGACATTTAACATGTGCTTGTCATTGAGAATCTACCAGTGATCTAAGTACTATTGGCAAGGTACCCCTATTGGGATTATATGAAGACATTGGATCCAGACATGTACTGGGTAATTTAAGTGCAATTTTTTCATTATAAATACTGGAAGGAGATGAAGCAATTCAAAACGTTGTTCAAACATATACATCTATACATACTAGCAGCCGCCTTCGCAACGTCGTCAGCTTCCTAACAATATTTTGTTAGAATTTTCCTTTAATTTTAAAAGTAATCCAAATTGTAAGACTTTTACTATTGAAGTGCTGCAGATATTCACTTTGTATAGAGGTACCCGTCTCTTGCTAATTATTCAAATTGTTGCAATTTTTCCTTTACAAAAATAAGCCAAGTCATTTAAATAAAAAAGCGGTATTTTTACCGGAAAATGTAGGTAAGTAGCTCAGGTACTAAGGTACCTCCCCAAAAAAATTTAGTAAAATACATATATTTTACGTGATGTGAATACAAAATTTCCAAAAATTGGTGTTCGATTTCTAACTGCATCAGAAATAAACTTTTCAAAAGCTACTTTATGTACAGGAGTGGTTCTATTAAAGTTTTAAGCAAAATTAACTAACTTTTATTTATTTATTTAATGTTACGAAAAAATTACAAATTATATTCTAACTTAATTTATTACCTCGCATAGAAACACAGACCTTCACTCGTTGTAATGAAATACCCAGAGTCTTTGGTGGGAATTGAACCCACAACTCCCACACTGATAGTGTGCTAGTACACTACCTACTAGCCTACCGGGGCCCCCTAGATTTGAATATTTTTTTTAATGTCAAATCATACAAAACAAGAAGTGTAGATGCTTGGGTGATAATGTTAGTAAAAAGTCTCCAAAATAGTCTACAAAAGAGGTGACCTAGACACACATAGAAAAAGACAATTCTGAAAGAACTGTCTATAGACAATTAGGGGAAGTTTATGACCAAGTTTATTGACCTACTACCGAACAACTTACTTAGACAACTAATAATCTACTTATGTACATATAATCTAAATATCCTAAGGTGATAACTAAGCAGGTTACAGGATACGGCTTTACGACTACAAGTTTTCTGTACATTCCAACACTGGCTGTGGACCACAGACAGGTATATACAGAATGTAAATGCTTTAATGGACTTCTGCCTAAGAACATAGGAAGTCAATTACTACCATTCGATAGCCAAAAAATAAACGAAATGATTGCGCGGGAATAAATAAACCAAAAAGAGATGGTACGCTTCAGTTCCCTTCACTCATTAATAATTAAATAAATCTCTCAAAAATACTTCAATTAATAAATAGTGTAGTCAGATATTGATTACAAAGCAATAGCGCTTACCCTGCATTTGTAATGCTTTTAACTTGTGAATTAAAAGTCAAAAATAAAATAAACCGATTTGTTAACGCATAACTAGCCCAGCAAACATAAGCTCAAAGGTTTGACATAAAATGAATTTCGACATATCGTCGTGGTGAATGCAATAGGCTGTATGTCAAAAAAAACTTAATTTGGTTTTATTGTAGCGTTGTAACCAAAATTGGGGCTCCTACAACTGCAATTTATCTCATGCCGTTCAGGCAATCATAAGAGAGCTTTTGCGCGCTACTGCAATATGACGAATGTGCAACATGTTTGGTTTGGTCCTCAGAAATATTCAGTTCTGTGTCTTTCCTGCAAAAGTATGATTTAGTGACATACAGCCTATTGAATTCACCACGACGATATTCGACATTCAGAATATAGTTGACAAAGCGTTTGCGAAGAAAACAAACATTAATTTTGAACTCAAATTTATTTTCATTTTAGAAAAATACATATTTGACATATTGGTTGTTCCCAAATTTCTGGTTTAATTTGTAAAAAAAAAAATATTTGCAAACTGGTTTTGTAATTTAATGGATTTATTTTTTTTTTCTTTCCCAAACTTAAATAAAGTTTCAAGTCAAAGCCGAAAAAAGTTTTATGGCCAACCCGACTAAACTATCGGCCTATAATAAGTCTGCGGGGACTCTTACTTGCAATACGCATTTGTTAAACATTTAAAAAAAAGTTCGAGATTAAATTGTTACAAACACATTTTTCAATTTGAGAAAAATATTCCCTTTTTGTTTGTTAAGAAAGCTATTATTCTCAAATTACATTCAATTTTCTTTCGATTTGCGAAAAAGTTTAATTTTTATATAATTTCAATATGAGATGAAACACCAGCATGTTTGCTGGGTGTTAGCATGCGGGTGTGTGCGACAATTAGAGCGTGACAAAATAGTTGCCATTCGTGGTTTTTCATCCATATCTGCAAGAATTTAATATTTGCAGTTCTTCATCATTAAACACTTGTTGTACAGCCAATATTAGTTGTGATGTTAAGTTGTATTACTAGTGATATGATGATGACAATTAATATATAACTTTTTTAAGCAACATTTGACCACTCAATGTTGTTAAAAACACGTATCTCTATTATTGTTATTATTTTCATTCATATTTATTTAATAATAATATCATAACACTTTTTAGGCGTTTACTTCTAGAAAGGTAATTTTAATAAATAATAAAATAAACTGCAAATTTAGCTCGGCGAAAACTTTTCTTTATCTTTGTTAACTCACATTTAAAATCATCCTGATGTATGTGTTTGCAAAAACATATTGTAAGTTTTTAATATCAATAAAATTTTACTTTTATGGCGGTTTTATTTTAGTATCCTTTTATTTACTTTTATTAAAAAGTGAACAAAATGAAGCTTGAAAAACATAAATGTTTTAATAGTATTGTGTGAGATGTCATATTTATCCATACAAGAAATATATTTATTATTTTATTTTATAACAAATATTTCGCAAAACGTGACTTTGATTGGTTATCAATTTTTGAGAAAGGAAAACAATAACATTTATTTATTTAATCCTGTTTAAAAGGACTCAAAAAGTTTCGAACCAAACAAAATATCCGAATAAGAAATAAATTCATAAAGTGTGTTTTTATATAAATCGGATTATGGCAGCACACACAAGATTTTTTTTATTGGTCCCATGTTATCCAATCACTTTATCTAATTTTCCAACTCTTGACTGTGTTCGGTGTTCGGGTTGAAATTAATTTTCGAAGGATCCTAGATGACCTGTAAAAACTATAAGTATACCAAGCTGTCAGACATGGTGTCGAAAGTTTTGCTATTGTAAATAAGCAAAATCGCTATATAAATGGCGGAGATATAAGGCGCTCAGTGCCAAAACGGCCTAAGCCCAAAAAAATGGTGCTGAGAAAAACCAAGTTAAAAGCAAATAAGTTTTTAAAATATTTTTATTAATCGTATTTTATTTGTTTATTAATCGTAAATAAATATTAGTTGTAATATTTGTTTTAGGTTAATCATTAGGTCTTAATTAACTTATGCCCCTATGCGGTTCACAACTTTTTTAATAACTTGGTCGTCTTTCATAAATCGGTATTGCCATTCACAACTTAAATGCGGTTGACTTTTTGGATGTGTTTAATGGTACCACCATTTTGTATGAGTTTGGTTGACAAAAACGATAAATACACACAACTGGTTATTAACAGTTGAGTCAAACACAACTAAAAATCGTTGTGTTCCACAACACCAAAAAATAATTTGGTTGAGTCGAAGTCCTGTTGGCTGACAGACGACCTAACTTAGTTGAGTTGAGAACGGCAATAGGGGCATAAGATAAAGACTGTTTTAAACAGTTAATACAAAAGTTAAAAAGTTAAAGTTAAAAAAATATATTGATAGAAACTGAGGGTTAGGCCATTTTGGCTCCATTTATTAAAACATAAAAAATTTCTTCTGATAAATAATAAAAATAACTTTTAGCGTTTAAAATAAAACAAATTAATAATAATTATTATTCGTCTTCTTCCTGAATATCTTCTTCTTCGGCTCTCGAATTTGTTTTTAAATTATTATAAAATGCATGCTTTATAAGAGGAATGATTTCTCTGAGTTCCTGTAAATCCTTAAACTTTGCAGCTTCAATGAATCGTCCTCCAGGATAAAGCGGTTGCAATTCAAAATTTACAAACTTGCTGGAGTTCCTCTTTGAAATATCAACTTCTTCAAATAAAACATCTATGTTGTTTGAATATTTGTATTGAATTATAAATGACGTCACAGTTTGGAATCGAAGCCACAGAATCTTAAGCCATTCAACTTTTGAAGTCTTGTCTGCGGAGATTTTTCTGTTTGTCACTAGTTTCTCGATTAAGGATATGCTTTTAATATTATCTGCCGTCATCTTTACCAAGGGAAACTATTGCCTTCTTTTGCCGTGATGATTACACGATCCCCATCATCAGGCGTAAAATTTCCTTATAATATTTTTGTTCCTTTTCAATGAGACCAAAATCTTGATCGCATGGTAGGAATGAGTGGCCAGGTAATAAAAATTTGTGTTCTGTCTGTTCCACTGGGAAGGTCGAATTATTGAGCATGTATGTGCATATAGTGCTCATTTTTATGTTCCGGTTTCGGCCACCGCATTGATCGCTATACATTATTAAGTTCTTACATTTGACAGTGGCTTAGGCCATTATGGCATCCACATTTTTTTGAACTCTGCATAGAGGAAAAACAGTTTTTAGCAGGTAGTATAACCTAGTGTTATATTATGCAATATGGAGTTTTTAGTATTTATTTCAAAAAGTTCCGGTTAGATCAGCATAGTCAGTTTGATTTTTTGGAAAATGAGGGCTAGGCCGTTTTGATGCTGAGCGCCTCATATAAGCTAAAAAAAGTGAGTCTCTATTTTCATAACATTGTTCCATGTTGTTGTTGTTTTGTATTAAGTATTAAAACTGAACATTCAGATTAAAAGGTTACAAATACATCTAAGATTCAGTAAAAAAGTAAGTTTTGCTAAAAAATCGCATTTTCAAAAAAAAATGTCCTAAAAATCCCAATTTAGCAAAAAAAGACAAACTAAATAAAACAGAAAATATTCACAAAATCCTAAAAAATTTAAACGATCAATTAGCCCCAAGTTTTATCAATAACCGCAATACCAACCGAAAAAATTAAACAAAAAACTTAAAAAACAAAAAATAATTTTTTTATTAAATGTTTAACAAGCTATAAAAACTTAACTAAAAATCGCAACTTGAGCAAAATCTGAAATAATACCAACATCAAATAATCAATTTTTGATATTACTTAAATATAAAACTATAAAAGTAAAAAAATTTAAATTTCCTAAAAAACTAAAAATCAAAACTATACAAAAAAAAAAACCAAAATCTCACTAAAACCGAAATTTCACTATAAATTAAAAGTAATATTTTTCTACTTTATTATCTCAAGTCATCGATCTAATTCAGCAGAACTTTAGCTACAGAATTATTGAAAACAGAAGCACTGTGATCTATAGGCCACCGTCTGAAGCGGTGGCAGAAATTTTATTGATGTCAAATAAAATGATAATTTCATATATACATCACACACAACCCGCTTTCCCCCCGGAGGCATATTGTGTTTTTGACTTTTAATTCCTTATCGCCAATGCACCAGTCCCCGATGTTTGCATGAGGCCTTACACGGAAAGATAAAAACATTAGACTGTCCAATCAACTATTACCACAGGAACCGGTAACCCCACAAGATATTGCGAAAATTCCTGAAGGGATAGCGGTATATTATGACTGGTTATTGGTGAGGCCCTTCCGCTAGTGACATTCTGGCTGTGGTTTGGACCTGAATCACCGCAAGGACGATTTAGTCCGGTGTGCTGTTGCACTTCAACAGAAGCATCAATAACGTTAAGGAGTTTAGGTAGTCTCCAACTCCTAAAGGAGGGGTATGAGCATGGTCCTGTCAGCCATGTTCTAAAACTGCTACGTGTTATGTTGCTATGCGCAGCAAGGGAATTGATAGACACCGGTTTTACCCAGTGATAAAACCACCGTCAGGTTAAGGCAACACGCCAGATACTGACGCAAAAAGTAATCATATCACATCTTGTTTTATTCCATTTCAACATTGAGGCAAAATATTAATAACCCAGTTTTCCTCTTTTCATATTCTATTTCATTTTTTCTTTCTGTTGTCTATACAGGTTTGTCAGCTGTATTTAGTTTAGTTTCTATTATTTTACTTTTCTTTCATTCATTTTTAATCCAAAAAAGGTGTGTTCTTCTTTAGAAATTTTTACTTCGTTTATTCAACCAAATCGTTTTCCCATCTAAATCAGATTTTAGGTTCTGCTAAATGTCTTTTGAAACACCTCGAAAAATTAAGAATTTTGAATTTTTAAATGCATTTAAAGCGCGTATGTGGTTTAAAAGCTCTATCATTTCAGACCGTATTATTTTCAAAATATTTTGTTTCTGCACCAATGTGAGCTGTTTTAATAGCGTTAAGTGGACAAAAGTCAAGCTAAGCTTTTACAATATTATGGAATTTTAAACCATTTAGAAATAGTTTATTAATTTTTTAACAGACCTACTCCTGAAAATACATACATATGTATGTTTATAAATATTATTAAGTAAAAAGAAGTTTATGAACTTTTTACTTCATATGACCGTGATCTTGAATGCCTCTGTTGAGTTTTAGTTAAATAAAATTTTATATTTTCCCCACATTAAACCCTTAACCAAACGGAAACCTGCAGTACGTGCCAACATCTATTTTTATTACAAACAATTCAAATTGGTTTCTTTGCATTTTTCATTCACTACTTTATTATTTTAATTTACGTTGCTGCCGGTGCTGGCGCCGTCGTCGCTTCAGTTCTGAATGTATAAAATTAATTCGCTTTAAAATAGCAAAATGACGTAATTTTTGTCTGAGTATAAAAAAATAAATAAATAAAAAGCTATGTACTATACACCATTAATACATTTAAACTGATAACCAACAACTAGTGTTCACAACATATTATTGTAGGAGTAATAAGCAAAGGGATGACCAAATGGGAACGGATTAATTTCAAAAGTTCATGGCGGTTACTTATTTTTTAACTGACTTCAAAAAAAAGAAGGAGGTTATCAATTCGTCTGAATGTTGCTTTTTTATGTTTGTGCCCGCAGAATTCAGTCATTTCTGAACCGATTTCAAATTTTGAAAATTAAAGGGTGTCCCCATACAAAATACGTGTTTTTTACGTGTATTATGAACCGTAAAGGGCAGCCTTTTAAAATTTTAAAAAACTGTATATCACTGTAGCTGCCAATAACAGAATTTAATAAAAAAATACACTTAAAAATTAAAGGGTGTCCGCATATGTGACGTCAATTTAAATATATGAACCATTTGAACCATTATAGACAATCACTTGAACATTGGGCAGAATGTCCAATATTTATAATCAGAAATTAAATATTTATAATTAGAAGTTAAAGGGTGTCCCAATAGTTGATGTAATTTGATGTATATTGCAAAACTTTTGAACCGTAACAGAGTAACGGTTGAAATTTACAAAGAACCTGTAATTCTAAGTCCGTTATAACATCAAGTATATAATTTAAATTTGGAAACTAAAGGGTGTCCCCATAATTGATGTAATTTTACCTATCTAGCCCTATCTTTTGAACCGTTATAGACAAACTCTTGAAAATTAGACAGAATATCCACTACTATGTCCCGTATAATAACATTTATAAATATTTAAAATTATAAAGCGTGTCTCAATAGTTGATGTGAATTGATGCATATGGCCAAACTTTTGAACCGTTTTAGACAGATATTTGAAATTTACAAAGAATCTGTCCTTTAAAATAAGTGCTTAATTTAAAATTGTACATTAAAGGGTGTCCCCTAGGTGATATTGTTTAACCTATATGGCCATATCTTTGGAACCGTTTCTTTTGGTCACTGTGTCAGTAATAATAAGTGTAAAAAATAAAGGGTGTCCTCATATATGATTAATTTGTCGTATATGGCTTTATCTGCTGAACCGTTATGGATAAAAATTTGAACGTACAGAACGTATAAAACTACATATGTCCGTTAGAGCAACAAGTATTTGATTTGGGTACTAGTTCTTACAGATTACTTCCTTTTAAATTTTAGTTTAGAATTGATGCACATATATTTGTTTTGTAGTCGGTTCTTTTGCAAGAATTATTGATAATTTTGTTTATGTTTATATTCTTCATATAAGCTTTACTTGAATGTTTGTATATACAGTAGTCCAATTAACTATACGTACAGTGGCAAAACTATTCTTCGTATAAATTAAAATTAATGTTATAAAAGTAACATAAATATAAATATAAATATAAATATACTTATATATTATAAAATAAAACTGTAACTGAATTCCGTATCGATATGGAATACAAATTACAAAATTTTGGAATTTCTGTCTGTGTTCGCATCACGTAAAAACTACTGCATGAATTTTAATATACTTTTGTGTGAAGGTACCGCGAGTCATTTAGGATAATTGTTCTCTTTTTTAAAATATGTCATTTAGATAACTAGCTGTACCCACACACGTTGTGTGCGTCCTGACCATATTTTTCTCCATTTTGCTTTGAAATTAATCCACACCAAATTTTAAGATTCTTACCAATCCCTGGATAAAATTCTAAAATTTATATAAAATTCTAAAAATTATTGTAAAGCTCTGTAAAAGGTGTTTAAAATATTTTAATAACAATGTAATTCCACAAAGTATAAATACAAATCAAATACAAATTTTATTTAATTAGCTATTTGCCAGTAAGTAATTCATATTTTTAAATTATTTTAAAACAGCGCCATCTATTGCGCAACTGTGTTTAAAATATCACGCTTTCAAAAATAAAAAGTGCCTTAAAGTATGCAGTACCTTTAAATCGGTAAAAAAAGTTATTTTAGCGAAAAAAAGTATCCTATATTGTGATAAGGATACTAAGGTACCTCCTCACAAAATTTTGTTAACTTTTAGGTGATGCGAACACAAAAAGAAAAAACAGACAGACAGGAAATGAGTTACTATATTATTATATGTATAGATAAAATACTGAAAGTACGCAAATTGACCGATTAAAATATACTGACGACTTGGCAGCACCTTTTATTTTTGTAAGCGGGAAATTTTAGACACTATATACAGAAATCTACAATTTGTGTGAAAATGAATTCGTCAAGTTAAATACGGTTTTTAAAATACATATATAGCATGCGATAAAAAAGTTTTCCCGTACATTCAGTATGTATTCTGCACAGATTTTCGAACTTCTTAAAGAAATATGTTACCGTTTCCAAACCGTTCCATTTTAGGGAATCAAATCTGTTGGAATGAAAAGTCAACTATAGCAGGCATGCACTTAAAATTTACACACAGTAATTAAAACTATATTCGCTATATAAAAAAGTATAAAAAAATAAATCTAAAAATTAAAGGGTGTTCCGATAGTGACGTGATTTGCATATATGTACATGGCCTAAGTTTTCCAGCGTAATAGGTAGACTGTTGAACTTTTTACAGAAGATTTATAACCGTGGCCGCTAAAGCAAGCAACACTAAAACTTATAGGGTGTTCCAAAAGTGACGTGTTTTTCACGTATATTATCTGATTTATTTAAATCGTAATAGTTAAACTCTTGATATATTCATAGAAAGTGTACTACCATGGTCGATATAACAAAAAAATTAAAGGGTTTTTCGACAGTGACATGTTTTTCCGCAATAGGTAGAGTCTTACCATGACCGCTATAACAAAAATTACTAAAATTTAAAGGGTGTTCTGATAGTGATGCGATTTGGCGAATATGACTTTAATTGTTTAAACGTACGAACGCTATAGCAAAAAAAAATTAAAGTTTTTTGCGAACATGACACAAATTTACGTATGTATGTGTATGTTATTTTTGAACCGGAATAAGAAGATAAATTAAATCTCCACAAAGTATGTATAATTTGTCCTCTACCACAAGTAAAAAAAAAACACGAAACCAACAATTAAAAGGTTTTTAAATAGTAAGATGATTTTGCTCTAATTTTAAATTTGAGCAGATTATATTTTACAATATCTTCTATAACAAAAATTAGCTACTTTCTCTGTAAAACGTTATAGGTAGACACTTGATATTTACACAAGTTATTAAGTACTATGCTCTAGTAAAGAGTGTTTTTTATAGAGGTATAGAACTTTAAATTGGCATTACTTTTCAAGATGGCGACCGATTTAACAGCTGTCAAGCCTGAACAACGCTTGCAAATAGTGCAATTTGGGCCCAAAACGAGATTACTGTTGTTCCCGATTTTCATAAGCGAATTTTGTTTAGCGATGAAGCATACTTCTGGTTGAATGGCTACGTCAACAAACAAATCTGCCGCATTTGTAGTGAAGGTAATCCTCAAGTGTATGTCGAAACACCGTTACATTCAGCAAAACTGACTGTTTGGCGCGATTTATGGGCTGTTGGAATCATTGGTCCGTACTTTTTCAAAAACGATGGTGGCCAGAACGTTACAGTCAATGGTGATCGGTATAGAGCCATGATTACTAACTTTTTCATTCCTGAATTGAATAACCATGATGTCCAGGAGATGTGGTTTCAAGAAGACGGCGCAACATGTCACACAGCTCGTGCCACAATAGATTTATTGAAAGACACGTTTGGTGACCGCCTAGTTTCACGTTTTGCACCTGTGAATTGGCCTGCAAGATCTTGTGATTTAACACCGCTAGACTACTTTCTGTGGGGCTATGTAAAGTCATTGGTCTATGCGGATAAGCAACAAACGCTTGACCATTTGGAAGACAACATTCGCCGTGTTATTACCGATATACGGCCACAAATGTTAGAAAAAGAATCGAAAATTGGACGTCCAGATTGGACTACATCCGCGCCAGCCGTGGCGGTCATATGCCAGAAATCATATTTAAAATGTAACGCCACAAGATTACACTGTTCAACAGCATTTTTGTAACAGAATAGCGACCCTATAATTCTGAAAGGGTATGTTGAGTAGATAATTTTTGTAGAACAAACTTATGGTCCAGCACGTCTGAGTTTTTTTTACAGTGGGTCAAAGTTTTCATTTTTTGGTCGAAGGAAGCATTATACTATATGAAAAAAATGCTGTAAATTAATATCGTAAATATCGTAAAGCTTTATTTACAACAATGGTGTCTTTGGTGACCCCCACTGAAATTTTCCGGCAAACATTTTGTAGAATATGTTAATCCTTAAATGTCCTTTTTTAAAGGATATTTTTTGATTTTCTCGAAAAAAGGGTCAAATTGACCCATAAAGAGACCAGTTAGAGGGTTAAGATCTTCCACAAAAATAATCCTCATACAATTCCACAATACAACTCTGACCATAAGAATTCTCTCAGACATTAACTTACAGCATTTTTTTCATAAATTTTTAATTTATTGTTAGAATGAAAACTATATCTCCATATGTATGTACGTGTGTTAACGTATGTCAATGTATTAAACAAATAAAAAAGCAACTCGTCATCTGGGTTAGAAAAAAAAATCATACATGAGACTTTTTCCTTGGCATTTAAATTTTATTCGCTTTATTTGGAAATGAATGTAATGACACAAGGCTTAACCACCCTTAAATGCTACTGAATTATTATGCTTTCAACCCTATTGAGTAGTTAGCCTACGTAACAATTCAGCTGTACATTATTTTTTACTTAAAAAAGACCATCACCAAAGAAAGTCTTGACAAATAGTGTGGGGACTCTGCACTATCAATTTCAGTGGTTTAAAATTGATTTTCTGCGTTCCGTTGTGGTCGTATCAGTACAAATGTCGTCAAACGCCCAAAAGAGCGAAAACTAGTTGATAAAATCCATCTTAGTATATGAAAAAGCTATCCGTGAGTTGGGTGACGTTATTGCTCACTCACGATCATAAGCTGAATCAAAGGCGATATTAAAGCACAATCCGAACGGAATGGCTTAATAATAATACACTAGAGTGATTGGCGTGTTGCCTTAACCTGGCGGTGATCTTACCACTGGGTGAAAATAATGCGTAAATTTTCTGTGCCAGCGACACCCCAAAAAGTAATTTTAGAACATGACTGACAGGACCATGCTCCTACCGCTTGTTTAGAAGTTGGGGACACTTCACACTCGATTGGTACCTTCGTCGAAGTGTAACAGCACACCGGGTAAAATCGCCATTCTGTGAATTAAGTCCAAACCACAGCCACCAGGTTACTCCCCCGAGGGTCTCACCAATAAGCGGTCATAGAAATTTAGGGAAAACCCTATCGGGGTTAAAGATTCCAGTGCAACCAGAAATTTTGACATTGTTCAAACCTCGAAGGTTCTTACCTGCCAGTTTCAGGTCTCTGTTAGCTTCAAGGAGTGGTGTCCTCATATCCCCCGAGAGTAATGCTTTTATTAAATTAAATATTCATCTCAGCATTCTAATCTGAGTAGAATCTTTATTTAAACACATAAATCACAATTATATCATGTCAAAACAAATTAATTTATTTTCCGATTGCCTTCTTCTAAATAAATTTGTAATTTTAATTAATTTTGTGATATTCTCTTCTGTTGAATAAAATAAAATTGTTGCATACAAAAATAGAACTTAGCCTAATGCATTAAACACATAAACGACAGCGGCTACACCGCTACATGACTACAAATGACGTTGGATACAATCGTCGCCGTGTAGTCACCTATTGAATTATATTGAAGACGACAGCTACATATTGTAGAAACACTTATTTTACTTTTGAAAAAAAATTACTTTTTCAAAAAATACTTTTATGAAATCAAAACAAATAACCTTTTGATTGTAAATGAATTTGTATTTTTAATTCAGTGACATTTTCTTATGTTGAATAAAATAAAATTGTCGCAAACAAAAATAGAAATTAGCCTAAGTTAGCTACAACTACATTGGTGGTCGTGTAGTCATGTAGATGTGATGTCATCAAAATAATCGTTTCCTATAAAAGTTTGTATTTTAATTTTGACAGTTTGTAGCCGGTAGCCTGATGTTGTCTATGTGTAGCTATGATGATGTCAAAATAATCGTCTTCAACGTGTGTATTTTAGTTTAGACAGTTTGTAGCCGGTAGCCCTCTATTGTCTATGCATTTAATGCATTAAGCACGTTCACGTTCTCCACAAAGCAGTTTAAATCGGCGGTTCGCGATACGGTGCTACTTTTATTTATATTCTAATTTAGGTTTTTTCCCATATTTTTTAAATACAAAGTCAAGAAGTTTTTATTCAACACGATTCATACTGACAGTAATCAATGGAAAAAAAAATATTTACATGTGAATGGATGTGAATGTTAGACAGGGTTGCCAAATTAAACGGGATACAGGGGATGTAAAAGGGACACAATTTCTAAAATATTATTTTAAGTAATAGGCCCTAATTACCGCGACGCGAAGGATCTTTTGTACAAACTTTACCATCATCGAACAAGTTCTAGGTTGCGAATAAAGCCGACAATCTTATACGATGAGAGTTCATTCACATACAACAATAGAGAGCCAGCTAGGAATTTTGTTCTACGAGAGCCTAAAGCAAGGCAAAGCAAAGCTTTAAGTCACTCTTATCTACATAATATATCTTAAGCACAAATTGTGTTTGTTTGTCGGAAAACTATAGCTGACTACATCAGTAGACCGATCTTCCTAAAATATGGTATGCATTTGGTAAAATAGGGTATGTATTTTTTTGATATTTCAAGTGGACGTGGCACTCCCGTACAAAGTAAATATTTATTATCGTCTTGAAAATATTGTTATCGTATACCTAGAGAACTAAAATTAATAAAGTATTAACCCTCTTATTAATGTACAGGCCGAATTAGAACAGTTCGACCAATATTCCTCGTTCTTCGTCGAATGTAACCACTAACATTCAGGATGTTATCGGAAAGCGGATAAAGATCTATTTTAAGCATCTTTAAATACATTGCTGCATGTTTCTCTAATTCTGTTTTACGTTTATATTTTTGTGAATGTTCGAGTTTTTAATATACCGAGATGCAACTGTAATCGTTCTTAAACTGAATTTTTCCCAAGTTTGAAGCTGAGGCACTGCCCCATGACTAAATTCCATATAACTCCATGTTAGTTTAAGGAGGAGGAGGAAATCTAAGATTTATTTTTACTGCTTCATTTGTACCAATTTTGATTCAATGTAATTTTTCCAGGTTAAGCGTCTATCAAGACGTATTTTACCTCAGAGTGTAAAGGTATAATTTGGTTATTTATTCGAATAATTCGAATAGGTGGACTCAAGTCGCTACATAGTGTAAAATTTATGTGGGTACAAATATGTTGCTTCTTTTTTATTCTCCACAATCTATCTATATATATAAAGCAGAAAATGTGTTTGTTTGTATGTGTGTTTGTCGGAAACCTATAGCTGCCTACACCAGTGAACCGATCTTTCTGTAATTTTCACAGTTTGTTACTAGATATTCGGTTGGTAGAATAGGGTACTTTTTGCTTTGATATTCGACGTGGGCGTGGCAACTCCCGTACAAAGTCAATATTTATCATCGTGTAGCTTGTTTACAGTAATAGGTAGTGCCTTGATATTTTGCACCCGTAACCTCTACATTAACGTACAAAATTTATATAAAGATAGACTGGATTGGAATATTGGGCGTGGTACCTCTCAAGCAAAGTGAAAAAATATTATCCTGTATCTAAAGAACTGAATTGGGTAGCACCTTGGAATTCCGCACCAGTAACCCCCATATTAACGTACATTGTGAAGCTAAACACAGGCTGAATTGGAATAGTGGGCGTGGTAGCTTCCATACAAAGTTAAAAATTGTTATCGTGTTCTTGCCGAAGTACAATAGATAAGGCCTTGAAGCTTTGCATGAGTAACCCCAATGCGCATAGTCTACCAAAATACAAACTGGATTGGGGCAGTGGGCGTGATACCTTCTATACAAAGTGAAAAATTATTATCGTGTACCTGAAGAACTACTATAGGTAGAGTCTTGAAACTTTGCACAAGAGTAATGTTCATAGACTAGCAAAATACAGACTGGATTGGGACAGCGGGCATGGTACCTTCCGTATTAAGTGAAGAATTATTTTTACCTGGAGAACTACAATATGTAGAGTCTTGCAACTTTGCACAAGTAACCCTCAGAGTATTGTGTAAAATACAGACTGGATTAGGATAGTGGGAGAGGTGGCTTTTGGGAGGTAAAGTAAAAAATTATTATTGTGATTGGATGACAACCGTAGGCGTCGGACCTTGCATATAAACTAAAACATTTTCGATATGAGAATAGCGTGCATTTCCAAGTTAAAGTTTGTTTGTGTTTATTGTATTTTTTGGGGATGGGTGCGAAGCGCACTGTTGATAGCTAGTTCTAAATAAAGTATATGGACTTGTAAGTATTGGGGTGCTACTTAGGGACTTTCATGTACGCTTGGTTGCTAATTGGCGTATCTGCGGTGACCTAGCAAAAGTTTCATTTGTTTTATTTAATTATACTCCACATAAAAAAACCATCTTAATTCAAACATTTGACTTTGTGTTTGCTGGGTTATTTTTAAATAAAAAATAAAAGAATTATATACACATACATACATACTTGATTTGAATTTTTAAGTTACTTTTTTTTAGACAAAAAAAATTATAGACAAAAAAAATTAAATGCGATATTTTTATGTTAAGGGATTTTTGGAGAACTCTTGTTTGCAACAAAAAAAAAGATATTTGAAAACTCTGGCCTACGTAGTCAAGAGAAATAAACAAAAGATACATAACTGAGCAATAAAATTATTAACAAAAATGAGAAATCAAAAATGGGATATTCTCCGGCAATTTACTGAGAGCCGGCATATAAACTTAAATGAAAACAATAACTTTAACATTCAGTTCTCCCTGACCGCCTTATCAGACTACATTAAGAAAAATATTTGCGATGAACAGCAACAACGAATTTTTAATAAACAACCCATCTATAGAAATCCAACCGAAGCAAAACTTCCACTTTAGATATGTTAGTGAATTGACTGGGAATACACATGGAGCAGTCAGTGGCCAGCAAGGTGATTATCCAAAGATTAAATTACTTTTGCCGAAAAATGGCCACCTTGACGACTTTGGAAATAAACGTGATTTTTTTGTGCTTTGTTCATTGCATTGCTATGACAACAAAGCTCTGTCGCCTCACCTTCTGATGCTAAAAGGGGAAGCGGAACTTAACTATGATTTTATATTTGAACAAATGGAAGAGGTTAAAGAAAATCCAATTGAGCGGGTTTGGAATTTAAGAGAATACGTTATAGTGCGGTTAACAGCAGCAAATTACAGTAAATCATTTCAAAAAAAGCAAAAACTATATGAAGGTTTAGCACTGCCATTACAATTCGAACACATATTGGGACAGTTAAATCTGAATGATTCCCGGAGAGTAAAAGACAGTGGAAAATTAAACGTAAGTTGAACAAAAGCAAAAGTTTTTATACTCTTTACTTAAAAAGAAAAATACAATTTTTGTTAGTAGCAAAACATTTGGTTTTTAAAGCATCGAAATTTAGTGAGAACTTTATTTCACAAAAAAAAATTTTAAATAATTTTTCTATTTTAAACTAATATCTTAAAAAGCTGAGAATACACCAAAAACATTATTTAAAAAAAAATTCGAAGTTCGAAATTTCTCCCAAAATATCGAAATTAAACCAAAAAAACAAAATTCCTACAAAGATTTAACCAAAAAAGTGAAATACCACAAACATCGAAAATTTTACCTAAAAATCGAAATTTTATAAAATTTCGAAATTTAATAATAAAGCCGAAATTTTACTAAAATTTTTTTACCGGCTATTCGAATCGCATGTAATTTCTGCAATATGTAGTCATATATTTTTATTCTTGCTACTGAAAATCTTAGATCTTTAAAAAACTAGTTTTGAGAATTTTGGTATTTCAAAATCAGCTATTTCAACAACTCCTCGGGCAAGTTTGGTGACAATGCTAGACGTCTACATCAAATACGTATCTGCCAAAGATACGACAAATCTTTTGCTGTAAAAATACTGAGCAGGGATGAGCGGAAGGAGAACTCCGTAATTCGAAACAGTGCGGTTTCAATTTTTACGGATGGCTCCAAGGCAGACACGGAAACTAGATAGGAGATTTTCTCTGAGGATCTTGATCTTTCCGTTTCACTCAGGCTTCCCGATACCTGCACCGTGTTTCAGGTTGAAATATATGCTATATTGGTAGCGGCAATGAGAATTGAAAAACTTTCAAAGCAGACGACAGCTGTTTCTTTCAATCTATGGCCCTACTGAGAGGTGTGTGGGATCCAGGGCTTGAAGACTGGACGTACGTAATAAATGCCCTGGGGGATTTTAATACCCCCTCGACCAAAATTTCTAACCCGCTATAGGAATGGTCACTAAAGGAAACGTCTCGCAGGGGGTATACATTAACCCCTTGCAGATTGTCTTTAATTCTTTGGCCCTCGGAAAAATATCGATATCACATCTTGTAGGCATCATAACGAGGCACTGTATGATTGGACATATTTCGGAGCGTATGTGAATCTCTCGTGGTGAGAGCTGCAGAAGTTGTATGGAAGGAAAAGGAATCAGTTTAACACCTCCGTGACTGCCCCTCTCCAAGAACAGAAGCTCAAATTTCTGGACCAAAGATTCTTTCAGGACCAGGAATGTCTCAGGGTCGCAACACTGAGTTGCCTGATAGGTTTTGCGAGAAGCTGCACGTAGTTCTTACGAAGTAAGTTCTATAGGCTACAGTGGGCGTAGATGGTTGTCAGGGTATCACAATGGGCATTAATAACCACCGGGTGATCTTTTCTTGTGTGAGCGGACCGTTTAACCTACCCTAACATATGCTTAAAACCCGAAAATTTAATAAAAACCGTATTTTCACCAAAAACAAAGGTTTCACCAAACTAAAGTTTTCTAAGCAAAAATCGAAAAATCGAGTTTTCTTCTAAATATTGATTTTTTAAGTAAATATATAAAAAAAAAACTTTTCACCAAAACAGAAAAATCATTACAAAAAAGTTTGCATTAAAAAAATATTTTACAAAAATTGCATAATGTGCACAAAGTCGAAATTTTACTTAAAAAAAACTATTTTCACCTAAAATTCGAAATTCCGTAATAATTTAAAATTTAAGCAAAAAATCTAAATTTCTTAAAAAATTTGTAAAAAATTTAAAATAAATTTTCATAAATTTTTTTATTCATGTTTTTTTTTTATTCATAATTTCTCTTCAACAAAAAAAAAATTATTTAAATATTAAAGCTCCTATAAAGTGCGGCGGTTAAATTTTTTATTTGAAAAATTTTACATTGATACCCATTTAGTGTCTCACACTTTTTTCCTTTAACTAGGTCTGTCTGGGCTTTACTATATTCGAAAGAGATTTCTACACCAACACATATTCACTGTATAGAGACACAATATTTTCCTGCAACATTTACCACGGTGATGATTTAAAAATCAATCGTCTGTGTAATACAAAAGGAAGTGTTCTTGGCGGCACCGAAGTAACCATGTTAATAAGAATTGAGCCAAATTTTCCACTTAATGTTGTCATTAAAAGAATTGATGGCACAACAAAAGAAACCATATGGTCCGCAACGGTAGACATACAACGAAATAAAATTTTTGGAAATGCTGCCATAACATTCACAATGCCTCCCTACAAAGGACCTGTAACTACAGATGACGAAATTGAAGTTTTTATATATCTCAGGGTTGGAAATACAACGTACAAAAGTGATAATGTAAAATTCTATTATATAAACGAAAGGACAATGAAGCGTCCAAGAATAAATGACCAAGAAGAAGGCTACGCAATAGAAAACAGGGAAAAAATTTTAAAACTGGGCACTAGTAGAGATTATTTGTCATTTGACAATGTGTTGATGTTAACGTCTCCGGATAATAAAGTTGCTTTTAAGAAAGCCAGCAACGATTTAAAATCAAAAATTGACGAAATTTTCAAAATCTCACAGGATTTGGATATTACAAGATCTTATGGTTGTATAGGTAAGTTTAAGGAAAAATAGAAAAAATTCAATAATGAAATAAAGTCTTTTTAGGATGCTCCTCTGCTTGGAACATTGTTTTGTAATTTTTTCATTTAATTTTTATTTTTCAGAATCCATATTATATGACGCTTTAGAATCCACCGATGCTCTTATACATCTTTATAAAAAGGCCAACGCCTCAAACAAAAAATATCTTATTGCAAATTTTCGTAATAAAAATCGGGAAAATCTTCTACACTGGGCTTGCAAATGGAAACATTTTAATAGCATACGTCCCCTAATTGGCCTGGGTTGTCATATTCACGAGCAAGATAATATGGGTAGAACACCTTTACATATCGCACTAGCTGCTAAACATACCGAGTGTATATCAGTATTTGAAAAACTTCTGAAAGACCACTCACAGTATCCCAAAGAAGTTGAGCTGGATTTTATAAAAATGTTTAAAATTTATAATCACAATGGTCACACAGTTTTACACGAAACTGTGCTGGGCGAATATGATGAATTATTCGAAAGTATTGTGACATTTTATAACAAACATAAAATGAATATTTTGGATTATGAAGTATTGGGAAGTGGAGATTCAATTGTACATTTAGTAGCTGAAAATAATTTGGCGAACATGTGGCCATTAATTAACAAATATATTCCTGATTATATGGCTGCTGAAAATTATGCGGGTATTACAGTTCAGGACTTGAGGAATTCCGAATCGAATACAGATGAAATGGATTCGGATGAAATGGTTTCAGATGAAATGCAGTCAGATGAATTATTTCTAAAGTTAGAAATTTAAGTTTAACAATATTTTATCACTATTTTATAATTAAAAAATAAAACTCCAGGTTTTACTCAATTAAATATAAAGCTTACAATTAGAGTTGGCAAAGTATTGAGTAGTGGGTACCAAGTAACGAATATTTTTTATTATTTTTTGTGAGTTCTCGATATTATTAGGGTATCTCACGACTTCGACGATTAAAGTCTGTTGCTATTATCTAAACGGAATTATTGAGTACTATGACTACCATTAAGTATCCGATTGAAAGTTATATAGTATCAAGTAGTAGAAATTGTCATCACTATTTGCAAATAAGCAGCTTTGTAAGAGAGAGAGAGATAGAAGCAACACCTACACATAACAACCTGCTAACAAGAGGCATAATCACTTTTCAAATGGCGAATTCGAATTTGAAACATAAAACATTTTTTTAAAAATCTGTCAAGTGCGAGTCAGACTCATGCTTGAAGGTTTTCGTAAGACCTTCAAAGTACAAGTCTTAAATTTTTTACATCTTATGGGGCAACCTTTAATTTTCAATTATATCTTATACTAGGAATTAAACATGGTGAAGTAGAAAACAAACTGTGTTCCATACTTATTTGTGACCATTTTTATAAAATTTTGAGTTTCTGAGTTCTCTGACGGAAATAGCCACTGTGTCCAAACCCTTCCATCTCAGAGAATCAAACCTGAAGGAATAGGCAGACAATACCTTACATACATACGTAGTATAAGATAAAGTATAGTAATCATGAAAAAAATCGAGGTCGGGATTTTAAAGGATTTATACGTTTAGAGGTCTCCTGAATCCATTTTGACTATTTTCGCGATGATGTCTGAGGGTGGGTGTGTATGCCACTATTTTTGTGGAGTTTGTACAGGCCATACCGTTTGACATATCAAAATGAAATTTAGTATGTGCCTTTGTTATGTGGAGATGAAGAGCTGTATAGTTTTTGGGCATAATCGGGAGGGGGCAAGGGGTAGTTTCCTTACCCCCAAATTTTGTGAACGCTCTACTGGTCATACTGTATGATATATTAAAACGAAATTTAGTATGTAGCTTTGGTTTATGGAGGTGAAGAGCTGTATAAATTTTGGGCATAATCGGGAAGGGGCAAGGGATAGTTTACCCAACACCTCAAATCGAAAATATTTTTTTTTCGATTCGAATATACTTTGAACTTTTATTCATTATGTAATATATCTAAAAAAAAATATCTGTTTCCATTTGGTATGGTACTCTGGTATAGGCCACTCCAGTTTTATTTCAGAAAGTATTTGTGAACATTTTATAACATTTTCCTTAGAGAACTCATATGTGACCCGGTCTATGACTCAAAAACAAAATTTCGAAAAATTAACTGTTAAAGATAAACAATGCATTTCGCCAGTTTCTTAGTAGTTTTTCTTTTGCATTATGAACAGTCATGCCCAAAAGGCAAAAAATGCAAAAGAGCATAAATGAGATAAGTTCGTGTGTGTATATAAAGAGCGATTTTTTTTTTTTTCAATGCAAAACACAAACCAGTTTCTGACCCAGCGTTGTCAGGTTTTTGGGGATTTTATCCCCAAAAAAATCCCCAAATCGATTTTGACTTACCCTAACTTCTGTTCTACTATTTGAATATTTTCAATTTTTGACTTTTTAATTGTTTAACATCTGCTTTACAAAAATATTCCAGAAACCTGACGTGTGTCACTTGTGAATAATGTCTGTCGAAGAAGAATTTAGCGAGGTTTTTCAAACATATTTCTGTGAAAACGAAGAGAATGATAATGATTCTTTCGTTGATGTTGGTATCAATTACGAGGACGAACTACAAGCATTGTTTCAAGCTGAAGATCAAATGGAAGTGGATGAAAATATTTTTACAGTGGACTTGTCTATTACAGATAACGAAGAAAAGGAATTGGTAAATAAATTTATTTCGCTCATTTGTGCTCTTCTTTCTCTACATTTTTAGTACACTTCTAAGTAAGTTAGGACTTTCTAGTTTTCACCACGTGAAAGAGCGTCTCAAAAGCTATCGAAACCAAAAAAAAAAGTGGAAAAATTTTTTTTGAGTCATAAGCCACCTTTTTATAGGCCGGGTCACTTATACTAAAAATTTTCACTAAATTACATTTGCAAAATGTTATAAAACTGTTCACAAATGCTTTTGAAAAAAAAAAGAGTGAACACAGTTTGTTAGTATGATCTATTGTCTACCTATTCCAGCAAGTTTAATTCCCTGAGATCAAAGGGTTTGGAACAATATTTCTAAAGAAAAAAGTTCCAAAATCTAAGCAGAATACGTACGAAAAGTATAGGAAAAGTTTTTAATCGCATGATATATTTTTTCAAAAACGTATTTAAATCGATGTATTTATACAGCCATGTGTTTTCTTTGCGTGTATCTTTTCTCCGTTTTTTTTTTTTTTCATTAAGAGTAATTTAAAAAAAATGTGTCATATTTAATCACTTACCGTGTTCCTTCCAAGTTGACGGCACTTGTCACAATCTGCAATGAACGAATAAAGATAAGAATGCATAAATAAAACATTTCTTACTTAAAGGTTTGGAAAAATTGTTAGTGCTAAAGTGCATTGAACTCATAGAAGACGTTTATTTTGACGCCATCATAGCTACATGGCTACATGACCACCGTTGTGGCTGTCGCCAACTTAGGCTAATTTCTATTTTTGTATGCGACAATTTTATTTTATTCAACAGAAGAGAATATCACATATAATTTTAAGCAAATCATTTTATTTTTTTAACATAATAAGGCCCATTATTATAACTTGCCTTTAGCTAAAGTTAGGATTTTGTTGGTGCGATAAATAGTTTTTCTTTATTAAAATTAAGCTAAAAACCACTTTTAACTATCACGTACTATAAGGACAAGCTATAGCAATGAGCATTATCGTCATTATTATAATGAAAAACTACTTATCGCTCCAAGAAAATCCTAACTTTAGCTAAAGGTAAGTTATAATAATGGGCCTAAAAGTATGTTTTGCAAATTTTTTATTTTTATATAAATGTAGTAGACGACAGTCTTCAATATAATTAAGTAGCTGTTTACACGACGATAATTGTAGCCAACGGCTTTTGCAGTCGTTTAGCGGTGTCGTCTATTTGTTGTAAGCATTAAAGATTAAATTTATGAAAATATAAAAAACTTAAAAATATCTATTCTATTTGGCGTCGTCGACACAATACGACGACATTTTGTGTCGACGGGCTTAAATTGGTATTTCTTTTGTCGGCATAAACTTTATCGATGACTGGTTATTTTTATTTGGTATTTTGTAAGAAAATGTGACGTCGAAATTATGTTATGTCGAGGACGATATTGTCCTCGTGGTTTTTATAAACGATTTGAAGAAAAAAAAATTCTTATTAATAAACAATTTATACTTAGGCCGTAGAAAAATGACCAGATTTTTTTTTTTTGCAATCTTCCTTACTTGAATGCGAATCGTATACGAAAAACATTTTTTTTTTTTCTTAATTTATTTATATTTTCGTTTTAACAATTTTCAATAAAAATTGTAAACAAAATAGAACAAAACATATATATGTATGTGTATTTTATGTCACTCAAATAGACGATAACCCGTCGACGTCGTCATAATTCTGTTAGGGAACACCAAATTATAATCGAATTGTTGACGACGTCGATACAAAGTGATATCGCCCCAAAAGTGACGACGATGACGCCAAATAGAATAGGGGTGTATATGTATAATGAAGAAAATATATAAAATTACTTTATGTCATATATGGGAGTTATTCATTATATTGACTAAATAATTGCCTATTTCTTTAGCAATAGTTTATAAATTTATAAGATTTTTCCATTATTTTTAATAATGATAATGGTTCTTAATACAACGTTTAATTAGTAACAAAATCATTATCATTTACGAATGACTATATAATTATAAAGCATTATCATTAATAGCCGCAGTTCTCGCAAAAAATAACGAACTTACAGTTATCAATGCCGAACCTTGTATTGCAGTCGTAAACTAACTCCGGGTTATAAATCGTCTCGCACTACCAGCATAAGTTTTTCATAGGTGTCATGTACAATTTTCGAACATTTCATAATATTTTTTATAGAATTTTTTAAATTTGTGTCCGAATGCAAACGGGCTTATAATTGTTTTTTATTTTTAGTTATTTAGTGCTACAACGATCATATACATGTTTGAGTTTTATAGGAACAATTGTTATACCCTTCACCACAGGTGGAAAAGGGATATACCCTAAGTTTCAATCAGTGTGTAATTTCTACATTTCCGACCCCATAAAGTATATATATTCTGAATCCTTATACATAGAGAAGTTGATTAAGCGATGTCCGTCTGCCCACCTGTGTTCGGGTTGAAATCAACTTTGCCAAGGCACCAGAAGAGATACAGAAAATTTAGGACCACCGATCTGATCTGCTAGGCATAGTTTCAAAAATTTCACTAATGGAATTCAGCAACATCAGACTCTTCCATTCGAGGCTGTGGGCAAAAAAAATACGCCTAGTTTTTC
>OX451216.1:18366811-18457811 GCA_949628195.1 Phasia obesa | reverse complement strand
AATTAATTTATTAATTCAAAAATAGTTCAAATAATATTCATATAATTTCACAGAGCGGGCACCGCTTTGACATTGTTAACTTCAACACTATTGTGTTAATAATCAAAATATACATTTGTAAAATAAAAAATATCTAATTGTTGTTAATTGCTAACCAAAGGATAGCTAATAGCAAGACAGATATATACCAATTTCAAATAAAAGAAAATATATAAAGAGAATAGAAATAAAGAAAAATGTTTGCTTGGTAGTATAATATAAAACGAAATAGTGTTTAAAAGTGTAAAACAATTTCAAAAAGCTCTATCTTCTATGAAATATAATGTAAAATTAAAAATTTCTCAGATTCTATTTCTTTGATAAGTTTGTTTAAAATAGAAAATTAATAACAATTGAAACTACCGGGTAGATTGATACAAAGAGTACTGATGACGGACGTAGCTGTCTAGAAAATGCATTCTGCTTTGCTGGTATCTAATTTTTCTTTATCTCTTTATAATTAAGAACTTAAGCCTAAATAATTAATTTATTAATTCAAAAATAGTTCAAATAATATCATATAATTTCACAGAGCGGGCACCGCTTTGACATTGTTAACTTCAACACTATTGTGTTAATAATCAAAATATACATTTGTAAAATAAAAAATATCTAATTGTTGTTAATTGCTAACCAAAGGATAGCTAATAGCAAGACAGATATATACCATTTTCAAATAAAAGAAAATATATAAAGAGAATAGAAATAAAGAAAAATGTTTGCTTGGTAGTATAATATAAAACGAAATAGTGTTAAAAGTGTAAAACAATTTCAAAAAGCTCTATCTTCTATGAAATATAATGTAAATTAAAAATTTCTCAGATTCTATTTCTTTGATAAGTTTGTTTAAATAGAAAATTAATAACAATTGAAACTACCGGTAGATTGATACAAAGAGTACTGATGACGGACGTAGCTGTCTAGAAAATGCATTCTGCTTTGCTGGTATCTAATTTTTCTTTATCTCTTTATAAATAAGAACTTAAGCCTAAATAATTAATTTATTAATTCAAAAATAGTTCAAATAATATTCATATAATTTCACAGAGCGGGCACCGCTTTGACATTTTAACTTCAACACTATTGTGTTAATAATCAAAATATACATTTGTAAAATAAAAAATATCTAATTGTTGTTAATTGCTAACCAAAGGATAGCTAATAGCAAGACAGATATATACCATTTTCAAATAAAAGAAAATATATAAAGAGAATAGAAATAAAGAAAAATGTTTGCTTGGTAGTATAATATAAAACGAAATAGTGTTTAAAAGTGTAAAACAATTTCAAAAAGCTCTATCTTCTATGAAATATAATGTAAAATTAAAAATTTCTCAGATTCTATTTCTTTGATAAGTTTGTTTAAATAGAAAATTAATAACAATTGAAACTACCGGGTAGATTGATACAAAGAGTACTGATGACGGACGTAGCTGTCTAGAAAATGCATTCTGCTTTGCTGGTATCTAATTTTTCTTTATCTCTTTATAATTAAGAACTTAAGCCTAAATAATTAATTTATTAATTCAAAAATAGTTCAAATAATATTCATATAATTTCACAGAGCGGGCACCGCTTTGACATTGTTAACTTCAACACTATTGTGTTAATAATCAAAATATACATTTGTAAAATAAAAAATATCTAATTGTTGTTAATTGCTAACCAAAGGATAGCTAATAGCAAGACAGATATATACCATTTTCAAATAAAAGAAAATATATAAAGAGAATAGAAATAAAGAAAAATGTTTGCTTGGTAGTATAATATAAAACGAAATAGTGTTTAAAAGTGTAAAACAATTTCAAAAAGCTCTATCTTCTATGAAATATAATGTAAAATTAAAAATTTCTCAGATTCTATTTCTTTGATAAGTTTGTTTAAATAGAAAATTAATAACAATTGAAACTACCGGGTAGATTGATACAAAGAGTACTGATGACGGACGTAGCTGTCTAGAAAATGCATTCTGCTTTGCTGGTATCTAATTTTTCTTTATCTCTTTATAATTAAGAACTTAAGCCTAAATAATTAATTTATTAATTCAAAAATAGTTCAAATAATATTCATATAATTAAAAAAGATAGATATAAAAATATTTTATTATTTCTTCTTTGTGCCAGAGAATATAAAAAATTCTTATCACAATTAAACAATGAAGCAGACACCTATAACACTTTAAACGCACTTAATTATACATAAAAATTTACAACTTTTTCTTTGTAGAAAAGTTCTATTGAAACTCGTTATACGAGTTCAAGAAAAAAAAAAAACAAAATTCGAACCGCAAGTAAGACGGAGAATTTTAATTTTTAAGATATATAAATCTAATTTTTGTGTTAATTTTTTGTACGAGTGTACGTACATACATACAAACACCATTAAATTAAAATTATTTTGTTCATTTTCTAAGTTTTTGCACTTTATATTTATGTTTGCGATGGAAACAAATTAAAAATATTAAAATTAAAAAATAAAAAAAAATGTCTTATATAAAACTTAAGGTGTGAACAGTTTTATTATGGTGACACTCAGACAAGTTTAACGCATGAAAAAGTATAAATATCTATGCAAAACATTTGATTGAAATGCAATTAATAATTTGAGTGATTTAAATTTAAGGAAATTAGGTAAAATTTTTGCACAATTATATTTAGATAATAATTCAAATTATTCGAGTTACAAAATAGATATCTTTTATAGGCACACAATCTTCACCGGCTAGTTACAGTATCAAAATCCATGTTATAACACATGTAAGCAACCATCTTGTCCTGTAGCAAATGATTACACAGGTACACAAAAAAACATTTTGTCTGCATACTCGCGAGTATAAGTAAAATAAAGTCAGCACAGATTCTCATTTTTACCGTGCTTAAGTTAAAGTTTATTTATTTTCTTTATGTAGAGGTAACCATCCCTAGATAAAATTCTAAAATTTTTATAAAATTCTAAAATTCTTATAAAAAATTCTAAAATTATTGTAGAGTTCTATAAATAGTGTTTAAAATATCCCGCTAACAAAAATTAAAGTTTTCAAGTTCGCAGTACCTTTAAATCGGTAAAATTGCGTGCTTTCACTACTTTTTTTCTATTTTCTCCAGGAAATGTGATATTTTGTGGAAAAAAAATGTCCTATATTTGAACCAAGATACCAAGGTACCTCCTTACAAAATTTTATTAAAATTCATTCAGAAGTTTTTACGTGATGCGAACACAGACAGACAAAAATTCTAAAAATTGCTGTTTTGCATTTCACTTCGATTACTAACTGGACCAGCAATAAAATTTTCAAAAAAGATTTCATGTACAGAAATGGGCCTGTAACAGTTATATTATGTGTATAGATTGAGTTAACACGCAGTAACGGTATTTTTCCATTTAAAGAAGACACTGAGGCAAACGAAATTATCGTAGTCGTAGGAGAAAAAAGAATAGTCAATGGAAAAAAAATAAGTTTTGACCGTTTATATATATATATATATATACATACATATTTATCATTTTAAGCTTATTTTATTTCACTGTTGTTGTTTATAAATATAAATTTCTTGTATCAAGTGAATTATACCGACAAAGTTTACAACAAAAACAAATAGCTATATGTACCTACTTATACTGCAGACATAAACAGTTTTAAGCATTGAAACCTTCAGTGTTATACTCGTATTATCGATTTTTATATTAATATAGTTATTGTTTGAAAATACTGCCAACAACAAGAACAAATACTACTTGTACAATAACTAGAAGTAACTATTAACTTTTTTTGCGCCTCTATAGTTTATTTTTAAATTTATGGCCATAATATTGGCCATAAAATGGTCTGGTATTGAACAACTAGAGTATAATTTGTTTAAGTTAATTTGCCAATTTATTTTCGATAATTATTTCGATTAAAAAATTTATTTAGTAAAATATTTATTTAGAAAGTATAGCTAATATAAATATTTCCGCAATAGCAGTCAAAATAGCTGTCTATTCCAAAAGTGGCTTAAGCACTTTCAAAGCGCTTTCGACTTGCAAAATAAAATCAAATCTTCTTTGAAAGAATTTAAAAATATAAAATGCAATAAAATGTTTAATATTATTTTTATTATTTTTGTTTTATTGCGTTAGTCTTTACCTACACCGTTTTTATATTGTTGTTAGTGAAATAGATCTGCACAAAAACATAAATATGAAAAAGCCAAGTTTCTATCCAAAAACTTCGGCCATCAAAAGTACTGAGATAAAAACTAAAATCAAGTATTGAGCCCAGCAAGAACTTAGTTAACATTTTTTAATCTCAGTATATTACGAACCGAAATTTCTGTATAGAAACTTGGCAGATACATACACGCTCAAATTCAGAATTTTTCATTTATGAGCGTTGAAATTTCAACATTTATGATATTTCTCATAAATGAGATTTCTAAAATTTTATATTTTTTCACGGTCATAAAATAACAACAAAGAATGCTATGTCTACGATCACACATTAATGAGTATAACTGATTGTTTATTTTTTATATTTTAACCTGACAATAGTCTCATAATTGGCTGAATATTACTAGACGCGTCATATTCACCCATTTATAAGATAACGCCCTTGTTGAACATAATATAACAATTAGCAATTTTAGAACACGGCTAACAAGACCCCTTGTTTAGGAGTTGGAGAACATCTAAATTGATGTATCAATTAATAGCTGCCGATTAACAAAACTTAAAATCAAAGTAAGTATTTAAAAAGGTCGAATAACAATTGGTAATCTTACATATGTATGTAACGGGTCCGCCAAATACCTTTTTTTTTTTTTGAAAATGCTATAAAAAAACTACTGAATATTTTCTCAAATTTCTTTTTTTATTTGAAAGTACAATCCTTCCGGTTAATAATGGAAAATAATTTCATTCATATGGCTGCCTCGGCTGGCCATGCAGTAGAATACACGATCGGTCCAATTTTTAAGCACATTATCTATTGTGTGCAGCTGTATTTCACCAATGGCTTCACCAATGTTGTCCTTTAAAGCGTTAATTGTCTCTGGCTTGTCGGCGTAACACTTATCTTTGACGGCACCCCACAAATAATAATGCAACGATGTCAAATCGCAGCTACGAGCAGGCCAAACGACATCAGCTCTGCGGCTGATAATGCGATCTTCAAAAACGGCCACTCCTTGCTCATTTTCGAAGAAAAATGGCCCAATTATGCCTCTGGACCAAAATCCGCACCAAACAGTGGCTCGTTTTGGGTGCATCGGCTTTTCAATGTATGCGTTCGGGTTTTCTGTGCCCCAAATGCGACAATTTTGCTGGTTTACATAAGATCAAAATGACCTTCATCTGAAAAAATGATTTTTATTTTGGCAAAATCGGCATCTTCTGTCAATATTTCCCTGAGTTGTTCAAGCGCATACACAACCATATTCGTTCAGCGGAAGGATAAAACTAATTATCTGTCAAATCAGACATGAACTAAGTGTTACCATTCACAAAATAAGCACTAGTTGAAAAAAAACGTTAGATCGCGGACCCTTTATATACTATATATATTATCAATAATTACCACAACGAGCACAGCGCCGTTTGTTCTTACCTACTTGCCTTTGGGCTTAAATTGAATGTTTCGCATGAAAACATTCGAAGTCTATCATTAAATGTGAATTGAAAATGACTAACATGTTGCTCAGTTTGGTACCAAAAAGCTATCGATTTCGGAGGATTGCTAATGATATTAGAAATAAAACGTCGGCAATATAAATTAACGACACCTTTTCGAATGTCGATTGTCGAGAAAATTTTGAAATTGTCGCGAAAATGTCGGATTGTGAATATTCGGTATATTTAGTATTATCGATAATTTATAGAACACTTACGTTTCGGCACTTCCTTACTTTTATTTTTTTCGAATGTCAGGACAAGTGGGTACTTTTTTCTGCGCAATGTATGTAGTTCTTTGTTAATTTTCTTTTTATTATTAAGCAACTTTTAATTTGTGTTAACAACCACTTGATAACTAATTGTCAAGAATTTTTCAAACATCTATCTGTTTAGTCAATATTTAAATTATGATACAAACATACTGAAGTTATTAGCAAAACAAATTTTGAGTGACATATGGAAACGATCATGTTGACTTTAGGCGATAAACTACGCAATTTGTGTCAATCAAAAAATTTATATCTTTTGGAGACAAAACTCAAACAGTTTTGACGTTACAATCTTGTTACTCGCTAATATGAAAAGATTTTGGTCTTTATAACACTTTTTAAAAATATGTACATACATACATAAGTAGATAATTCTGTAACAATTAGACAGGAAAAAGCGACGATAAATTTATGAATAAATGCAACACTCCCTATTGCCTACATACATACATACATACATACATACATACATACATACATACATACATACATACATACATACATACATACATACATACATACATACATACATACATACATACATACATACATACATACATACATACATACATACATACATACATACATACATTCATACATACATACATACATACATACATACATACAGATGTGTTCTAGATTAACGTGGGCTCCTGCCATGGTGGCTTAATCCCACGGTGCTCCAAACACCGAGTGAAATAAAGACGTAGACTAGCGCCCCCATTGTGTAGTATAACAACACTTTACGATTGCCACCAATCGCAATTTGTGTGTATACAGTCACAATGAGTAGCAATTTATATAATATGGCAAGCCTTTCCAAGGCAAGCCTAGATCCACATTATAACCTCTTGCTTAGGGGTTTGGAGACTATCCAAACTCCGTCTGTTGAGAGTGCAACAGCACACTTGATCGACCGTGCACCACATCTACATAAATCGATCTTAAACCACAACCACCACGTGTACCACCGAAGGGGACCTCACCAATAACCGGTCACAGAGAGGATAGGCTCTCTGTGGGGCCATCGATTCCCGTGGTACCAGTCCTTTGGGCACTGGCCGGGCCTCGAAGAGGACCCGCAATGTTTATCGCAGACCTTTTCTTCCAGATTTAGGCTCTAGGAACCCTAGCGTCTGGTGCCCCTATTTTCCCCGAGTGAACCGAGTCAAAGCATTTGCCATTCCTGCAGTGACAATTGGAACCCCCGGGGGTACATACATACATACATATATACATACATACATTCATACATACATATATAAAAATGAAAATGTCACAGAAGATGCAAAGCAAACCTTCTTTAAGTGTTCCCGCTGATCACAAAATCGGAGAGAATTGGCGAGCTTTGCGGGACCATTACGGACCGAGAATATAATCAATAATACGATAGCAGACGAGAATAACTGGGCAGCAATTGCTAAATATCTTTCGAGACAATCTTTCGGACCAAGAAGGCCGATCTGGACGCTGCAGAAAGAGAGATAATGTTAAGTACACGGGCAGCAAGTAACTTAAGCGCAGATTAGTTTAATTTAATCAAAACGAATGTCGATATCCTGCTGAAAATGAGCGGCTCCTGGACCTAGGTTAACGAGATGATGGTCTAAGGCCAAGCAAGGAACAACCTCGAGGTAATGCGCACGCATGCAAAGGATGTCATTCTCAACGGGTGCTAAGGGGAGTTTTAGTCGGTACTCCACGCCAATGGTAAGCCCGACAGACCCACGTATGATGACGACCGTGCGTAAATGCAGTTCTACCTTCTTACCGCAAATAAAAATTAGCTGAATTATAGTAGACTTCAAGATATTTTTTAATAGAAATACAGGGTGGTCCAAATGCAAGCATATTTTCTTTATTAAAAATAAAAAAATACGATTTCATTCTTGACACTGCCGCAGCTGCCTTCGCAGTATCACATTCTTCCAGTCGTTGGTTCTAACTCACGAACATTTCGGACGTTACGAGTATTTTTCTTAAGGGTCTAGCATAGCATCGTCCTAATTAGCGAAGTTAAAAATCGAAGTAAGATGAGACTGTCCCCGTAAATAGGCTTTGGACGACGGGCAGACACATATAAAATGTAGATGCTGTGGAGGCCTTAGTCCCAGGCAAATGTTAGCAATTACCATAGATTCTGTGATGGGGAACAATGCCGACATGTATTAGCCGCCAGTCTGAAATCACTACAATCAAGAGTAAAAGACTAGTGACAGAACGAGGTTCAATAAAAGTAAAGTAGTCGTAAATTACCAGTCACCAGAAATGATTATGAAACGATGGGCGGAGTACGTATCCGTTTACCAGACGAAATTGCTTTGGTTGTTGCATGCCTTGGATCACCTCATTGCATTGCACTTGACAACGAATCGACACACAGGTACAGCTGGGAATGAAGCAGCAGAGCAACTATAAAAAATGGCATCTGCTGTGAATTTCTGTGGACCAGAACCCAGGGTATCACTGGGTAATGCCTCAATACAAGCGAAGATCCTTCAATGGCTGAACTCACAAAACCTTAAAAACGTGGAGGGAGGCTACTACATGCAGACAGGATCGAATGGGGCTCAAAGACCAACTTGGCAAGAAGGCCAGCAAGGTGCTTAGATATTTTAGAGGTACCCTAAGCTGGATAACTGCGTTAGAGACAGCTCATGGAAACTTCAAGTTCATCTAGCTAAGATAAAAATCGAAGATGATGATACCTGTAGACTATGCCTGGCTAGCATAACACTTAGGACAACTTGGGCAGAAGATTGTTAAATGTCGATGCCATGGGAGAACTAAGCCTTGGAAAAATGCTTAAAATCACTACAGACTCCCTGATGAGAAAAAAGGCCGACAGTTACCAGTCGACAGTCTGAAATCACTAAAGTCTAGATTAATGGATAGTTGTAGTACGAAAACTCAATGAAATTAAAGTTGCCAGTTAGTTGCCTATAATCATTGAGAACTTAGAAAGAGATCTGCTTCGATATTCCCCCTACACTAATATATGTACATATAAGGAACGAAGGGGGTCGAAAAGGGACCTATTAAGCTAGTGGACTTCGGTGTAGCCCTAAAAAAATATACTGTTGTAAAGGCTTGGCAAAATACCTACGAAAGTATATTTAAGCACAATTATAATTTGAAATAATTAAATATTAAAAAATACACAGACATTTTTGCCTTGTAATTAATGCTATAACTCTTTTAAGTTAACAATTATACAATACGTGATCTAGGGCTGTTTGCATTCAAATGACTTTTCACATTTTTATTATACAAAACTCAACTGAAGTCAAATAAAAAAATTCAAGAATAAGTGTATCTAAATAAGTGATGATAGAAGAAAAAACTGTTTGTATAATTTTTTATATTTAACTTTCTTATCGCAATAAGACAACACCTAACCCCAAGATAAATAAATCTAATCAAATAGAAAAAGCACAAAAATATCTAAAACTGAGGCAGCTCTAAAATGTTTTTGTTAAAAACAAGAAATCATGTTTTAAAAAAGCTCAACACAAACATACGAAAATATATTTATTTTAAACTGTTGCTTTGTAAAGAAAAAAAATAAAACAATTGCAAAATTATTAAGACGTGTAGTATGATGATGATGATGATGATAGTACTCGTATCTAAGAAGATTTTTTAAAATAAATATTCATTATCATTAGTTTTAAGTTAGAATGGCGACAAACTACTAGTGATCAACAAAACCATGGTGATAGGATGGATGAATGGATGATGTGTGTTCTGCTTGTGGTCTCAATGATGTTTAGAACGTTCTACATTGTCTTTTAATATTTTAGGAGCTGCTAAAAGGTCTGCTCTAATAAATCTCAAATATTTGTTCACCTTAAAATACACTCTACTCTGTTCGCTATAAAAATACACAATCATTAAACAAATGTATGCACCTAAGACGTCAACGAATACGAGTGTGTGTGTGTTTGTATGTACATACATATATACATACCTATGTATGCATGTCTCTAATAAAAAAAGTGTAAAAACACACAGTGTGAAAATAAGACCTTAGATAAGCTTCTAAATACAAAAAAGAACTAATGTACATAAATTCCTACACATTTATTAGAGCAAGTTTGCTGTATGGAAACAAAAAATTTTAATATTATTTTGCTGAAAAAAATTTGAAATATTTTTCACTTATTTAGAAAAAAAATTAAAATATTATCTATTTACATAAATAAACATAAATTAATATTCATATATTTTATAATGCATAAGAAAATATTTATTTTTTATTTAGTTTAATTGTTTGTAGTGTTCAAATAGTCAGAAGTTTTAGACACAAAAAGGAATAAAGAAATAAAAACATAAAGATATATTACAAATATGCCACGTAAACTAATAGTATATAGATACGCAGGCCTTCCCTTTTTAGGCCTTCAATAAGGCATGCTTTAGATATTCTCTTGCTACGATACTCATTCTTCTGTGCCTTCCAAAGAAGGTCTTTTAGAATGCCTTAGCTCTCTCCCTTCTAAAAGATCCAGTACACATTTCCTTCGCTTAGAAGGACAGCGAGATGTTTTTTTTTATGCCTCTATGGCAAAAAACATACACAGAAAAAAAGTTTGCTCCAATTAAAGGTTTTAATTAATTTCAGACACAAATCTAATTCAATGTTTTATTGATTCAACCATATAGGTATTTAATTAGAAATTTATTTTGTTCTTTCTTAATTAAGAATATAATTGAATCAATTAAAAAATTAATTAAAACTGTATCTGAAACTAATTAAAATATTTAATTGGTGCAAACAATTTTTTTCTATGTAGTTTTCTATTTTTAGATTTCTCATTTTTAAAACATAAAAGTTCATTTAATTGCCCCTTATCTAAGTCAATGCTGTCTGCCATTGAGATGCTTCGATAGACTGACTTAAAGTAATTAAAAAAAAGCTTCAGACATTTTTTTTTATTTTTTCAGATTTTATTGAGTTTTTTCCTTCTCCTGCAAAGTAGTTAAAACTTGATATACGATCTTTCCATATTAAGCCATCGATATACAAATACCCACAGACTTCCCGCTTCATTTGCATCCCTAAATTTACGCTCTCTACCTATTCTCTTTATTTACGACGAGTAGTGTTTTGCGAAACTGTTCAAGACTTCGCATTATTCTCTGGACTTCACTCCCTTTGACTATTATTATTTTCTTCGAGTGGCTCGATAGACTGATTGGTAGCGCGCTAATCTATCAGTTTGGGAGTTGCGGGTTCGATTACCGCCAGAGACTCTAGGTGTTTTCTGCAGACAAGCAAGTAGCTTCGCAGGTAGTATTGTCTTTTAAAAATGTAATAACCCAGTCCACTGAAAAACGATTAAATTGTGAATTCTGTTAGGAATACATATAACGACTAGAGCAGCAAAACTATGTCGACTTGAAACGTATACTTCCCCAAAGGACAATACTTCAATTTATAAACATATAAAACTATATTCATAAAAAATATTTTTGGTTTATAAAAGGTTTATTGAACAAATTTTGTATGAAAATTTGTTTTATAAACCTTTTATTAAACAAGAAATTCTTTTATGAATTTGGCGCATAGAGTTTTACAATTAAAGTCTAGACTACAGTGTGCCAGTGGGGCAGAATCAAAATATTTTGGAAATAATTAAACCATTTGTAAAGGGCTAGGCCAATCCAAAATTTGACATGATCATAGCAGAGGAGTATGTGAGCTCAAGTTTTGGCGCTGTGCACCATCCACTTGCCAGGGATGGCGCTATGTGGTATCAAAGTTGGGTACCTCGCACCTAAAAATTATTTTAGAGTTTGGAATTTCTTAAATTTTTATTTATTTTTTTTATTTTTTAAGTTCTTTTTTTAAAGGTCTAGTTAATACCTACAAAATGATGCTTTTATCTATAAATTATGTTTTAAAATGAGAAGTTCTAAGCAATTTAAAACCAAAATTTGGTCCAGTTTTTTTTTAATATTTCGTAGTTAGCGAGCAAAATTTAAAATATTGTGGAAATATTTCAAGATTATCTCTTTCAAAACTTCAAAATAATTGCATTTTTTTTTTGTATTTAGCCTAAAAATGGCCTCCAATCTTGTTTTTTTAATAGAAAAAAAAGTTTCTTAAGGAATATATAAAAATTTTATATTTAACGTTTAAACCAAATTTTGTTTAAAATTGATTATCCTTGTATAAGGAGGTCCTTTAATTTGATCCATTTCAAATTGAAATTTTGACTTTAGCCTATATATTCTAAAATCCCAAAGCTGGGTTCAGAAAAAGAAGACTGCTGTACAAAAGCTACATATAATTCAAATTATTGCTGAAAGTATTTCATGAGCTATAGTCCATATGTGGAGTTTATGGGGAAAAAGACTAAAAATTGCCAATTTTGGGATTTTTGCATTTATTTTGGGAATTGTGAGATTTCCTTTCCTTTATCTTAATTTTGCAGATTTTTCACCATTTAATTATCGATGACTAATTTTACATATCCACAGAAAGTTTCATTCGAATCGTTCAACATATAAAAATTTTGTTGCTGAAACTTTTTTTAAATTTTTAAAATATTTTCAAAAAACCCAGGACCAGGGTATCGAAAAAACAAAAATTTTAATTTTAAAATGCTTATAACTCGCTCATTTTAAAACATAATTTAACAGATTAAACAATCATTTTATAGGTATTAACTAGATCTTTAAGACCATGTATAATTTTAAAAAACAAACAAAAATTGAAGAAATTCCAAGCTCTTAAGAATTTGCAGGGGAAGGTTTTTTTTGAGAAGACATAGGGCCACCAATACATAGCGGGCACCAAGTGGTTGGCGCCTAACGTTATAACTTAAGCTAAGATACACTTCTGCTATGCTCATGCCAAATTTTATATCAATCGGTGTAGCCCTTTACAAATGGGTTGAGTTATTTCCAAAATATGTATTTGGATTTGCCCCACTGTGCAGTGTAATAATATCTCAGTGTAAATATCTCCGAAATTTTTGAAATGTTAATATTTATAAAATTTAATGTTTTAATTATAAACTTCTTTTATAATTAAACAAATTAACATAATTTTGACAGCTTGTCATTTTTCAGTTGCTTAACATAATTTAAAAGTTTTTCGGCAAAATTGGTATGTACCTCGGGCTTCAGATATAAATTGCATACAAAAGACAAATTTCTGCGACAGAAACTGACCAGATGTGTTGAACATAAATTAAAGCATTATTATTTATTCCACTCTAGCATAGTTGGGAAACAACTGAAAGAGAATAAGAAAAATATACCCCAAGGACATTTAAATAATCAAAAAAAAAAAAAAAAACACTAACAATTTTAAGAAACAAAAGATTTAAGAGAATCTTAACTATGCCACAACTCCGTTAGCCACTTAACAGGAAATAGAAATAAACGAAACTACCACTCTTTAGTTGTACAACACAGTGTCCTTAAAAATAATTGGCATTTGCACGCCCTCATTGTTAAGTGTTGACACTTGCGGTGACAATCATGACAACATTATCTTGCCACACAAAATGTACACAAGTAAAAACAAAAAAACAAAAAAACTTAAGGTACTAGTAGTTGTGGCAAAGCAATTATCACCCCATAAAGACAAGAGCTTAACAAAACGTTTTGTAAGTCAGAATCACAATAAACAAACATGTTTAAAGCATGTTGTATTTAAATAAACAAATATTCATTCATGTTTATTTGCTCTCAAATACATACGAGTATAAAGGAATGTAACTCTAAATTTGTCACAATCATGTTTACAAGTTTGTACCATAAATATCCTGGGAAACATTTGTCTGCCAGTCTAAAGGCATGAACTTTAATGTTGAACCAAAGTTCTTCATGTTTTTTTTACAGATTTTCTTGCAGCAAGATATTTAATTTCTTTCTTTTTTTTTCAAGGAAGGTAAAAACAAAAATAATAAATTTGTACAGCTGCGTGAAAGCACAGAAACGAAGATGTAATTTCTTTTATGGCACTATGGGGAATTTCGCTCAGAATTGTTGCTGCAAACAAAAAACGAAAAAAGTTGTTGATAAAAGACTGTACGTATGCATATACAATACATATACGTACAGTGAAACCGGAATAGAATGAACACATTTAATGTTAATTACTGTAAACGTGTACAGAGCCAACTAAAGCCCTGCATTAGCACAAAAAACGAAGCTCATAAGACGCTCACTATAATATTTAATTGAATTCATATCTGCTCATTGCACACGCAGAATGTGTGTATTTCGATATCCGCTGTAACAATGATTATCACAAATGAAATACAAATCTAAAGGATTTGCCCATAGAAAATGATCTTGTCTGCGTAATAAAGCACTGAATAAGCACAAAAAAAACGAAGCTTAGAAGACTCTCTTTATAATATTTCATTGAATTCATGTCTGTTCACTGCACACAAGTAACGATGAGTGGGCAATCATCAACAGCGTAGACCAACAAGCTAAATGTGATAAGCTTTGCAGAATTTCCATAAGCAAGTTTGAATAAGTATGAGTAAATGTTGAATATAATAAAAAATGAACTTGGGCGAGTTCAAGCAGTTTTATGCTTTGAGTCAAACACGAACACAGTTCAAGTGTTCAAACAAAAAACACAGAATTTTTTAACAACATTACTTAAGTTCAATTTAAGGTCTATATTTCTTAAGAAATACAAAAATCATTAAAACACTAGCCTTATTCAAAAGTACAACACAACTACTAAACAAATCACACTGAGTGTTTCGAACATGAGACGAGTAAACACGGAGATCACAAGTATGGAAGTTTGCTTTACTCGGTCAGCTGTTTGCGTTTATGATACGAATAGAGGTTTGCTCACTAATAGTATGGTATGAGTAGGCATGTGTTCAGTGCGCTAGTTTGTGTATTACCAATTGCTTATGAGCTTATGACCACACCCATTAGATGAGCCTGCTCATTCAACTGTTTATTTATAATTCCAGTCGGATATCGAAGTTTAAGAAATGCTTAGATGACAGAATTTATCTTTAAACTATAATATCACACCGTCAAATGTGTAAAGATCATACTTGGGATTTTTTCATTGGCATTGAATTTTCATTGGCATTATTTGAAATAGTTACAAGGACCAAAAATTTATTTTTAATTATTGATTTATTTTTAATTACAATTATTTTTAACAATGGCAATGAATATTTAATAAAATTTTATAATTACTACTTTTAATTGATATAAAAAATCATTGCCACACAAATTTAATTTTCAGACATTTATTGATATTTTTTTCTTTTTATATGAAAAAATTCACATAACAGAACAGAGAATGGAGGTATAACTTCTTTAAAAAACACTAATAAATGTAAAATTTCCCGTTGTTTTTTACTACAAAAAAGTTGTTTACAAATGTGGCCAACAATGATAATGCTTTTTTATAATTTAATCATTGATTAATGGTAATGATTTTGTTTTTAAAATAATTACTTATGAAATTGGATATTTTAAATAATTACTAATGAAATTGAATTTAAATTGCCATTAATGAAAACAATGGCAATGAAAAAAATTGTTAGCATTATCTATAATTTAATGCCAATTAATTACCCAATTTAATTAATTAGTTCCATGTATGGTATAGATATTCAAATCTGTTTTCTTACGATACAGTTTCAAGCCGAAAAAATTAATCGCCAAATTTAAAATAAAAAAATATTCTTTATTTCTAAAGAGTAGTTTGGGATACAAACTCAAGCGTAATTTGAATGTAATAAAATAGCTTGAGACATATAAAGAAATATATAAATCTTTAATTTGTTTTTCCAGAGAAGGAACTTTTTTACTCTCAATAAAGTGTTTTTTTTTTGAATAGAGTTGCATTAGTTCACTCTATTCTGATTCCACTGTACTTGTATAAAATCCTTTAGCTGAAATAACATCAGATTTAGTTTTTTTTGTGTTACGTTCTAATCTCCTTGGAATTAGTGTGTAGTATATGCGATCAACTTGACCACAGCCAAATTGTTACAATATGATATTTTTCTTAAAAGAAACGAGTTCAAAACTACTTAAAGTTGTTAAATTTCCAATAATATTTCAATACATTTTTGTTGTTTTGCTGGATTTTTTGCCAAAATTATTTAGCACACAAAATGAAGGTTAGGGAGAAAAAAATTGTTCAGGCTATAAATTCTTTAGCAAGAGTTTTATTTTCATGAGCGTCACCATAGCGACAATATAACCATAATATTATTTGGCATTTTGTGGCATCCGAAGATGCTGTTAAATCGTAAATATTAGCTGCAAATTACATCATAAAATCATTTGATTTGATTTGACGTTTATTTTATACAGAGATATTTTATTTTTTATAGCACCAGAATGTATGGTAAACCAATGATAAATTGATGGATAATAGTAAAACATAATGTATTGCAATAATTTAAAATGTAAGGATACAAATATTGAAAAAAGTTTTTCCATTAATTTCTTAATGTGGTTTTAAAAAATTAAAAGTTTTATGAGTATTTTGTTTAGAGGCGAAGAACTTAAATTTATGCTATAAACACAACTGGGACGAACAACGAATTTTTCGTTCCGAATATACGTCGCAAAAAAATAAAATACATTTGTGTTTATTAAAATACACCTAATCAGTGCACAGAGGACTATTTTGCCCTCCTAAAAATGTTATATATCACTGTAAAATCTGCGATCTCTACTTTTATACTGTAAAAAAAAACATTGCGCATATTTGCGCCATTTTTTTTTTTTTTTGCGATTTTTTAAAAATTACACCTTTTTTATCTTACATAGGTAAATACGAGTAAGAAACATTTTTATATTCATAAAATGTTTTGGTTTTTAATAACTGAAGGTAGATGTTTTTGATTTAAATCATTACATCTAACACTGTACATCTAACACTGTACAACAAACAATTTAAATATCAAAAGAGATATAGACGTAGATGCCCTTTCTTTCGGACCATCTACTTTACACATCAGAATTCGCCTATTTAAGAGCTATTACACCTGTCATAGAAACTGACAGTGAAAAAATGGCAAATAAAATCTGATGAGGACAAAGCCATTGTTAACGCGAGGAAAAAACTATCCAAGAAAAATTTAGAAGTGAATAGTGAATAGTGCTAATAGTGGGTATACCGAAAGCTGGATCTGGAAACACCAACGATGGTAACACTAGTAGAAGATTTTTTTTCCAATCTTGAATTAGCTGCAGAAATAACTGGAATTGAGTTTGATTTCATATACCGAATCAAGGTTATTATTGAAGTAATATAAAGTGGTCACAAAATCCAAATGCACGAGTTTGCCGATTATTGCTTAGATACTGCAAAACTTTACTTTTCTCTAAATGAGTTGCATCCTATGACTCCTACAATGAACAAGTTTTTAATACATGGTGCAACTGTTATGAATGAGGCATTGTAAGGCGGGGATTTGTTAGGCATTGGAAAGTTTAAAAATGAATATGTTTAGGAAATTGGCAAAAAAAAAAATTTTTTTTAACAGGGACGTCATGGGGGTGGGATTGAAGGAATACCTCCCCCTGCTCATAAAAATGAATTTTTATGGCTTTAAGAAGTATAAAATCTATTTCTTTGAATAATTGCATTATTTTTATAATAATATTTTATTTCACCGCCCTCAAAAGGGGCAGAGCTAAAAATGGCATTTAGGAATCTCTTGAATCCAACTTTAAGTGTTTGAACATTCTTTGACCTTAAAAGTTGTAATTGCTAAACAAAATGACGGAAAAATTAAAAAAAACTTGCATTTTTCAGAGGTAGGATTAGTTCTTCCAAGGCGAACTTTTTTCTCCTTGGTCCGATTTTTCCTATTTTCTAGTTTTGACAGCCTATGACCATAACAGATTTTTCTGTAAACCTAGGGGCACTCAGTACATTTTTAGAGCCAATATAAGCTAAAAAAAAGTAATGTCCGGCTAGATTGACAGCACTATCAGCTGCTAAATGTAAACAAAAATTTAATTAAATAATTTATGAAATTTGGTGTAATTTTATCATAATATCTATAAAAATGCATAACAATGAAAAACAGTGAAGCCGGATAGGATAGAAAAATGTCCCGAGAAGGCCAGAGATGTGGTCAAGTTTTGTCAATTCTTAAAATTTTGTTCGTACTCATTGTGTTATTCTCTACGAATTTTCGCAGCGAATTTTTGTCGACGAATTCGGTTTACTGTATGAAGTTCGTCGTTCTTTCTAGTTGTGTTTATACCATTATTTTGAAAATCATAGTTCAATTCGACAAACTCAACAGGCATTACTTTTATTTTATGGTGCTCATAATCGAACATCCGAGCGATTAATTCGAGAAACTGTGGATCATTTTCGCAATAGGTTTACTCTTAACAATTATCGAAACAGCATTACAACCAGAAAAATTCACTGTTTAGTCCATATACAGCTGTGTGTATTAAAATATGAGTGGTGTTACCCAACATTTTGCTGTCTATTATTTGTTACTCTGGTAACTTTATTATCACCCGATGTTATAACGGTAAATACAACGTTATGCAATAAATAAAATCCAAAGCAAATGATCCTGAGATAGCTGTCATGGTCATGATTATAATCAGTAATTGCTTTACTTTCATTTGCACCCCATTGATCATAAAAATAGAGGAGTGCCGTAATTTTTCCAAAAGTAAATTAATTAAAGTTAAAAAATTTAATTGGACAGTTATGACTAATTTCTGACTTAAGATAGTATAAATCTGACTTTAAATGTAGAAAATCTGTAAATTTTTGAAACAGAAATTTGATTCACACTTAAAATTTTACTCAGAAAATCAAAACAAAAATATTGAATTTTTATACATTATATTTGTCTAACTAAGTATCGTAGAAATATACCAATTATACCGAAAGACGCGCCTTAAAAATTTATCTTTATAATAAAGTCTAGCAAATTATCTTAAAACGACTTGGGTTTTTTTCCAAAATTCACCAGAAATACTTTACTCGTACGTTTACTCGTAATTTTTTTTACCAAAACTTAATAGCAAGTGCAGAAAGAAAATTGTATATTAATAATCCCCCAAATGTTCACAAATTTAAAAAAAAAAAAAAATAAGGGCGTACCGCAGTCTAACGCCTAGCTTTGAATAACCTTAATAAGAGCGCAATGCTCTGTAATAAACAGTAATGTTAACATATTTTGTTTAATAAAATCTACTAAATTTAAAGGCAAAATAGATATAAAACCGCTAGATAAAGCAGAAAATAGCTAAAATGTTATCACTCTTAAACAAAAAAAAACATTAACAGTTTGTTTGCCTCCAACGTTACTAACTACAGCTCTGTCAAAATTCGATTTTCCAATTACTAATACACTAACCTAAACAAGCGCGCAAAGCGTAACGCTGTCTAGCCCCTAGCTTTGAAAAAGAGCGCAAAGCTCTTAACAGTAATGTTAAATTATTTTGCAAAATAAAATCTAATAAATTTCAACGCAAAATAGAGACAAAATCACTAGATAAAGCAGAAAGTAGTGATGACATTTTACATCACTCTTACACAAACAAAAAAAAAATACCAGTTTGTTTTTATCCAACTTTTCCAAGGCGAATTCATAACAGGTAAACTTGTCAGTTCAGGTGACTATTTTTAGCTTTCGTTTGTTTCTCCATCTTCCAGTGTCAAAACGTACATTTGTTTTTTTTTTTTTTTGACAGCCGAAAATGATTTATACAGGGTTGTACTTTTTTCGCCGCGAGTCTATCTGTTATAAATATGATAAATTTTGGCATTTCTTTTGCGCTCAACGCTCTTGTTTAGGTTTGGCTGTATAAAATATCTGAAAATCTAAATTTTACTTTTGGGATTAGCGTAGGAGGACATATTTTTTAGGGGGAAGCAAACCACTTTTATAGGAAAATAATATTATGCAAAATAAAAGTATAGTTCAATTTCAATTCTGGGAGGGTCCACGCAATTCTCCCAGAATAGCCAGGAATAAACTGTTTTTATCTATTTCACTCAAAAAATTTGCATTGAAAATGCGTAAAATGCCCTGATGCGTAAAAGAGTTAGGTGGACTTTCAGCTGTATTCATACATATTGAAGAGTATAAAACAAAATGGCGAAAACAGAAAATGTCTTAATTAGCCATACACACAATAAATACCTATTGAAATAACTCAAATTCATGGAAATCATAAAACGAATGTATTAAAATTTCTATATAAATTTTATCTGATTGCGTGACAATAATTCTGATACTAAAGCCAATCAACAAAAAAAAAAGTATAATTTTCAAACACACTCACACACGCACACACACCCAAACAAACAAAATCTAACCAATCTATAGACATTAAATAGCAAGCCATATGCTGGTTGGTTAGTAAGTTGGCTGTATTCATGGCTTAAATTATGTTAAGCCCCTTAGGTAAATGTAAACTCATACCGGTTTACGTTTGTATTTTATATAGTGGCTAAGATGAAAGGCATTTAATATAGCAATATTGCATGTTGTGACGGCTGAATTAATGCCTTAAAGGCATTAACAATACAATACACGTACAATAATCTTTCATTCGACACAAAATTATACACAAGTAAAAAAAATATAGAAAACAAAATGGCTGCGAAACATATTATTATTCATGAGAGTAAAAACGGAGAAGAAGAAAAAATATATATTTCAACATGCAAGCTTGCATGTCAATTTCAAATCGAATAACTTTAATCATCAAAAGCACGTCTGCCCCAAAAAATGTTTAATAATTTTTTCTGTATGTGTATTAAAAATATTCAAGAAAAAAGGAATAAAATTGAAAAAGCAAAAAGTTAAATCATGCAACCCGTATAAATTACACAAAAAAAAATATATTTTTTAATTTAATAATTTAAAAACAACTTGCATGCAGTCATGCATTCAAAAGCATTTTAAGAAAATTCAAAAATTTAAAAAAAAATATACAATATAAAGGCCGAATTTAGCATTTAATCATGCATATAAATTTATATTTGAAAATCCTACCGCTCGGATCCAACAAATCAGAGAATTCATCTAAATTTGGTGTTGTGCAAGTTTCAGCTTCAGTGTAGTTTCCTTTAACGATAAGTTTTAAAAAATATTATTAATGAATAATTTAAGCTGCTGATAGGTTAACATTTAGTAGGTATGTATATTTGTTGACAAAACAACTTAAGTCTAATTATTGTAAATTTTGAGGAAAGCAAAAATTATTATTTTTAAATACTAGGTATACAAAAAGGGATTTAAAATAAATTTTCCTAAATATTATTTTGATCCCTGAGTATGGTAGAAAAATTCTATATGATCAAAAATATTTACATTTTCGGATAAACAATCTAGGAAATTTTCTTAACACACTCACTTTAGCCGTAGTGTCAAAAGTCAACAGTTATGTATAAATTTTAAATATTTTATAAACTTAATCAAAATAAAACAGATTAATAGGGTGGACAATCATTTTAAGTTTTTAATGTTTATTTGTTAAACTACAATGTGTTTTTTATAGAGGATTAGAACTTTAAGTTGCAATAAAACAACGATGTATTATTCGATTGACATGAGTTTTATTTATCCGAAAGATAATCTTGTGGCATTACATGTTAAATATGATTTCTGGCATATGACCGCCACGGCAGCCGCGGATGTAATCCAATCTGGACGTCCAATTTTCGATGACTTTTTCCAACATTTGTGGCCGTATATCGGCAATAACACGGCGAATGTTGTCTTCCACATGGTCAAGAGTTTGTGGCTTATCCGCATAAACCAATGACTTTACATAGCCCCACAGAAAGTAGTTTAGCGGTGTTAAATCACAAGGTCTTGGAGGCCAACTCACAGGTCCAAAACTTTCAATAAATCTATTGTGGCACGAGCTGTATGACATGTTGCGCCGTCTTGTTGAAACCACATCTCCTGGACATCATGGTTATTCAATTCAGGAATGAAAAAATTAGTAATCATGGCTCTATACCGATCACCATTGACTGTAACGTTCTGGCTACCATCGTTTTTGAAAAAGTACGGACCAATGATTCCACCAGCCAATAAAGCGCACCAAACAGTCACTTTTTCTGGATGTAACGGAGTTTCGACATACACTTGAGGATTACTTCTACTCCAAATGCGGCGTTTTGTTTGTTGACGTAGCTATTCAACCAGAAGTGCGCTTCACCGTGCGTGAGTCTATTCATCATGAATTGCCAAACCAAACTGAGAATAAATCACTTGACAGCTGTTAAATCGGTCGCCATCTTGCAAAATAATGCCAACTTAAAGTTTTATACCTCTATAAAAAACACCCTTCATTTATTTAAAACTAAATTCATTAATCAAAAACATGGGTGAGGTCTACAGTTAAACAATAGAAGTATATTGAAATAAAGAGTGATAAAGAAGTACTTATATAGTGATTCAGAAAAATGCATGACAATATATAAAAAATATTATCATATTTTCTTTATGAACTGATGCCAGATACCGCTTTAAATAATGTCAAGTTTATCAATTCGGGTTTCGTGTGCTGTTCATGATTTAGGACCAGCGATAGACAACAGTTTGAAGAACTGATCATCCTGCCTCTGAAAATTAAAATTATTTTTTAAGTTTTTCCATATTTTTTTATTTAGCAAATGTAACTTTTATGGTCAGCGAATGCTTAAAGCCACGCCCCCTTTTGTGGGCTGGGACATAAAATATTATTTGCAAAAATAATGTAATTGTTAAAAGAAATGGATTACATACGCCTTAATACCATGCCAATCCGCACCACCCAAAAATATTAACATTTTTATAATTTATTACTTCAAAGTATTTAATTTATCTGAAAACCATTAATTTATTCATAACTACACTGAATTAAAAATTTACCTAAATACAGTAAAATGGCGTGTAGAATTGAAGAAAAGTAGGTTATTATACAGCTAACAAACTTTTTAGGCAACAGAAGACTATTTTCGTAAAAAATTAATTTTATTAATAAATTCATTATATTGAAGAAATTTCTTCAATATGACTATTTTGTTTCGTTGTTCAATTTAGTTAAATTAACTGAAATTATTAGTTAATTTTTTTATTCTTTATCTTTATTAAATAAACATTTTCAACATAATCTGAAATAAAAACTACATAACATTAATGCCTTATTAGCGTTATTCCTCTTATTTAAGAGAAATAAACGAATAAGGCTTTCAGATCTCGTAGCGGGCATTTATTTATAGTTTAATGTTTTTTTAATTGTCCAAAAAATCGGTAATAGTTCCAAATCGGTACTAGTTCAATTTTTTATATTTGAGTAAATATATCTTTTTATTTTAAACAACCCGTCGAAATTGACCGCAAACATATTTTATTTATTGTCACAAACGCCTAAAATAAAAAATATAAATTGAAAAAAATTTTCTATTTTATATGTCAACTCAAATAATTTTTCTTTAACGAAATTTCTTCTATTTTACAGCTCTTTTTTATATACTGAATTTTCTTCAAAAATAAAATAAAAGTAAAAGAAATAAAAATTTTGTCAAATCCACGGATTAATTAATCACATTAACTTATTTTAGGGATCTAAATTTAACTAATTTTTTACTAAATTCTTGATAGTTTAACAGACTTTTATTTAAAATTGTATAAGATTTTTCAAGTTTTATTTAAATATGTTTTTAAGTAAAAAAGTTCTGTTGATTTAAATAAAATTACTTTATATGAATGAATCGTATATAAATTTGAATAAAAATTAAGTTGATTAAACTATTTTTGTCGTTAAGGTTCCACTATTTTTTTTTTTTTTTTTCGTTAATATTACTTACGGTATTTGGTTTAGTGTAGCTGTGTCCATCACTTCGTCAACGTCCTTACTTTGCTTTGAAATTAATCCACTTTAAGACTCTTACTATTTAGTGCTTCATATATGGTTTATGTATTTACTTCATATGAAGGTACCCATGCCTGACTAATTACTCAGAAACATAGGCATTATATAAAATTCTAAAATTATTGTAAAGTACTGTAAATATAAAACACTATTTATCTATATATATATATATATATATTATATAATTTCCCGCTGACAAAAATAAAAGTTGCTGCCAAATTTGCAGCAACATTGAATTGGTAAAATTGCGTACTTTCACGACTTGTTCTCTATTTTCTCTTGGCAATGAGATATTTTTACGGGAAAAAAATATCCCATATTTGAAACACAATACTAAACTAAGGTACCAAAATATTTTATTCAAATTCATCCAGTAGCGTTTACGTGATGTGGACACAAACAGACAGACAGGCATGTATAGTGCAGGCAATTTCTGGTACTTTTAATTACTCGATACTACTCAATACTTATCAATTGGGTACTCAATACTTTTCTTTACATAATAGAAACTAACTGTTAATCAGAGTTCCAATGAAGTCATTAAATTTTTTATTTAAATTCTTTCTAAAACTATACGTTAAAAGTATTGAGTAACTACTTTCAAGTATCGAGTACTCAAAAAAATCCTGAAAAAAGAGCAAAAATAGAAAAAAATGAAATTTGGAAAAAAACGCCAAAATTTTTTTTCTACAGTATAAAAGTAGAGATTTTAAATTTTATAGTGATTAATAAAATTTTTATGATCGCGATTGCCCCCACTTTCAAAAACGTTTTCACCTTTTGTTTTTTTGAAAAAAAAAGTGAATAAAAAATCCTTTTTTTTAATATCGAAGGTAATAAAAAAATAGTAATAAATGTAGCTGCTAATATAGCCTTTCACAGAAAAGAAAATCAATTTAAAATCTTTATGCTAGGAACACAATTGGGACGAACGACGAATTTCGTCCAGCATGACGAATTCGTTGTAGAAAGTTCGTTGCGTAAATTCGCAGTGTTACGTACAATAAGGACGAAAAAATAACAGCTGTTATAATAAACAAAGTTGTGTGTGGCAAAAAATAAATATTCAAGTTCAAGTTTAATTTAATGAGAATTTTTTCTAGTGTGTGGCAAAAGATAAATATTAAAAAATATGAATCAAAGAATTTTGAGTTTGGTTAAAATTATTAAAATAATAAACATCATGTTTATGATGGTTTGAATGCAAAAATTAAGCATTAACAAAAAACAATTAAAAAGCAATTTTATGGTAAATAATTGTGTATATTTAAATTAAATTGTGTTATTTAAAATCAAACAATTATAAAAGATTGAAATATATCTTCTTTTACTAATATGTTTGCAAATAAAAAGGAAACGCGGTAACTCTGTACTTATTTGTTCGTCGTTCGTCGGCGTTAAAAATAGAAATAAATCTATCGCAGTGTTCGTCACGCACGACAAATTTTGTTTGACGGCGGTATTGTGTTAATTTTCATAAGCACAAATGTGTTTTATTTTTGACGACGAAAATTCGCACCGAAAAATTCGTCGTTCGTCCCAATTGTGTTCCTAGCATTACTCGTTTACCTACAAAAAATATATTGCAAGTCTCTCAAAATCGTAAAAACCAATATAAACGTATGCAATTTACACAATTTTCCTAATTTAAACACGGTCCCAAAACGACAAATCTCAAGCAAAAGCCTTGAAAATTCTCTATACGAGCTGTCTAACGAGCTGCGTACTTAAATTTTTACATTTCTTAAATTTAATTTTTGTCCTTATGTCCTGGTAGATTGACAAAATACCCCTTTGTTGCTGATAAATAGTATTTATTAAAAAAGTATTTACGTACTAAATATGCCATATGGAAAGAATAATAATAAAGCCCAACAGATTTTAATTGGAAGCTATTTAACTTTTTATGATGTATCCAAAGCCGGCAATGATTTATTTTTGTTGTCAGCTTCAGCCTGTAGCAAGACGTTTCATCTCTAGAGTATATCTGAAGCAGGTTTTGTGCTTTGCAGCAGAGAATTTTCTTTCCTAGGGTTTATCCAAAACTAACATCAAGTCCACCTGATTGCACAATAATACAAGGTAGTATCACTGGAAGTTTGATATTAAAGGAAACAAATTCTTAATTTCTTTTTAATATAGAGTTTGACAGTTGTCCCAAATAAAAAATTAAAAACTCCATAATTGTCCCCTTGCAATATTTTGCCTTGTAATAAAAGCTGGATTAAGGGGAACCAAAAAAATCTGCCGGTTATTTTCAATCGTCTTTTTAAAATATATATGTACATTGTCTGACTTCAAGAACCGCAGAACTAATGGCAAAAGTGAACACAATATTTTAAAAGTAATATTTCATTTTGGACATTCCAAGTCAAAACTCATACTTTTTATCTTTTTTCGTTTATTGTACTTAAATACTCAGCCGTTATAATAATGAGGTAATTTTTTATTAGAAACTCTGTTATAGTTTAAATTAACATCACAATTGTTTTATATTTATTGTTTTATATTGTTGGCCATAAAATATATAACAAAAAAATGTTAATTTAATAACACAAATTTAATTATATGGCCATAAAATACAATTTGATCAAATTACTTTTTTATTATTATTTCCCCAAAAAAAAACTCAATTTTTATGCAATTAAATGTCGTACGACTTAAATATTAAAACTTATCGAAATACAGCGAAATATATCGCGAACAAATAACATATTAGAACATTTAAAAACAGAAATGTTGACAAACTCGTAATAAATAACTATAACAACAATATTGAAGAACTAAAGAACCAACTAACAACAATTGCTCTTGACTATTTGTTCAGTTCAGTCTTTAATCGTACTGTTTTGTGTTCTCGTTGTTGGAAATGTTTATCTCTTTCTAAACGCATGTAAACCCTACATGTAATCCTTAAGTTAACATAACAACAAACCCTATTAATCCCTAGAATGACAGGCCAGTATTATAACAGTGACATTATGAAATTAATATTAATAAAATTGTGTAAGTGTTTGTACGAGGGTGGTTCTAGAACTACCCTACCTGCCAAGGATACTCTGTTTACAGCTGGATATACCTTCTTCAGCAATATTAAACAGAATCAATCGTAAACGCGCTTAATCTGCCCAAAATAGCCATCGACAACAAATTATACTTATTTTCTGTTAGACCATCTTTCACGTCAGATCGTTCAATATTCCTTTTGTCCATTGCATTAACAGTTGTGAGATAAAGTGCTTTGATTACACACTGTGTAATTTTTTAAGTCATGACAAAATAACCATATACGGACACCACTACGTCATAAAAGACCAAAAAAAAAAAAAGATCCCTGTCTCCCAGTTTTTTTTATGGGCCCTCAAAGATGTGGGGCCTCGATGTCATTTTTGCAAAAAAAAATGATCATTTCCTCAAGCTCATATTTTGCAAACCGTTTGTAATTTTGATATACTCTCTGAGGCAAAATTGTGAACGTATAAAAAAAAACTTCATCTTCAAGGTCAAAATCGCAAAAAAACTTTAAAAAATTCAATTTTTTTTACCTTTTTTCCCCTGTTCAGGTCCATAGGTAGCAAACCGTTCAAAATTAAAGGAAACAATCAACTACAAAAATAAACCTAAGATCTCAATAAACAACTTTCTAGAACATATGAACTTCCTAGGAATGATTCTTAACACCGTGTTGCACTGTTAGTTAAAACCAAAAATCGAAATGTTATATATTTCTTGGGCAATTAGGCTTGCAAATTACAAATTAGGCTTAAAAAAGCAAAAACAATAAAAATCTCCAAATTTACCAACGAATTAAAATGTAATTAAGCAATCTAAATTTCACCAACAAATTGGGTATTCACTAAAATTTCACGAAATAACAAAATTTAAACAAAAATCTTAATTTCAGAGAAATTGTTATTTTACTAAAAATCCAAAATTGTAATTTTACTGAAAATAGGAAAATTCACCGAAAAAAAAACAAAAATCTAAATTTCACCAAAGATCCACCAAAACGTTTAAACTTAATCCTCTATGATATTGCTGAACACATGCCTACTCATACCATACTATTGTAATGAGCAAACCTCTGTTCAAATCAAAAACGCAATGAGCTGACCGAGTAAAACGAACTTTCTATACTAGTGAGCGCCGTGTTTACTCGTCTCATGTTCGAAATAATCACTGTGTTTTGTTTAGTAGTTGTTAAAATTTTGAATAAATTATTTTGTATTTTTTTAAGAAATTAAGACCTTAAAATGAAAGTAAGTAATTTTGTGAAAAAAATTCTGTTTTTTTTTTGTATACTCCAAATGTGTACGTGTTTCACTCAAAGCATAAAACTGCTTAATATCGTCCAAGTTCATTGCTATTTATTTAAAATTGCTTTTAAAAACTCCACAAGCTCAGCGCATTTCGTTTGTTGTTTTTCGGTGTTTATTATAGCACACTGTGTAATTTTTTAAGTCATGGCAAAATAACCAAATACGGACACCACTACGTCATAAAAGACCAAAAAAAAGACCCCTGTCTCCCAGTTTTGCCCAAAGTCCTCCTGGTTTTTTTTATGGGCCCTCAAAGATGTGGGGCCTCGATGTCATTTTTGCAAAAAAACGATCATTTCCTCAAGCTCATATTTTGCGAACCTTTTGAAATTTTGATATACTCTCTGAGGCAAAGTTGTAGCTCTTGTCATAAAGAACAAAAATTGTTAACATATAAAATCAAAAAACTTCATCTTTAAGGTCAAAATCGCAAAAAACTTTAAAAATCAATTTTTTTTACCTTTTTTCCCCTGTTCAGGTCCACAGGTAGCAAACCGTTCAAAATTCAAGGAAACAATCAACTACAAAAATGAACCTAAGATCTCAATAAACAACTTTCTAGAACATATGAACTTCTTAGGAATGATTCTTTTTTTTTTGGTCTTTTATCACGTAGTGGTATCCGTATTTGGTTATTTTTTTCCATGTTGCACTGTGTAGTCCAATCATATTTACTTGTGTGCAATGAGCAGACATTATTTTAATGAAATATATAATGTAATGAGCGATATATGAGCTTCATTTTTGTGCTCATCCAGCGCTTTAATAATCAATCGTTTTAATTTTTATTGCAGACAAATAAGTTGCATACTATTAGGATGAAATGTAAAAACGAGAATAAAATTACGGGTCAATCAATCAACAAATATTTTTAATATTTTTAACAATATTTTAATCCTCAAAAAACCATAAATGTGAAGAAAATAAGTCCAGGAAACTAACCAAAAATTTCAGCCGTTAAAAATACTGAGATTAAAATGACACCTAAGTTCTTGGCCCAGCAAAAATTTGATTATCATTTTGATCTTAGTACACTTAATGGCTGAAATTCTTCTTATTTTCATAATAACTTTTTCCGTTTTCAGATTATTTTGGTTACCTACCTAGAGTATCCATTCCGAGCAAATAATCGATTATTCTATTTTGCAATTTAAATTTTCGTCGGTTAATCGATTAAGGTTTTTAAATTACTCGAATAACTTATAGTATAAAATATGAATTAAGTGCCCCAGACGCTAGTCTATCAGTCTAGGGGTTATGGAATCGATGTCCAAAAAGTGTTTGACTACAACGAGTAAAGGTATTCGTTATTATGCTCGATAATTAAGTTAGAATTAAATTTGAAATATGAATTATATCATATATAGTAAGATTTTTTCGTTATGCGGGAAAGGTAACCAACACGTCTTGAACATAACATTTTTCTTGAAGTGTAAATGTTAACTGTATACTTTTGCACTTCCAACACACTTATGTAAATATGTTAGATACACAGACATGTGAGGCATCATGTACCCTATAAAAGGTGGCTTATGACTAAAAAAAATTTTTTTTACTTTTTTTTGGTTTCGATAGTTTTTGAGACGCTCACCCACGTGGTGAAAACTAGAAAGTCCTAACTTGCTTAGAAGTTATGGTAAGTCAAATTCGATTTGGGGATTTTTTTGGCGATAAAATCCCCAAAAACCTGACAACGCTGGGTTAGAAACTGGTTTGTGCTTTGCATTGAAAAAAACATCGCTCTTTATATACACACAAGAACTTATCTCATTCATGCTGTTTTGCATTTTAGGTTGCCTTTTGGGCATGACTGTTCATAATGCAAAAGAAAAACTACTAAGAAACTGACGAAATGCATTGTTTATCTTTAACAGCTAATTTTTCGAAATTTTGTTTTTGAGTCATAAGCCACCTTTTCATAGACCGGGTCACATATGATGATCATAAACTGAATGCAAAATAGTACTATAGTACTAGTTATAGTACTGTAGAACGCTCGCTAAACGTTCCAAATGCAAAATGTTTGGAAAAAAAATCATATTCTATTTAATAAAAAAAAACCATGGGATATATGTACGTATGTATTATTTCATTTCTGTATGTTTACTAAACACGTCTAGTTTGAATTTATTCTTAAGCGAAAAAATAAGAAGTAAAAAATTTGTAAAAAAAATGGAAGACCTTAATAGAAATTAATTTTAGTCGATTAGTCAATTACCCGATATAATTTGTTCGAGTTATTTTTTAATCGATTAAAAAATAACTCGATTAATTGAGCGATTATTGATCGAGTGGATACTCCATTACTCTAACGAGACCTACTTGTATACCAAACTTTAGCTTTCTAGCTATTGTAGAGGAGCGAGACTAAGGCTTTGCTTTGTGCTATCCTAGATAAATATTTCTTGCTTTTAAATATTTATTCCAACTTCACCTCTTCATCGGATAACCAGTATGTAGTAGAGTATTTATTTCTTAGATTTCATCATCATTGATAAAGGATTAAAAAGAGATGAGAGAGTAAAAACAGGGCAAATGGGTTCGTGTAATATACACACGGTGTGTATAGGCCGCAACTTGGTTTGGTGTACTACCTTGCAGATCTTGCTAGATCTTATCAAAAGTGAGAAATTATTATTGGTTTCAATTTTTTTTTACCATGGCTCTTTTTAGAGTTTAATTGAAAAAACTTAACCTTAAATATTTAACAGCCATAAGAAGAAGTCTTATTAAAATCGGATTACAGAAACTGCAAATTTATTATTCAAATTTTTATCCCCTACTGACCAGAATGGGGTATTCATAATTTATTAACTCGGGCTTATCAATCTTTCTAACTTTTCACCGCTGTAGTTTTAAAATCGCCTTCGTAATTTTATTTAATTGCATTGAAATGTGTCGGGTTGAAGATTAATATTTAGAAAAAAAAATATTATACCCTCTAAAAGGTAGACGAGTAAGATATCACACAACCACAAAATATTTCTAGATTTTGATAACGATCTGCATTGAAAATATACATTTGGTTTTTGTATTTGTATTTTAACATTAAAGTGTGAGGCCATTTTTCTTCTAAATATGAATAAATGTTATCATAAAATATTGAAACACACATACATACATACACACATACTTCCTATCCTACATTTGTATGAAGATCAATATAAACAAATATTTCCACAAAGATTTTTTTTGGTAATGTTGAAACCATTAAATATTAAGCAATATGGAGTATAAATATTTATTTATTATTAGAACACAAACACACATATACACACTTCACATACATATGAATGTATGTTCGTACATAAAATAACTAAAACTTAGTTCCATCTAAGGTAATGGGTTCTATAAATCTTTATTAATGTGAGCTGATGATGGTGTTTCCATTTAGAGCTGATGGCGGAGTAAAAAGCGAGGTAGATTATTTAAAATTGTTCTTTTTATAGTTGCTTTATAATTGTAGGGTGTAAATAGAGTATATGGCCCCATATAAATTTTTTTTTTAATTGACAATTATATCTGTATATGTCATTAAAATGGACATGTGGCATTATGGTTATTTTATGCCGCACAAAACCTGTCAAATAAAGTTTTTTTTATAATTTATCAGTCTTTTAACTTTTATTTGGAATTTTGATTATTTTACAGTTTTTGTTCTGTTTTTAAATCAGTGTTGTGACAAGAAAATCTGTATTCGACTTGGTTGTGGTAGTTTGTATAACAGTTATAAAGATAGTTTTTTAGCTCAATGGGTATGTAAACAAATAAAATTGCCACAATTGGGACGAAGAGCAGGCTGAGAAGATACAAGAGCTGCCACTTCATTTAAAAAAAACAACGGTTTGGTGTGGTTTGTAGGCCGGTGGAATCATCGGTCCATTTTTCTTTAAAAATTATGCCGGTGCGAACGTAACCGTCAATGGCGACCGTTATCGTGCCATGATAACCGAATATTTGATGCCTGAAATTGAAGCTCGTGATCTCGGCGACATTTGGTTTCAGCAAGACGGCGCCACTTCCCACACATCGCATCAACCAATGAATTTATTGAGAGAACATTTCGGTCACCAAGATTATGTGATATCACACCGTTAGACTTTTTCCTGAGCGGACAAACCCGCTTCGATTTAGGCCAGTCGAAATGCTCGAACGATTCATCGAAAATTAGACTTAACGGATGGACCATCTGCTACGTAGCAACGGTCGACATAATCTACATTATCTTCCAAAAATAAATGCCAAAGAATGTTCTTTCAAATGCTAATAAACATTCTCCATTAAATTTGAATTTTCTGTGTTTTTTTTTTTTTTTTTTTCTTTAAAAAAGTGGGGAACATGTTAAATAAAGCCATGAATTTCACGCAAAAATAAAGGATTTATTTTTCTCTAACCTAAAATTAAAGAGTGACCCCATAAGAGATTTAATTTGTTGTATATGAATTTACAATGAATGTGTATTGCTAGGTCCACTGCAACAAGCATAAAATCTAAAATTAAAACTTAAAGGGTGTCTCCGCAGGTGCTGTTATTTATCTTTTGAAACGTTATAGATAAAATTCAAAGTGTGTATTAAAATGTTCACAATTACAAGTATATAAAAAGGGTGTCCCATACCTAAGGTAATTTAACGGCCCTATCATTTAAACCGTTATAGGTAAACACTATGTTTGCTATAACAACAAGTATAAAATTAACTATTGCCCATAGGTGTTACAATTTTTGAACCGACAGATACGTGAAATTTTAAAAAAGTGTCGACAATAACAAGTATAAAAAAATTAAATATAAATATTTAAAATTAGAAATTAAAGTGTTTTTATAGGCGATATAATTTTACGTACGTATATGGGCTTATCTTTGGAATTGTTACAGATAGACATTTGTACATTAAACAAAATGTGTTCTACTATGTCCACAATAACAAGCATACAAATTTTTAAAAGGTGTCCTAATCGGTGACTTGAATTACTTAATTCGATTTTTAAATTAATTTAGCGATTGTCCTGTTTCCCCTACGCATTTTTACACTGCGTTTACAATTGACATTGCTGTTAAGACAATAGCAATACATGCAAATTTTTTCAATTGTCTAACTACTGTCTTGAATATTTTGACGACAGTAAATAGGACAATGATTAAAAATCATTTTTGAATCTATCTCAAGCAATTGTAGTTCAGAATGTAGACCAGAGGATAAAATCTAAATAATAATAGAAGAATTTAGAAAATAACATAGCAAATTAAAGAAAATGTAATCAAACATTTACTTTACCATACGTCGTAGTATAAGGTAAAGTATAGTAATCATGAAAAAATCGACATCGGGATTTCGAGGGATTTATATGTTTTGAGGTCTCCTGAATCCATTGTGGCTATTTTTGCGATGATGTCTGTGGGTGGGTGTGTGTGTGTTTATGTGTATGCCACTATTTTTGTGGAGTTTTGTACAGGTCATTCCGTTTGACATATCAAAATAGATGTGTGGTATATAGTCGAGGTGAGCGCAAGATGTTAAAAAGTGTACAGTATTGCATGTTTTTGAAACGCAAATATTGATTGTATGTGTAGTCGAATATTACTAAACAGTAAATACAGAGAACAAGAGAGCAAACAGTGCAAAAATCAGTGCACCTGATTTGACCGGACAGTTTTATCAAGTGCAATAAATATGCTGAGCATTTCATATTGTTCACTAGTTCATTTTACTTAAATTTTCTTGAGAGTAAAATCTCTGATTTTTGAGAGAAAAAATTAAATTAGATTTTTTTATTCATCAATAAAAGTTTAAAAAATTCAATCTACTACAGTTTTCTATTTTCAACCACTCAACGCGCAAATTAATATAAAATAACTAAAATACAAAGTACAAACCCTTGCTTTTAACATCATTCATTTACATACATGTTGTCTGCTATAACAGTACAGGTAACCCTCCTACAACGCGGTACTTTTATAACGCGATTTCGCTACAACGCGGTTCGCAAAATGCGGAAATTTTCCTATAACGCGACTCTTACAACGCGATTGTTTTCAAATATTTATTATTTTTACCACTGCGAACAATAACAAAAGCCGAGATACAAATTGTGATCATGTTTCCTTTCTTGCTTTTATTATTGTACGTAACGATTTTTATTAAAGTTTCAAGGGGCGTTTTGGGAACTTACTTTTTTTATGTCATTTACAATGAAGAAGTCGTAAGAATCACAGCGCACGGATATAGAAAATAAAACCTTTTCACTAAAAAGTATCGAGAAAGTTTTAAATATGGGTAAGCAGTTAAAGAATATTTTAGAGGACGATTATCTAAGGGACAGAGCAGAAACATTTAATCCAACTCCTCAAAATAACTTATAGCATACGGACATTAATAAAAGTGATCTTCGAAAGGTTACCTGAATCTGAAATTTGATCAAGCTAGGATTTTGAATTAGCACAATCACTAACAAAACGTCCGAGTCAATATTCAAATCATACTAAGTGATGAAGAGGGGTAAGATTTTTAAAAAAGTTGTCGTTTATTATTAATTATTAAATTTTAATATGTTAAGTAGATTTAAAAATCCATTTTTATTTTTTTATTTAAATAAAAGAAGCGTTATCAAATTATGTTGTTATACAATACAAAAATATATTAAGAATACACCTTATAAAAACCAACTTTTCAATTTGGAACCAAACTCTGATTTTTGTATGAAGTTAAAGTCTCCTATAACGCGATTTCGTACAACGCGGAAAATTTTAGGAACTTATCTGCCGCGTTGTGGGAGGTTTAACTGTATTTCATATCAAGAGACACTATTGAAACAAAATATGCACTACTGAAATTTTATTTCAAACAACAACAAATATTGCATTGGTTGGAAGAAGAGCAAAAAATGCTATTGTATGTTTTTATTTAAGAGCACAACAATATTTGTATACACATGAAATTAAGTGCAAGAAAAAAGAGTCCAATTCATTATTGAACATTATGAAGTTAGTCTAACAAGACATTTTATGCTCACGTTTAGTATATAAAGATGAAGTGCTGTATAGTTTTTGGGCATAATCGGGAGGGGAAAAGGGGTAGTTTCTTTAACCTCAAATTTTGTGAACGCTCTCAAGGTCATACCGTATGATATATTTAAAAGAAATGAAGTATGTGCCTTTGGTATATGGAGATGAAGAGCTGTAAAAATTTTGGTTATAATCGGGAGGAGTACTACACTTAACACCCCAAACCGTAAATACACCGAATCGAATATACTTTAAACTTATATTCTTTATGTAATATATCCATAAAAATATCTGTTCCCATTGGGTATGGTAAAGTTGATTTTTTAGGATGTTATTTTTGGTAAATTCTTATACCCATATTCAAAATAAATAAAATGTATTTGAATTTTATTTTTGTTCTAAAATAGATTTTATGTAAGTTTTATTTATTATAAATATATTATATGTATATAAAATATAAATATAAATCATGCATATTATTATAAATTTATCACCAAAACTAAAAAAATATTTTGGCGATTTTTGCACTAATTATGATGAAATATCTCAAAATATATCCGACAACTCTGTTCTTTAAATTCTCTATTTTTTCGATAAAAATTAAAGATAACACTGACTTTTTCGCAATTCAGTAGGTAATTTAAACTAAATTACATACAAATAAGGTGATGTTTCGGTTTGTAATTGAAGGTTGGATTATGCAGCTAATTACGAAAAAAGGCTGTAATAACAGGGGAATTATTATCGAGGAAGTGAATAAGCTGTTGTATTTATAACAGTTTACACACCTTATTTTCCTGGCATAGTGCTTCGCATCTTGGGATCATCTCCTAGTCCTATTAAAAATTAGTCCCCATCCACATATTCAATTTTTGTTTCTGAAACTTTTTAAAATTCTTGTTTGAAGTTGTATTCACGTCCATACTTTAAATGTTTTTTTTTTTCTGACGACTATATACAATTATAGCGTCAAAAGAGCTACCAAACAAACAATAGAGAGTCACAGCAGAGTTTCATATACATACGTGCACTGTTGCCAATTTGGAGATTTTGCAGCTAAATCTAGCGTTTTTGCAATGCCAATCGTGGTGAAAAAGGTATCTTAGCGGTTAGCGGGAAATCTAGCGATTTTTAAATTTATTTTAAGAGATACAATTTTTGTCAAATATCCAATGCATTTGAACAAAGAAAACTTGCTGGGGGGAGCAAAAACTTTTTTTGTACAGAGTGACAGTTAAAAATTATCAGCAATAGCAAGTTTAGTGCCGTTTTTTTCAGTTAAAATAAGATATATACTATGTGGTAGGTGACATGGTATTTTTTAAAACATTTACAAATTGTATCGAATACCGTAAGTAACAGCACAAAACTAATCTTATTTTTTCAAAAATATATGGGACGAATTACTCCACCAGGATGTGATGTTAACAAAACAACCACTTTATCTGGATGTGCTCCGGTAGGCAAGTAAGTGTTCTTGTCTTTTAGTTTGCGGGTTGCATTTGTGTCACATCAACAAAAGGCATTAGTTTCTACTAGTGTAAAATTGAGTTACACTTTTGAATGTGATTGCAACTGTATTGTAACAAAAAAGTCTGAGGGCAATAGGTTCTTAAAAACATTGTGAGGATTTTTGACATTCCAAGTTATGTTTGCTTACACAACCATTTGGAATGGGCTTTATTAATAAACGTTGAAATATAACTGTACTAAAAATGAACTAAATTTTCTAAAAAATTTTCAAGTTGTTGTTTGATTGTTTAACTGTCAGAAAAGAATAAATCGTTCCTATATCTGATAAAAATTATTTTCAAGTTTCCTAGAATGTGACTAACTGTCGGTTACCCGAATAATTTTCTTTAATTTTTATTAAATTTCCCTTAGTCATTATACAATCGAATAATAGCCATAATTAAATGCCATAACCTACTGAACAGAAATCGCTTTAAAATTTAAATATACTGGAATTTAAATGTAATTTTATATTTTTAGCTATTTTTTCACTTCAATTACCACTAAAAAAAAAATTTAGCGGCTTCTAGTGTTTTTCAGTACAAATTTGGTGGGCAATCGTAAGAAAAAGTTGGCAACAGTGCATACGTGAGACATCGTGCCATTCGTGAGTTGCAGAACAAAAGTTTCAATGTGTGGACGAAGACTCACTTGCAAAACGACAAAAGACCAAATACTCGATATTTTCAGTGTTTTAATGTAATATTTTCTTTGTGTTCCATTGGTCACACACACTTGAATTTGGGCCCGAATAGTTCGCACTGACGCTATGAAGACCTATACTAAGGCTATGTTTCGGAAACTACATAGTCGATTTCAAAAATTTTTTCATCTGTGTTGAGAGTGACAAGAGCTAAATATACAGGGCTAAGATAGACCCTAAAAGTGGACCTCGACCTCCAGGAAGTGAATAGCTGTTGTATTTATAGCAGTTGTAGTTATACCATAATAAAGAAATAACAAACTAATTTACATTTATAAAAAACATAAATTTTAGACTTCAAGACTATAATGTCAATCAATTTGAATAAATGTAATTCCAAAGAAATCACTCAATAAGTAATCGAAAAGAAGTTAAGCTAGACGTGCCATAAAATGATCCATGTGTAGAAAAACACACTTTTTCCTAGGTTAAGAAAAAAAACCAAGCAAATTAAACAAAAATAATCTTTTAACATTTACTTCATTAAATTATGAGGAAGTTATTTAAAATAAAATTTATAATTTTGTATTTATTATCAGAAAACATAAAAGTAATTGTTTAATAATACAATAAAGTAGCAATAATTATAAAAAAATAAAATACAAATAATTATATCATAATTTATATAAAGCTTAATAAATATTTTCACTTTTTAACTTCAATTAGTTTTTTCATTCATTCATAATTGAAGTAATCAGGCAGTACGTACGTAGCGTAGTGAACTTTTATAGTTTCATATCAAATTAGGTATAAAAAATTATTATCCTATAAATAATAATAAATGTGATTTGATTTCAGTTCTAAGGTTTTATTGAATATTTAAGAATTTAAGACATTATTTATATTAAACGTTTCTTTTTTTAATTGAAATTCCCACATTAATAACAACTGAACGAGTGAGTACTCGAAAAAGTGGAAGATCATAAAGTATTTTAACTTAACGCCTATTTTATATCTTTAGCAAATATTCATAAATAAATTGTTAAGTATTGTTTGTTATTTAGTTGTAACCTTTAACAATGCTCTTTTTATAATTAACGAATAATAAATATTATTAAATAATTAACCCATAAGCATATGCCAACCAAAATACATATATAACGAGTGATTTTTTAAGAGCTTGAGAACTTTTTTTTTAAAAAAAACGCATAAAATTTGCAAAATCTCATCGGTTCTTTATTTGAAACGTTAGATTGGTCCATGACATTTACTTTTTGAAGATAATTTCATTTAAATGTTGACCGCGGCTGCGTCTTAGGTGGTCCATTCGGAAAGTCCAATTTTGGGCAACTTTTTCGAGCATTTCGGCCGGAATAGCCCGAATTTCTTCGGAAATGTTGTCTTCCAAAGCTGGAATAGTTGCTGGCTTATTTCTGTAGACTTGACGTAGCCCCACAAAAAATAGTCTAAAGGGGTCAAATCGCATGATCTTGGTGGCCAACTTACCGGTCCATTTCTTGAGATGAATTGTTCTCCGAAGTTTTCCCTCAAAATGGCCATAGAATCGCGAGCTGTGTGGCATGTAGCGCCATCTTGTTGAAACCACATGTCAACCAAGTTCAGTTGTTCCATTTTTGGCAACAAAAAGTTTGTTAGCATCGAACGATAGCGATCGCCATTCACCGTAACGTTGCGTCCAACAGCATCTTTGAAAAAATACGGTCCAATGATTCCACCAGCGTACAAACCACACCAAACAGTGCATTTTTCGGGATGCATGGGCAGTTCTTGAACGGCTTCTGGTTGCTCTTCACTCCAAATGCGGCAATTTTGCTTATTTAAGTAGCCATTCAACCAGAAATGAGCCTCATCGCTGAACAAAATTTGTCACATTTGAACATTTCGAACCGAACACTGATTTTGGTAATAAAATTCAATGATTTGCAAGCGTTGCTCGTTAGTAAGTCTATTCATGATGAAATGTCAAAGCATACTGAGCATCTTTCTCTTTGGCACCATGTCTGAAATCTCACGTGATCTGTCAAATACTAATGCATGAAAATCCTAACCTCAAAAAAATCACCCATTACATACATATAGATACGTACTGTGTACATTGTTATGTTTGTATATTGTATCTTTCTTTCGATAAGCCTAGATAGATACAAATATAAATGTACTGGGGTTTGTATATCGCGCGCTTTTTACACCTTTACTTGCATTCAGTCATAAATTTTCCATCTTATATGATTTATTTATCTGTTCTTTAGCTCTTAATTCAGGCATTATGTTCTCACTCGTTGTGTGGTTCTAAAGGTAAATAAATCTTAATATGAATAATTTAAACCGAACTGGTATTTAATTGAAGTTTACGAATTTTTTATTTTTAATTATTTTATTATATCCATATTTTTTTTTAACAGTTTCCACAGTTGTGCGCCAACGGCACTATTTTATTACCATACTTTTTTATGTAGATTGATTTCAAAATCGATTAAATTGTTTAATCGCATTGATTGGCAGTTTAATGAAAAACATATTTATTAGTGTTTTATGGTTCTTTTTTATTTGTCCAAAGGTCTTAAAATATTTAAATGAATATTTTCTCTTATCATTTATTTATTTACAATATTTATGTATGTATGTATTTACAATAAATGCATTTGAACTAACTATAAGTACTCATATCTGCCTCAGCTTCAAGGTAACATTCAAAGAGGTTAAAATAAGGTTCTTCGAATAATTAGTGTCGCACCCTGGTATATTAAAAACTCGTTTCTTCAACAGTAAAGCCTGGAACTCTGTTCAGTTTTTCATGCGGAATGCTGTCAAATTACATACATAAAAATTTTTTATGAAATGTCATGAAAAAATGTTGCAGAAGTAGTACTCTGTTTTTGCTGTGGAAAAACATTGAAATGTTTCTGGCAACATTTTATCAAAGCTGTGAATTTTTCAAACAACAGCTGATCGCTTGGCTTTTGTTAACATTTCTAAAACAATGTGGTATACTTAAAGACAATAAAATCGTAAAATTCTTTCAAATCACATTTTAAAAGCCAAATTTTCCCTGTAAAATAATAAATGTTGCTCTATATTTTTCACAAATTCGAACAGAGTACTAGGCTTAAACCCCAGTATTCTGTTGCAAAAGTAGTACTCTGTATTTACTCTGAAAAAACATTGAAATGTTTCTGGCAACATTTTACCAAAGCTGTGAAATAAAGCAAATGTGCATTATTTCATGTGGAATTTGTTGTAAAATTTTTTGTGGAAAATTTTTTAAAACAATGTGGTATATTTAAAAGCAATAAAATCGTAAAATTCTTCCAAATTGCGGGATAGACACCACATTTTAAATGTCAAATTTCCTTGTGAAATAACAAATGTTGCTCAACATTTTTCACAAATTCGAAGTGGGTACTAGGATTAATAGTGAAACATGCAAGCCCTAAACGTCGTAAATGACCGTGAAGGAGGGATATTGCTTCTCTTGGACGAACATTAGAGGAATGATCCCGAGATAACAACAAAATGAAGTATAAAAAAATGCCTTCAACAGGTTTAAAAATATTCTGCAGCTAAATCTGATTTAAAATAATGCTAAAAGAGATTTAAAATGCTAAAAAAGAATGTTAAAATTTTAAGTATAGTTTTTAATTTATTTGTGTATCTTTACATGTGTATATGTATAATAAATGAGTAACAGGACCATTTCAGTACATGAAATATTTTTTGAAAATTTTTTTGCAGTTAGAAATCGAAGTGGAATACAAAACAGCAATTTTTAGAATTTTTATCTGTCTATCCGTCCCTCTGTCTGACTGACTGTGTTCGCATCATATAAAAACTACTGGATGAATTTAAAAAGAATTTTGTGAGGTACCTTATTTGTGAGGTACCTTATTATTACCTAGATTCAAATATAAAATACTTTTTTCCGCAAAAATATCTCTTTTCCAAGAGAAAATAGAGAAAAAGTAATTGAAAGTATCCAAATTTTACGGATTCAGATGTACTGCAAACTTGACAGTACCTTTTATTTTTGAAAGCGGGATATTTTAAACACTACTTACAGAACTCTACAATAATATTAGAATTTTATATACATTTTAGAATTGTATTCAGGGATGGGTAGGTACCTCTATCCAAAGAAAATATATAAACCATAACTCAAGCACTATAAAAGTAAGAGTCTTAAAATTTGGTGTGAATTACCTTACTTAAAGCAAAATCGAACAAAATATTGCCAGGACGCCCACGACGTGGCGGGCATAGCTAGTTTAGTTATAAGCATTTAATAAGGGAAGCACATGGTTACGTCTTTTCTGCGTTTCCCTCTCCCTCTTCCTATATCTTATTAGTGTTAATGAATTTTTTCGTCAAACTTTCAACTTCATCTTTTCTTTGACAGATGACACCAGTATTTGCTCTTCGTGATCATTTGGTGTTGAAAGAAACATGACGGAGATTGGGGCCTTAAGGCAAAAAAATAATGATACACTTTATCAAGATCTCACTAATGGGGTCGTGCCAACAGAGTCGATTTTAATATTCGTAAAATCCAAAGCATGTTTTAACACGGAGATACCGTTCTAACATGCTGCTTTATCTCTAAATATGGATGTTGTAAATATTAAGAAATCGTTTACTCTTGACGTTTCTGGTATGAAAATTCAGTGTGATATTCAATAGACTAAACTTAAGTCTCCAAAGAAGCAATTAAGCTTTTTGAAACTGTGCTATTTATATTATATATTATATAATATAATATAACGGGAATAAATTATATATTTTCACTAAAACACATTAAATTTAATAGCGAGTCATTATAGTTGGAGACCCTACTATTGGTATATTCTGCATGCCCCAAAATAGACTTTGAAGTTCGCGCTCATATCTAAAAGTTGAACTCCAATTTTGGGTGTATATATATATATATATATATATATATATATATATATATATATATATTTTTAGTTGAAGAACGATAAAAGACCGGCAATACGATATTTTCCTTGCAAATGAGGAGTGAGCTACTTATAAAACCGGAACTCCCCTATGACATGAAACACAATTGAAAAATTCTGCAATATTTCACGATTCACACAGAGCAAATTTTCTGCTTCAAGTTGACAGTAGAAATAGGAAAAATAAATGCAAGGGGATATATACTTGCCTGTAATTGAAATTAGTTTTGTTTATCATCAAGGCACATTCATCAGGTAACCTCACTACGAAGAGGAACATTTTTAATTTTTTTTATGGAGTTTGATAGTTCCACTTCCATTTAAGGGGAAGCATTGTAAGTTTAACTGTCAAATCCATATAAAAAAATTGATAATTTTCGTCTTAATATTTCCCCTCCGTAGTGCCTTGGTTTGTCATCCATTAATTCATACAGAGAAAATATTTGACAAAATAGACAGACGTGCCGAAAAAAGACAATATCTGTTTGCAAAAGTCAGACCCAGATAGAAAAAAAGGAGAGAGCGAAAAATATATTCGCTTAAACCATAAGGCAATTTATATTTGAAACATATTTAGATCTGTATCTAGAAGAGAAAGGCTAATACTAATGCTATGTTTCGAAAACTACATAGCCAATTTCAAAAATTGTTTCATCTGTGTTGAGAGTGACAAGAGCTAAATATACAGGGCTAAGAGAGACTCTAAAAGTGGACCTCGACAATGACGGTCAAAACATATTAGTGTACAACTAATTTCGTAATTAGATTTAATAATCAAATTTTTGTCGAGGAATGATATATACAAAATTTTTTAAAACGCTTTGTTTTAATTTATTACTTTATTTTTTTTTATAACCTAAACGACTTTAAACAGAGCCATAAACGGATGTTATCAGCTGTTGGAAAAAAAATTACAAAAAATAAAAAAAATTTAACAGGATTGTTTTATTATGTGAGATTACTATCGCAATTTTTTCTTCAATTTATTTTGTTTAACAAAAAAGTTTTCTAATTTTTTATGGTCTAAAAACCATAAATAATTTTTTTCTTTTTTTTTTTTTTTTTTTTTGCTCAAATTGAAAAGTGTAATTATTAAAAATGTTTATTATTCACAAAAATAGAAGAAAAGATTTCATTTTATAATTAGTTCTCCTGAGCTATTGGAGAAATAAAATGTTGCTATTTATTGTTAATTGAATGTTATATGTATATTTATACATACATACATATATACATATGTATGTGTTTAAACACATTTTATTGGTTTAATTAACAGCCATTCTGCAACTTACAAAAAAGCGCATGTACGGGTGAGTACTGAAGTTAAAAATATTATTTTTCTTTTAATTCATATTTAAAAAATTGATAACAGCCAAAAAGGCATTGAAATTATTTGATAAAGCGATAGTATTGTTCTAAATGTTGCAAGATATAAATTTATTTTTTAATATTTGTTAAAAGGTGTATTTTAGTACTGCTATTATATATAGTTTTATTAATCTAATCGCAAGAATAAAGGAAATAATGTTTTATGACCGCGCCTATTTTATTGGCCAGATATCAAGGAAATACTCGTAATGTGTGGTTGAAGTTACATGTCACTTTATTACACAAAGAGGTGTGGAATAACTTTTAAAAAGATTTTACAAATATAAATATGAGACTGTAAATATTTAATGGGAATTTATAGAGCACACGAATTAATATTATTTTATTGTATATACCTATATGAATTAATAAAATCTGATTTGTATTGTATTAATAACACAATGCAACAAATAAAAATCTATTGAAAAATACACGAACTTGACAATATATGTATGTTCGATTCTACTGATTGTAAACTCCCCTTACTCAGTTCGGCGAAATTAGTGACCAATTTTTAATTATGGGCCTTGAAAGAAAATCAGTGGGCCCTTCAAAAAAGGTGTCATTAGTTTTTTTCTAATAACTAACTCATACTAGGTGATAGAGCTTAATTTTATTTGGCAATAATGTATCCGATGATTCGTTTAATAAATTTCATATACATATACATTTACATATACATTACATATTATGTAAAAAAAAAATTAACTTATTCCTAAACTTTTTTTTAAATAAAATTAAATAATTTTATTCAATTCTATTTTTAATCAAGCACAAGGTCTTTTTTATATAAAAATCTTTAAACAATTTTTATTCACAATATTTCGCTACACCATTGGGTAGCATCTTCAGGAAATAAAAATAATAAAAGTTTTAAAAATTTTAAATGATTGATAAAAATTCAAATGAATGAAAAAATTTGTTGTCAATCAATTTAAAAAATTCTAACATTTCAATACATTCAAGTAACATTTCAAAAACAAATAAAAATTAAAATAGAAAAAATTCTTACATATACATATACATGAATTTGAATCAAAAGTTTATAATAGAAACATTAATTTTTTGTAACATTTCCGGTTAAATTTATGTATATGAATTTAAAATTTATTGTGTTTTCTCTTAAAATGTTTGTATGTTTTTGAATATCAAAAATTTTCTGTATATGTATATGTAAGAATTTTTTCTATTTTAATTTTTATTTGTTTTTGAAATGTTACTTGAATGTATTGAAATGTTAGAATTTTTTAAATTGATTGACAACAAATTTTTTCATTCATTTGAATTTTTATCAATCATTTAAAATTTTTAAAACTTTTATTATTTTTATTTCCTGAAGATGCTACCCAATGGTGTAGCGAAATATTGTGAATAAAAATTGTTTAAAGATTTTTATATAAAAAAGACCTTGTGCTTGATTAAAAATAGAATTGAATTATAAAAAAGGTCAAAAAACTACAATAACTATTTAAATAATTTTATTTTTACTTTTTTCAGCATAACTTACAGGGACTCTTAAATTTTCGCTAACAATATACATATGAAAAAATTGTAGCCACTGTAGAACTCAGCAATACAATGAATACAATCTGAACATGTCTAGGCACCCTAAATTGCTCATTAAGTACTCTGTTCACTTATTTAGTCACGAAATGTTTCGGGCAGCATGTTTTTTCAACTGAAAAATATTTCTGGCAACATTTATTGCAACTACGAAACATGAGCTGCACTTTTTTCGCACGGTTTTAATTTTAAGTTTGTTGTTTTCAAAAAATGGAATAAATATAATATAATAATAAATAAATAAAATATATTAATAAAATTTATTAATTTAATAAGAAAGTAAAAAAACAGAAATAAACTACGAAAACACAGAAAAGAGTATACCCATATGTATTTATCTATTCATCATATAAAAAAATAGCAACTTATTTCCGTCTATCTGTGTGTCTGCTTTTCTTTTGTGTTCGCATCACGTAAAAATTACGGGATGGATTTTAACAAAATTTTGTGAGGAGGTATCTAGCTTCCAAATTCCAATATAGAACACTTTTACCGCAAAAATATCTCATTTTCAAGAGAAAGTGGAGAAAAAGCTTTCAAGGTATTGAAATGTTCGGTTTAAAACTGGGATACTTTAAACACGGTTGCGAACCTTTTATTTTTTAAAGTGGGATTTTTTAAACATCAGATAGCGCCAATTAAATAAAATTTGTATCTGATTTATATTTTTACTTTACGAAATTACAATGTTATTAAAATAATTTAAACACCTTTTACAGAGCTTTACAATATTTTTGGAATGGTACCTTTATATAAAGTAAATACATAAACCATAAAGTAAGAGTCTAACAATTGGTGTGGAATACTTTTAAAGTAAAATCGAGCAAAATATTGTCAGGACAGTATAAAAAAAGAAAATATTTGCAATAAGTCTAATGAGCAACGTAATTAAAACAATGTTGCATACTTAAAGGCAATACAAACAACAGTTTTCATCCAAAGCCTAGTACTGTGTTCGAATTTGTGAAAAATGTAGAGCAACATTTATTGTTTCACAAGGAAAATTTTACATTTAAAATGTGGTGTCTTTCTCGCGATTTGGAAAATTGTTACGATTTTATTGTGTTATTGTTTTTAAGTATACCACATTGTTTTACAAATGTTAGCAAAAGATGTTGTTTAAAAAATTCCACATGAAATAATGCCCATTTGCTTTATTTCACAGCTTTGATCAAATGTTGCCAGAAACATTTCAATCACAGTAAAAACAGAGTACTAACTACTTCTGCAAAATTTTTTCATGACTTTTTCATACAAATTGTTTAAGAACATACATATATATGTGTGTAGTTTGACAGCATTCCGCCTGAAAAACTAAACAGAATACTGGGCTTAAACGGCAGTATTGTCACCACTAGGTTATTGTAAAATTTTTTAAGCGAAATAATAAATGTTGCTCAACACTTTTCGCAAATTCAAACTGAGTACTACGCTTACTACATACATTTATTGACAATTTTATTTGAAAAACAACAACAAAAAATCCAAGAAATACAACAACAAATAAGGTTCAAATTCAAGAAATGTATAGGTTAGTAAAAAACTGCTATTTTAGACACTTTAAGATTGCATTGGTATGTTCAGTTTTACAGGGGCTACCACTGTCCTATATATTGTTAGTGAAAATTTAAGAGTCGCTGTAAGTTATGCTAAAAAAGTAAACAAAAAATAAATGCTTTTTTTAAACAAGTGCAAGAATAAATTATGTTTTTTTAATTAAAATGTAAATACATAGAATTTATTAAACAAATCCTCGGCTACATTATTGCCCAACAAAGTTAAGCGCTATCACCTAGTTTAATGAGATATAAAACAAAAACAGATGGTACCTTTTTTGAAGGGCCCACTGATTTTCCGAAACTTTCGAGGCCCAGAAATAAAAATTGGTCATCAATTTCGTCAAATTGAGTATAGGTTTTTACTACCCTTTGATATTAGAATCGAACCTATACTGTCACTTCCCTGAATTTTGTTCACTGTTGCATTGTGTAATTATATAATTGGGGTCTTCATAAGGTATACTATCATATCAAAACATTCTAAAAATATACAATAGAATAAAAATATTTTAATATATTTCAAACAAAAAAAACGAGTTAAATAATAAAACCAGATTAGCAATTTTTATTGTGTTGTCGTTATTGTGTAATCAATAAATTTTTTTCTTCTTAAACAATTTTCTATATGTAAGTTTCAATATTTTCGTTTCTAACCGACTACAAAAAATAAAGGGGTTATCAATTCGTCTATATTTTTGGTACATTAGTGTCTGTTTATAAACTGTTCATTTCTGAAACGATTTTATTATTTGAAATATTGAATCCATATAGAAAAAAGTGTACAAAATTATAAATCAAAGCGTGCCTTAGTGGACATAGTATAAAGCGCTTTTAATTTAAATGTGATTCATAAACACTTGCAATTTCTTGTGTCCGCTATTGCAACAAGAATAAACAAAGTTTTGATATTAAAGGGTGTATAGGTTAGAAAGCTAGATAATAGGTAGCTGGTTAAAATTTACTATAACCTCTGCAACAAACATTAGTAAAAACATCAAATTAAATTAAAGGGTGCCCTGTCAAAAAGGTGATTTCAGCGTATATAGGCTTATCTGGTGAACGACCATTACTAGTATTTTTTACGAAATTGAGTTTTTCAGTGTTCCAATACATTTCGCACAAATATACCTCGTCACAAAAATGTATTTACCCACCAAACCAAATGTTCCCATTTCGTAAAGAATTCGTAACGGCTGTTCGAAAAAATCTTCCGATTTCGGAACCGAAATATTACCGAAATCGTAACGATTTTATATGAGAGGGTTGACACGACTTCGCAACGATATGTAGTTACGAAATCGCAACAACATTTAGGTACGAAGTCGCAATGAAATGTTGTCTGTGGGTATAAGCTAAAATATCGTGCTCTGAAAGTTAAGTGAATATATGTAATAATTATTTAATGACTTAGTATTCAAGCCAATACTTTACCGTAATCAATTCGATTTCAATTGGCCATCTTATATACATATAAGTACATATTTATTTAATTTTGTCGTATTTACTATATTTTTTTTTGTTCAATACAACTGTGGTTTTTATTTTCTAACATATAAAAAAAAGTTTTATATATTTTTTTATTTGTTCAGACAAACAACCGAAATGTCTTAACGAATTCGTTACGACAAGTCTGATTTCCGACAAACTACCGAAATGTCTTAACGAATTCCATACGACAAGTCTGACTTCAGAAAAATTCGAAAGCTTTGGTTTAGTGGGTATTTATGTATGCATGTATCTATGTATGTATGCATGTATCTATGTATGTATGTATGTATGTATGTGTGTATGTATGTTTGTTAAGTAATATTGACCATTTGGATTAAACATAAAAGTCAGAGCTATAAAGTTTAATTACAATTCTTCTGATTTTTATGAACTTAATTGCTGCTCATCAAGAAAACCAAAGAACTACAAACAAAGAAAAAAAAAACACAAATCAGTTCCATTTTCTAAATAAACAAACAGAGCATAAATGTGAAGAAATAAAATGTATAAAATAAAAGAACACTGTTAAGATGTTTAGCTAAGGTCAGACGAATCAAATATTCGACGAAATATGCGTAACCAGTAAATAATTATTACGTTTTTGTTCGAAGTAAATATATATTTTAAGGCAAGCGGTATTTAGATTTACCGATTTATCGTAGTTTTAACGATTTTAGGGGGGTAAAAATATTGTTACTCTTATTTTGATGTCTCAAAAATAATTAAATATTTTTTAATTTGAAGCGTGTTAAAACTAATTTCAAAAATATTTTGAAAATATACAAGTTCAATAACTAAATAAAGAACGCTATGTAGAAAAAAATTTCCACCAACTAAAGGTTTTAATTAGTTTTAAATTAAAGTTCAATTAATTTTTTAATTGATTTAAATGTATATTTGTTCAAAACAGAAGAAAAAAAATCCTAATTAATCAATTAATTAAATCAATTAATTATTTGATTAAATTTTCAAATGAAACCAAATCAAACCCTTAAGTCGTAAAAATGTTTGCTTCTGTGTAGTAATCGTTTAAGTTTTGTCATGCGACCAATGATATTTGAAAGACCATTCTGAGGAATGCAATGGCCCCTCTTGACTTTCCAAACTATTTTCCAAAAAAAAAAATGGTTTTACCTCCCTAGTAAATTTATCCTCCTACGCTAATGAAAATTTATGTGTTGCTAAAAGAGATAACCAACATATGTAAGCACATTTTTAATAGATATATTGAAGGACTACTTAAATTTAAAAAACCTTAACATTTGAGTTAAAAATAATCTTTTTATGACATTTCCAAAAAAATTATATGTCGGAGGAAGCTAGCTTTGGGAGTTTATTCAGAAGCTCCCCTTTTACCTAGGGGTCCGGCCGTTTATAGCTCCACTCAGAAACACCTCTGTTTTGCCTCTGCAAAATTTCATTAAAATATCTTCAGTGGTTTATAAGATACCGAATTATGTCAAATATAAATCGTTTTCAAACTACTGTGTGTCCGATGAGTTTGTCGAATTGAAACATGATTTTGGAAATAAATTTATTATTTTCAAACATTGTTCTGTCATGAGTCTATTCATAATAAATTGCCACACTAAACTAGTCTCAAAACACCGTGAACTGTCAAATCAGCTGTCATGGAAAACAATGCTGCCAATTTAAAAAAAACCCACTATAGTTGAATGAAAATTTATTTCTGCTAGATTTGATACTACTTGTACTACTTTAAGCAAGTTAAAGGATTATTATATTTCTATTTGTATGATTATGTTATATAAGTGGAGAATTTTCCAAAATTTTTTACGCTTATTTTGCCAAATATTTTCCTTATCTGACCTAACAAAAAGTTTGCCAACATAAAATTTTGTTTGATACCTTTGGTTTTGATTGTTTTTTGTTTTATTATCCGTTGTTGTTTAAATTGATTTATTATTATAAATTGTTTAAATATAAAAATTATTTTTTAGTAAATTTTTTATTTAAGAAATAGAGGTGTAGGATTCAAACACATGCGTTTCGCAAAGTAACTGACACACACACAAACATTCGCAAACATGTTGTCTACTTTGTTTAATTTTCTTTTATATGCTCGACTTATGATAAGTTAATTAAATCTAAAGAAGCTTATATAGATTAAGAATTGCAAAGCTTTAGATAAAGCAATATAATTATTCATATATTTTTGAAAATTTTCCATTTGTAGCTAAATAAAAGCCATACAAAATATATCCATATAAATCATAACCCTAAAACGAAAGCTGTTAATGTTAAAGTTTAAGAGATAGGCATAAAATACAATCTAATCTTAAATTTGTATATAAAAAAAACTAACGACACACAGCGAGAAACTTAATCTGAAACACAAACCAAGGCACGCACATCTACAATAAAAATGATTTCAGTTCATTTCTAGTGTTTTCCTACGTAAAACTGTAGGATTTAAAAGATAAAAATTTATGCCGATAATAATTAGCTTTTCTCCACCGATTTTCTTGTTAGATATGCTTTGACTAAAAAAAAATCATTTATTTGTTAACCCCAGGCATACATACATACAACAAATGACAAACTGGAAATTTTTGACTACTTTTTTATATTTGATGCAAGCTGATGAAAGGCACCATATCTTGCCAGGGTAAAATTTTCAGTACGGGACAAATTAAGATTTCATGTTTTCTGTTGCACCAAACCATGTCTTGAGATCACTTACAAAATAGCTTTTATTTCATATTTAACATACTTAATTAGGCAGTCTTGTCAACAGAAAACTAGCACAAAATAGTTGTTCAACTTTAACCTCGTTTATCTCAAAACTATACATTTGAACTAAAAACTTCAAAACGCCATAAATTCTCATATTTTTTTTTTTGCTTTCTGTCTAGAAACTTTGTACTTGGTCAAAATACATCGAAAACTTTATTTCGACCCCTGGCGAGATAAGGTCGCTTTCGTCAGCTAGCGTTACATATATAAATTTAAGGGTTTCCCCCAGGAAAATTTTTTAAAATAGTTAAGGAATATTACTTTTTTGTTTACTTTTTTTTTTTTTTTGATGCGTAGAATCTTTAGTTTTTTAAGATTTACTGAATTATTTTTGTTTTAGTGTTGTTTTCTTAATTGTTTTTACTGAATTAATCTGTTATTGTATAACCCTCTTAAACTGCAATCAAACATTTTAATTTTTGTTAATTGTCATTCTCTAATAAAAGCTTTTATGAAAACAATATACAAGACTTTTTAATTTTTTTTTGACGCTCACAGTAATTTGATAGATAGCAAACATCGGATTGATGATCAGCTGTTCCCTCATGTAAAATGAGTATGTACTTCTCCCTCTCTCTCTCTCTCACTCTTCCACAAAAATTAAGCCTTGAGTAAAAAAACTTACCCTGGGGAAATCTTACGTATGGCCCTCTAAAAACGGCTAATGGGTTAAATCAATTGCTCAATAAATGGATTGTTTGGTTGAGCTGTATGACATGGTGCGCTATCCTGCTGAAAACAAAGACTACCCAAGTTCAGTTGCTCAAAAGATAAATTGTTTGGTGAAGCTGTATGACATGATGCGCCATTTTGCTGAAATCAAAGACTACCCAAGTTCATATCTTTTATTTCAGGGCTTGTGTACCGGTCGCCGTAGACTGAAATAGATTTTCCAGCAGCGTTTGACCAATGATGCCTTCACTTTAAAAGCCACACCAAACTGTCACTCTCCTGGATGCATTAGCTTATCGAAAATAACGTGAGGGGTTTTTCGATTTCCACATGAGCGGCAGTTTTTTTTGTTGAGAGATAAAAATGCGCATCGTTGCGGACAAATTCGATGTCCAATTAGGAATCTCTAATCGGACGTCGAATTTGCCCGGAGAAGCCGTCAATATTGACTGAGAGTCAATATATCGCATGATTTAAAAAGATACTTTGTATTGGACCCCCTGTTATGGAAACTATTCTGTTGTTGAGTTTTCCAAGACCTGTTTTCGAAATGGCAAGTTTTCTTTTGTAACCCTTATTTTTGGTGGATGAAAGAGAAGCAGTAAAGACCAAGTTTATATATACAAAGTGGTCAAGTTTATAAAATTGTATCATTTTAGGTGCAATTTGAAACTGAAAAGTTAAATGGTAAACGGTTAAATGGTGACTTATTTGGTATAATTTGAAAATTTTCTCAGTTTCATGTTGCCTACTATTTTAAAGGTCACCAGTTTACTCCTACTTCAAGCCAGAGTATGAAAACAAACATAACTTTTCAAACGTTTCAGGCAAAGATACAAATTTTCAAAAAAATTTTTAACCGTTTTGTACATGAGCAAAATCAAAACAAATACTCTCTGTATGACAAAGAGCGCAATCAATCGCTTTTCAATTATCCACAAAAGGCCAGCAGAAACGTATTTTTCCAAGTGATTGATTCGAATTTTCAGTTATGTTAACAGGTAATATGAATGTATAAGAGTGGGTATCAAAAATAATTTAGTATACAGTATTTAGGACTATTTGATTTTAAAAAATACAATTTTACAAACCGGTTGGTACAGTTTTAAAATATCACTAACCATCCCTGGTAAAGACTCATTTAACTTCTCTTTTTCTCTCCCAAATATGTGGAAATGTGGAAGACAAGTCTGAGTACGTTTATTTTTCAGAATCACAATTGATTAACAAATATTTTTTAATGTCAACCCTTTTTTAGGTTATTCGCTTTTTTATTTGATACATTTTGAATTTAATGTTTATTAATACGAGTATATGCATATAATATGAGCGCATGGTAACACTAATTCTATCAGTTAAGTAGCTACTGGTACTATTTCCGTACCAATGCACACAAATGAGTATTATTGTCGAATGACTCGCCATCGGATAAAAGGATAAATGTAAATTTAAATTCACAACAAAAATTTGTTTAGTACAATTTCAGCACAAAAAAGTACAATTTAAAAAGCTGGTTGGTACCTACAATTTGAAAGTTGCACTTAACATCCCTGGTATGCATTAAACAAGTTTTTAAAAAATTCGGTATAAATTAAAATTTGAAAAAAAAAATTCACAAATTTAATTGTTTTAAAATAAATAATAAAAAACACTTACCTGGAGCTGGTTGAGCAGGATATGATGGCTTTTTCATCCACTCATAATATTGATGCGATTTAAGTGGTGATGAACGATGGTTATTGTTAATTGTTGAATTATTGTTGTTATTGTTAGTAGATGGACTATTGTTGTTATTGCTCAAATGATGAGCAATATGATGTGGTGATGATGACGATGGTGGAGCACCAGGACTTGAAATTTCACTACCACTAACCGTAATTGGTGGTGAGGGTAAACCTTCAGTAATATGTGGTGGCTGTTGTTGCTGCTGCTGTGTCTGTTGATCACCAATACTGCTAACGGTTTCATTTAATTGTGTACTACCTGATGCAGGTCCGGTCGATGTGGTTGTTGTCGAACTGCCAGATGACGAAGATGGTGTGGAACCATTAGCTCCTGCAGAGCCATTAATCAATTGATGTTGTTGTAGCATTTGAGCATTCTGGGCGAAATTCTCGGCCGATGAAGGAGAATGCCATTCAGAGGCAGCAGCTGCATTAGTGGCTGAGTGAAACATAGCATGTGGGTTGTAGTACATTTGATGATGGGCAGCATGAGGAGAATCCATATCGCCTAAATATTGATGATTTGGCGGCGTATGATAGTTGGCAGTCCATTGCCAAGGCTGGCCGGCTGAGTAAGCCAAATTGGCGGCACTATGTTTTTGAGGATACGACAAGGTATTATAGTATGAAACCATTTTAATAAAGTTTTTTCTTCTTTTATTTCGTTGGTATTTGAGGTTAGAAACGATTTTTAAAAAATCGCTTGTGTATTTAAAACAACACTGGTTTAAATCTTAAAATTTTTTAATAATTCCTTTTTTATTGATTTTTCTTTTAATAAATCACTTTATAAAGTTTAATGTTAACATTTTTTTTGTTGTTTAATTAAAACTAAAATTCCGAATTTCTTTATTTGTTTATGCACACGTTGTTGTCTTCTTAATTTGCTGCCTTTTTCCGTTATATTGTTGACAATTGATTTATGACAGATCAGTATTGTTAATTTGTGATTATTGCACTCAAGCACATTCTCTTTAGTTAATGCTTTTACTATTTTCACTTCTTATGCTTTCTTAATTTATATTAATCCGCTTTGTTGTTGTTTTATTCTTCTTTCAATTGCACTTTTTCTTTAAGAGTACTTTAAATTGTGTTAAGTTTTGTTGGGGCAATACACTGTATTGTTGTTGTTAAATTAATATGTTTATAGTGATTGCCTTAATTCGATAATTATTTTTTTGATTACAACTTCTTTATTATTTTAATTTATAACATCAATAACTATTCCGACGTTATAAAAAATACATATATATGAAATTAGAGCGTTACGACAACAACGAAGTCGTTAGCGGCCTTTCTTCTTTGCTTATCATAAAATACTGAATTGAAGAAATCGTTCACTGTCTGTTATGACGATGAAGTTTGATAGTATGTACAAAACCGCTATCCGTCTACCGTTGTTAACTTTAACGTTGTAACTAAAAATGTTGCTTTGATAAAAACTCGTAGGCTAATATTCAGCAAAACGAACTCCACAAAGCGAAAAACCAATACTTAGTGAATTGTAGGTATAAAAAACGTAAAAACCACCCACTATATTTTTATATACCCAGTCAAGATAAAAAGAAATGGATAAACTGTATTTGGTAATTATATTCGCTATCTCTCTCTTTCTCTTAACTAACCTACAAAAAATATGTTAAGGCTTATTTGAAATTTAACCCTCTATTAAAACCACGCCTTAAACTTCGGTGTTATAATTTCAAGATGGCCTTTGTTTATGATGTTCTCTATCTCTCTTACTCTCTCTCTCTCTCTCTCTCTCTCTATTAAACCGACAACTCTTTGAAGCTAACATACTGTTATGGTATATAACATTCGTGTTGGTAACTCCTCCCTTCATTATTATGTATTTTCAGTTTAATCAAATAGTTTTTTTTTTGTTTAGTTCGAACTAAGCATTAAATAGTTGTTTTTGCTAATAAACCTTAGCTTTTAGGTAATTTTTTATTTACAATTAGCTTAACAACATCAAAAAAAGGCGGGTTATATTAGTATCGCGACTGGAATATTTTAGCCAAATACCTACATATATTTTAAACAAGAATAGGTATGTATGTATATTTTTGAGATCAGTTCATTGTGTTGTTTTCATTAATTATGTTTTATTAGACAGGATTTTGTGTGAGTTAGGATTGCTAGTAATTATTTACTAGGACATTATGTAATTAAATGTCATAAATGTGTACAGCGCTGTTTTGAGCGCTATTTTTACGTGTTATTCATTAGCGCTTAGGTGCACGTATTTTCAAAAGGGGTGGACGAGGGTTGCAAACCTCATTTTTATTCGAAAATAATTATATAGTGCAACTTTTAAAAATGCTGGAGTAGAAAGGAAATAGAAAGAAAATTGAAAATATATTTTTATAATAATTCTTGCATCTTGGAGCAACCTGTAAGCGTTAAATAAAGCATAACCATATACAGTGGTGTTCCATAAAATAGAGCCACCTTTTACTACATACCTATTTCGAAAGAGAAAAAAACACACTAAATCTTTATAAAAAAATTTAAGGTTTTTATTTTTGAGAGACCGAACAACTGCCCAACTCAATTACTATAGACCGGTTTTGATAAAAAAAAAAACTTAAAATGAAATATATACGTAAAAACATTCAAAATTCAAGATTTTAGGTGTGCAAAAAATAGAGCCATCCACTTCAATTATCTAAAAAACACAAAATTCCAAAATTCCAAATGAATATAATAATATACTTTAGTAACCTTTATTACTTCAGTACTTAGTGGAATATAATTTATTTTTGATAATGGCTAAGCACAGTTTTGGTATAGTGTCATCAAGTTTTTGGCATGTCTCAATTGAAATATTACGCCATGTTCCTTTAACTAATGCCCCCAAAATTATCTTTATTAGTTGCATGTTTTCCCTTAAGAGCTGATTTAACTATTCGCCACAAGTTCTTAATGGGTTTAAGACTAGCAACGGAGCAGGCCTGCTTAAAACAAATACCCCATATTTTTCAAACCAATATTTTGCCCACTTCGATGTGTGTTTCGGGCCATTGTCTTGCTGAAACACAAATCGAAGCGGTATTTCTTATTTTGCGTGAGCCATCACATATCTGTTAAGCAGATTTGTGTAAAAAATAGCATCCATTCTTTCTTCCACTCATACGATAGACCCAGTTCCAATATATGAATAATATTTCCGCCACCGTGTTTAATGGTCATTATGGTGTATTGAGGAAGACGTTTGGAGTTTGGTGGCCTTCGTACACAATGGCTGCTTGTCAGAGTTAAATAAAATTAGTTTTGATTCGTCACACCACAAAGTTTCTTCAAGAGAATTAAGCACAGTAAAATGTAGAAAGTGAAACTGGCTCTATTTTATGGAACATCACTGTAGGTACCTACCTACAAACTTACGTCAAATTCATGTCTTTTATAAGAAGTTATTTATAAATTAATTTCAACCGACACAAAATGTACATACATATATTACCAAATTTTCAGAATAAGGTACTATTGACAATTGTTCGTGTTTTTTGCCTATAGGTAGGTATTTTGTTAAAAAAGGTTCGTTTTTTCACATCGTCGTCATGTGGCCTCTTAATTAAAATTTTTTATTTTAAAACGCAGTTATGTTCAAAAATGCAGCAAGTAAAATTAGGCTTAAGTCTAGTTCCGTGAAGCAGCACCAATTAAAAAAAAAATTACACAGGGTGATAGAGAATTAAAAAATAAAAAGAAAATGTAAAATAAAAAAATTGGCGGTCGCCCTTACTTTCCGAGTTATGGGCCCCTGAACTTTGGATATCATTTTAAAGCTTTTGGAAATATCTATCAAGTGGTGCTCAAATTTTATAAAAAAATTTACCTAAGGGGAACCAATCACTTTTTTTATGAAAACATGTGTATAGTACGTAGAAAACCTTTAAAAAGTGAAACCGGTGTTGGTTATACCATAGAGGAGAAAATCCTTGCTTCCGGCCGAAGGCCGGCTATGCAGGAAAACTTTAGTAAGCGAAGCCGGTGTTGGTTATACCATAGAGGAGAAAATCGTTGCGCACGGCCGAAGGCCTGATATGCAGGAAAACTTTAGTAAGCGAAGCCGGAGTTTGTTATACCACAGAGGAGAAAATCCTTGCGCCCGGCCGAAGGCCGACTATGCAAGAAAACCTTAGTAATCGAAACCGGTGTTGGTCATACCATAGACGAGAAAACCATTCCGCCCGGCCGAAAGGAAGCGAAACCGGTGTTGGTGTTTAGAAAGAAACATAATATTTCCAATTCAGAAACTGATGTATTTAATAGTGTGTTAATATAAAAAATCGAAAAAAAAAATAATTCAGTTCCTAATGGGTTAAATTTTTTTTAAATTTTAGCACCATTCGATGGATATTTCCAAAAGTTTTAAAATGATACCCATATTGACCAAATATGTTCAAAAATGTAGTGCAGAATCACAGTTTCATATGAAAAGTTCAGAGCCCATAACTCAGAAAATAAGGGTGACCGCCATTTTTTTGTTTTACATCTTCTTATTATTTTTTAATTCTCTATCACCCTGTATAATTTTATTTAAGTGGTGCTGCTTCACGGAACTAGACTTGTTCCTAAAATTATGTAAATACCAGGGTATAAATTTGTTAAATTAGGTATTTGGAAATAGAAATACGTTGTCTTAATTTTAATATTGAATTTACTTGGTTTTTAATAATTTAAAATGTTTTTTCTATTAGTTTTAATAATAGGTGTGATCCCGTACTCAACATTGGGATCCCGCGGGATCCCAATTATACCGAAAACTGTTCCCGTACTGCAAGATTGGGTAAAAGAGAGTAATTTTGAGAGAGAGTATTCTTCTTCTTCGTGCACGAAACAGCCCAAACTTTTTCTTCGGGTTGATTATGTAAAAGCAAAACAATCAGCTGTTTGAAAGTAAACAATAATAGAAAATTAAAAAAATATATGTATGTACTTATGTGTTCATATGCTCACAAAAGTGAAATCTGTTATTTAAGAGTTTTATCATAAAAGATTAATAAATTAAACTTCTAAAATATGTTGGGAATTGCGAGTACGTTTAAAATATTTGTGTTTTAAGTTTTACTATTTACGAATGCATAAAAAAAACACTTTGACATAAAGTTTTGGGATATAAAGTTGTTTTTTGTGTTCCCGTACTTTCGGGCTTTTTTGTCTCTAAGAGAGTTTAGTTTTGTTTTTCTCATTTTACCGAACTTTTCCCAAAAAGTACGGGATCGCACCTAATAAGTAAATAAATAAAAATGTGCATAGGTATAAAAAATTTAAATACCTACATTATTTTATGCAGAAAAAATGTATCCAAAATTCGTTCGCAGGAACATTGAAATAATGCATGACTTTCCTAGGGCATGCTCCGTCTTAAGAGCAATGGATACTGGACGCAGAATATTATACATTCCTCGCATTACCTACTCATTCCTTATTGATTAACTTTTCCCGCTGGCGCGGCACATAGTGGTATTGATTGGTTCTGTACCAGTAGATTAATGAAACTTTGCAGAAATATCTCTTATGGTCTTAGACTGTTAAAGCTAAAAAATGAAAAAATCGGAAAAAGGAGAAAAAAGCTCCCCTTAGAAGAACCAATCCTACCACTGAAAAATTAAGTTTTTTTTTCAAGTTTTCCCATACTTTTGTTTAGCAAATGCAACTTTTGTGGTCAGCGAATGTTCAAAAACCGAAACTTAGACCCAGGAGATTCTAAAATGCCATTATTCGCCCGCCCCATTTTGTGGGCGGTGATATAAAATATTTTTTGCAAAAATAAAGTAATTATTAAACGAAATGGATTACAAACGCCTTAAGAGTAGAAAAACATAGTTTTTGAGTTTTAATGGGCAGGAGGAAAATCCCTACCATCCCACAACCCGAAACCTCCATGTTTTTTTTTATTTTATTTTTTTTGTACTATATAAAAAACCCTTTTTTTAATTTCGAAATTTTTTATCATAAAAATTTTAAGTAAAATTTTTCTAAAAAAGTAGCTGTTAATATAGCCTTTCATAGAAAAAAATTAATACAAAATCTTTATTCGTTTAGTTACAAAAAAATTGCGGCTTTGCAGTAAACCTCTCAAAATCGTAAAAAGCTAATAAAAACAGTGTCCCAAAAGGACAAACCTCAAGCAAAATCCTTGAAAATTCTCTATACGTTGCAGAATTTTATTGTCTTTCGAGCTGCATACTTAAATTGTTCATTTCGTATTAATTTTAATTTTTGGCCTAATATCCGGCTAGATTGGCAAAATATATATGTATGCAGCAAAATAAAGTCCTTTTTAAGAATATCCTTTATCCGTGGGGACTTGTTATTTCGGATATACCAATACACATACTGAAATAGAAATACTGCGTAAATTTCTATTGTTTATAAGTATACAACGCTTTAAAAGATAAGGCCATCACGTTAAAATAAGTCCCTCGTAGGGATACCCCTTAACTTCAATTTTTATATTAAAATTTTCCATTTGTTGAAGAAACAAAGTACTTTTATTTATACCTTCTTTAAATGCTAAATAAAAAAACCGAAATTATTCATAAATATTTTTTCCCTCCTCATACCATAAACCAAGGCATATTAAACAAGGTGGCAGCGCCAGTGGGAGCAATGGTAATGGGCGATTTTTTAAGATCTTTCGGACTTGATTTAATTTTGCAAAAACTACAGTCGGATTCATGGTGTAGCCACATGTTCCGTTTTTCCTTAAAACAGGGAAAAAAGGAAAATTAAAAAATGATTAATAAAAAAAGATAACTTAAAAACCACGAAACTTTCTCCCACTATTACTAAACAAAAAATTGCATTTAGTTGTATCCTAATCCTAATTATATGTAACCTAATTTTCTATGTCTAGTTTATAGTGGATGAAACATGTATGTAAATGTCTGTCAGTCTTTCTGCTTTTCATTTGTGTTCGCATCACGTAAAAACTACTGGATGGATTTTAACAAAATTTTGTGAGGAGGTACTGATACTGAATCCAATATAGGATACTTTTTTTCCGCAAAAATACCTAATTTCCAAGAGATAATGAAGAGAAACAACAGTAAAAGTACGCCGACGGGGTATTTTAAATACGGTTGCGCAACAGATGGCGCTTTATTCAAATAACGACAAAATATGAATTACTTGCTGCCAAATAGCCAATTGAATAAAATTTGTATTTGTTTTGTATTTTTACTTTGTGGAATTATATTGTTATTAAAATATTTAAAATATTTTTACAGAGCTTTACAATAACTTTTAGAATTTTTTTTATAAATTTTAGAATTTTATCCAGGGATGGGTACCTTTATATAAAGTAAGTACCTTTATATAAAGTAAATACATATACCATGACTGAAGCGATATAAATGTAAGAGTCTTATAATTGGTGTGGAATACTTTCAAAGCAAAATCGAACAAAATATTGTTGGGACGCACACGACTTGTCGGGCAGAGCTAGTTTAATTATAAAATTACAGCCATGTTTTTTAAAGCATTTTTTTGTCTTTTAAACATTTGGGAATTTTGAGTTGTGACTGTTTATGTGCGATATCTACAGCACTATCATAACATTTGTTGTTGATTACATTCAAAACAAAAAGCAAATTTGAACAAAATACCGCCGACTATGTCGCTGGCACTCCATGTAAATACATACATATGTATATAAACGTCTAAAATTTCATTAAAATTGTTTCAGGTGTTTAGCCGCACAAACAATCAAACTTTGAAGATATACATAATACTATTCTCGAACATTTCAAAACATTTTTAGGATCCTTTGGAATGTTGTGGAATAATGTCGAATATACCCGAATGTTTTGGACTATTGTAGAAATTTCTAGAACAGCCCAAATTTCTATATCTTCAAAATCACGCGATACTTGTATGTTAGCAGGGCGCAAATGTCGCAAAGTGTAAACCAAATGCGAGCGAATTTGCCAAGCACAGCGAATGACAAAAAGTCAATTGCTGAATATTTCCTGCATAGTCGGTCTTCGGCTGGGCGCAAGGAGTTTCTCCTATATGATATGACCAATACCGGCTTCGCTTAATAAAGAAGCTGTCTTTATGTACTCTGTCGCAAAAAGTTGCTAACAATTTGCTTAGCGCTTGGCTTAGCGCTTTGCTAACAGAAAAGTACCAATAACACGTTTCATGTAAAATCGGGAATCTTTTTATAGATAGGGGATAGAGGGCTACCGTACCATTGATCGTAACAGGACTCATTTCTGGGTTTTACTTTTACTAAATACTTGCTGTGCCCACACAAGTTGGGTGCGTCTTAAATTTATTTTGTTCGATTTTGCTTTGAAAGTAATCCACATCAAACTAAGGTACCTTCTCATACAGTAGTTTTTATGTGATGCTAACACAGACAGACAGGAAAAAAATTACTGCTTTATTATGTGTATAGATGTATAGATATTGTGAATAGCTGTGCCCGCCCCTTTGCCAGCATCCTTAAAATAGTTTGTTCGATAGAATTTTCGAAATTCTAAGCCTCTTACTTTTATAGTACTTCTGATTTATGTATTTACACTACGTCTTGAGGAGTCATTGATTTGTTTGCACCTGAACAAAGCGTCGGCAGAATAGGGAACAATAATTTGTTTACTTTCCTCTGTGCGGAGAAAACGTATCGATGTACATGCTCCGACAAAACATAATTTTCTGTTTGTCGTCAATGTTGTTAGAATGCTTATAGCACAGCAAATAGGATTTACACGCTTGATTAACAGATGGCGTTCTTCAAAAGTCAAACTTATATACTGAAAACAGCATTTGATGGCAGACATCGTTGTGCGAACAAATGTTCGAACAAGAACATGACATCGACAACGACGGTCTTCGACGGTTTTGATGTGCGCACATGAATTTGTTTAATGGTTGAACAAATCAATGGCTCGTCAAGACTGCGTGTTACTTTATCTTAAGGTACCCATCCCTGGATAATTATTCAGAAACAAGGCTTTATATAAAATTCATAAAATATTCTAAAATTATTGTAGAGTTTTGTAGAGTGTTTAAAATTTACCGCTGATAAAAATAAAAGGTGCTGCCAAATTCGCAGTACCATTAAAACGGTAAAATTGCGTACTTTCCGTACTTTTTCTCTATTTTCTCTTGAAATTGCAATGTTAGTAAGAGAAAAAAATATTTTATATTTGAACCTCACAAAATTTTATTAAAATTCATCTAGTATTTGCATGATGCGAACAAAAACTCAAGACAAGATTGGTAAAATTGCTGTGTTATATTCCATTTCGATTTCTAACTGTACCAGCAACAAAATTTTAAAAAAATATTTTATGTACAGAAATGGTCTTGTTACAGTTTTAAGTTTAAAAGTTAACATTTTTTAAACTAATGTACTTTTCCATATTAAGCCTGGTACTCTGTTCAGTTTTTCATGCGGAATGCTGTCAAACTACATACATAAAAAATTTGTATGAAAAAGTTATGAAAAAATGTTGCTGAAGTAGTACTCTGTTTTTGCTGTGAAAAAACATTGAAATGTTTCTGGCAACATATTATCAAAGCTGTGAAATAAAGCAAATGGGCATTATTTCATGCGGAATTTTTCAAACAACAGCTGATCACCTGGTTTTTGTTAACATTTGTAAAACAATGTGGTATACTTAAAAGCAATAAAATCGTAAAAATTTTCAAAATCGCGAGATAGACACCACATTTTAAATGTCAAATTTTCCCTGTGAAATAATAAATGTTGTTAAACATTTTTCACAAATACGAACAGAGTACTAGGCTTTAAACTGGAAAATTCTTTGTTTTTTGAGACGGTCCCTAGTTTTTCTCTTTCCAATTTCAGCTTTTCGGCATTTTAAAAAACGTTCCATTAAAATGTTTAAAATCTTTTAAGAAATTCAATGAAACTAATTTCTAAGAATTCCAAACAAAAAATATTATGTTTTTATGTGCGGCATGCGCTGAAATTCGAACTACAATTTATTTAATTTTTGCTCTTAATGACTTCTAAGTAACTCGTCGTCCTTGTAAACCCTTAAAAGTTGCATGACATACTAAGTAATACCGATGCGTATGGTTTTGTTTCTTTTCTTAAAACAAGTACGGTAGTCAGTTTAAACTTAAAAAAGAATATTTGGTACGGTTTTTGGTAAAACAAACTAATTAAGCAGAAATTTGGCGGGTTTTGTTTGTTTTTTTTTTTTGCCTGCTGGTGTCAGTAATAGGAAATTTCCAAATGCACAAGAAACGTATGCATGAACGTGTTACATGCAAATAAACTTACATTTTATTTTTGTTGAAAAGTTATTCTAGTACCTGGCTATTTTGAATATTTACATACATACATACATACATATGTATGTATATTCTAATGGATTAATGACAGTGTTAGATTAAAAAAGAAGGCCATTTGTTTGGTGTCCTTTTATAGTGGGTCATAAAACAGCCATCTAATCTGCCCTGGCCTGTTCGTATTCTTTTCGCCTTTTGTTTTACAAACCATCATAAATTGTTTTTGTTTTTTCTTTTCGTTTCACTCCCGGTATTATTAAAATATTAGTTGTTTCATTTACACAAACAAAAGGGGTTCGTCCTCATCATTATTACATTTTACTTCTTAAAATGAGTATTAAAATTTGTTTATGTTTATGCATTACTAAGATCACCTTTAACTTAAAATATGTTGCAGTAACTGTAATATTTTTATGGCTGTTCTATAATTAGTGCAATTGGCTTTAGAAATAATATTGTTTGTAAACAATGCCTAGTTTAGAAAATAAAAACGTTTGTCTTTATCTTTTGTTGATTAGTATCAATATCGTCTTGAATAAAATTCGAAAAGAAAGTCAATGAATTTGAATATCCTATACCTATGTATGTATCTATCTTGCTGTTTAATAAATCCTATTATACAATAATTATTCATATCTTAAGCCTAGTACTCTGTTCGAATTTGTGAAAAATGTTGAGCAACATTTATTATTTCACAAGAAATAATAAATGTGGTGTCTATCTCGCGATTTGAAAGAATTTTACAATTTTGTTGCTTTTAAATACATATACCACATTGTTTTACAAAATTTTCAACAAAAAAAAAAATTACAAAAAATTAAGCCCAGTACGCAGCTCTACGGAATTTCAGTTTTGATTTTTTTGCCTTTATTCCTACAAAAGTAAAATTCATCATGTGGTCGTTTGTAGAAATAAAAATCATGTAGTCGTATTTTTTAAATTTTATTGTTTATTTTACAAAATAACATTATATCAACACAAAAATGACAAAAATATTTTAAATATATAAAAAACATGAAATGTCATAAATTCCGTTACCAAACAATTGTCTGAACATTATTTTTTGTTTCAATGTTGAAGAAAAAAAGTCTACACTTTTTGTTAGAACATCCCTGTAATAGTCAAATATTCCGTTTAAGGCCAGGCTTCACTATCCTACACAATCGTACGATTTAATCAACCAAAAATCTGTCAAAATTCTGTCTTACTTTAAAAATCGTATAAAAATGGCGTTCTAGATGCCACACCATCATACAAAACAAGAAACTCTGATCGCATGGAAAAACAATATTTTATGAATTTTTGTACTCTGTTTTTGCTGTGAAAAAACATTGAAATGTTTCTGGCAACATTTTATCAAAGCTGTGAAATAAATTAAATGGGCATTATTTCATGCGAAATTTTTCAAACAACTGATCACCTGGCTTTTGTTAACATTTGTAAAACAATGTGGTATACTTAAAAGCAATGAAATCGTAAAATTCTTCCAAATCGCGAGATAGACACCACATTTTAAATGTCAAATTTTTCTTGTGAAATAATAAATGTTGCTCAACATTTTTCACAAATTCGAACAGAGTACTAGGCAAGGCGAATTTAATACTAGGTAAAAACACCCACAGTTGTCAAAAACAAAAAGAAAAATTTAAAAGAAAATAAAAAAGAAGAAAAATTGTTAGACCAAACACAAAAGTTTTGTTAGTTTTTGCAAAATATATTATATTATTTAAAGTGAAAAAAACGTGAAAAATAAAAATAAAAGAACATAATAAAGTAAAATAAATTTTTATTAAAAAATGTTATTCATTAAAATGTGTCGCAAAGAAAATGTAAACAAATTTTGACATAACAGGGTATAAAACACATACCTAGTATTCAATTTGCCTTGGTACTAGGCTTTAAAACTCAAAATTTGTTTGTATACATAACGTGTTTATAAACATTGTTGGCCCTTTTCAGTTTCGCTCATACATATATAATGTGTATAAACATATTTTGTATTTTTAAATCCAAGGGCCAAAAGAAACCAAGGGCTCTCCAAAAATTTGTCTTAAAAGTGCCATTGTGTCTCGGGCAGTATGGGCAGTGGCTCCGTCCTGCTGAAACCACATACCAGGTCTGTTTTCAAGAGCAGGACGTAAAAAATTTTCTATCATAAACCGATACCGCTCTCCATTAACGGTTACAGCACTTCCATCTTCATTCTCGAAGAAGTAGGGCCCAATGACATTTTCAGATGTGATCCCACACCATACTGTACACCTGATGGGGTGCAATTGGCGTTGATGAATGGCTCTTGGATTTTCAGAACCCCAGAACCTACAGTTCTGCTTATTAACAAAGCCATTCAAATGAAAATGAGCTTTATCACTCATAATCAAATTTTCAATAATGTCGGCGATATGCTCTTTGCGTTAAAATAATTGATCTCTGGTTTAAATAATACAATTCCAAGTGTTGTCTATATAATCTGAAAGAAAAAATAAAAAAAAGTTATTAAACTTTTACACCCCTTGTTTTCTTTTGGCCCACCCTGTATAAACAAAATACCTATGTACATAAGTATGCAATGAAACTACGCGAAAAAAACGAATGAACATTTTACAGTCCGATAGGTTTTCTTTATTTTTGGAAATTTTACAACGAAGCTTCACACCTCATCAGATCAGTGATGCAGTTTTCTTTTTCTCACTTGTACACAAAATAACGCTACAACTCAAAGTACAATGTATTCCATTTTAAACACTTTTTGTATTTTTCTGCGAACAGGACAATTCAATGTTTTGCTCTAAATTTTTATAATAATTAACATTTAAATTTCTTAGTCGACATACAAATACATAAATGGCTTCTCTAAAGAACTTTTTCTGAAGTAGATTTTTAAGTTATAAGGTTATTTAACCGTAATTTGTTATACAAAATAAACAAATACAAGAATAAAATTTGGGAAAAAAAAGACAGGGTAAACACAATTATAACAGACAAATATTTTAAATGGTTGTTTCATAAGCTAAACAAACCAAAATCAGATAGTAAAGATTTAAAATATTTGGTTATCCTGTTCTACAACCACAATATTATTCAATGCAAAGTAATTTCTCAGACTAACTCACGGTTGCCAGATTTTTTTCTCTCTCCCCTAAGATATGAAAATCCCCTAAAATAATTTTTCTTGATTACATAAATAAATTTTTTTCTGTATTTAAAAAAAATCCAAATTAGTTAAATAAAAAAATCCCCTAAATTAATCCCAATTTTAACAAAAATCCCCCAAAAATTTTACATGTTTAAGTTTTTATTATACTGAAGTATATATTATAAATATACATATGTATTTGTATATAAATATACCCAGTGGTAAAAAAGAGGCCTTCTAAACGGCCCTCATACTCCTACTTTTGGAGGATTAGATAAAGGTAATTCAATGAACTTTTGTGTTTTATAAATAAGAAATCTAAAAATAGAAAATTATGTATTAATTATGTCATACAAAATGAGTACACATTCCTACTTCCTTACTAAGAGAAGCGAAGTAGGAATGTGTACTGGATCTTGAAGAGACAAGAGACAAGGCCTTCTAAAAGGCCTTCTTTGGAAGGCACACAAAAGTGAGGATCGTATCCGAGAGAATGTCTAAGCATGCTTTATAGAAGGGGTGAAGTGAGAAGGCCTCCTTAATTTTACCACTGGGATGTTTCTTGTGTTGTTGTTGTAAGAGTATTCTTAAAATTAGAGTTCGTTACTTATGTTCGAATTTCGTTGTTTTTTTATGACATACTACACGCATAACAAAAAAATTAGCTTTTTAATACGTTGTTTAAATAGTTTAGAAGAATCTATCAGAAAGCCGATTTTCAAATATTTTTAATTTATTGGTTGCATAAAAATAGGAATAGAACAATTATGCATCTGGTAAAACATAAAAAATCCCACACCCTAAATATTATTTTAACCCCCAATTTTTTCCCCTAACAAATGTTAACCCCCAAATTCTCCCCTAAATAAAAAAAACCCTAAATCTAGGGGAAAATCCCCTAATCTAGCAACCGTGGACTAACTTTGTTTATTATAGAACGCTAAAATGATTGCATAAATACGTTTAAAATTCGAGGGATGCTACTTCGTATTTTTACAGTCAGGAAGAGTTTAGAGAAATTAAATTATCAATGTCGAGGATACTAGAACATTTTTCACTACTTCAAAAAAGTTAATCTTTAAAAATCGAACGGTTTTAGTTCCTAAAAAACTAGGTTAAAAGATACTAATTTTGAATTGAAAAATCTAATATCTCGCATATGTTTAGCGATACTTTTTGTAGAGCTCGACTATAGCTATCGCCATAATTCATTATTTTTAAAATCGGATCAAACATTACAAATTCGCAACGGTTTTCGTTGTTCATAAACCCGAGGAGTCCCTATTTGGAAGCATCGCTACAACTTCCCCAAGTTTTTTAAGAGTCAAATTTAAAACTTAAGCTCGACTACACCTTTACTATAGCAAAGTGAAGTTACAGTCCAATCAGGCTAGTCGTTTAAAAACTATAATTTATTTATTTCCAACTTTTCCAATTTTGCATTGTGCGATCAGTCAGTCAGATTCATATTAGAAATCGGCTTAGTGATTGATAGATGTGTTCTAAATATTAGAACACATAAAAATACAAAAACGTTTAAGTAGTTTCTCTTTTTAAATCGATTTTTTTTATTGAAGCGCGAATTATAGAATCGAATCTGTTCGGGTTTAGGCTTTCCACGCTGCACGAATGTGGCCTGATGGTAATTTGTTCAATTTTCGGAAAAAAGCATATTTATTATTTGATACCTTACAGAATAGACCGTATAGTAAATTCTATTGGGTTTAAATCCAGGGAATAAATATGGGAGCCATTGTTGTGAAGAAATGAACCAGAGAAAATATTTATAAAAAACGTTGGGTTTTATTTCACAGTCTTTAACGGCTTCTTGTTGAAACGTTAATAGATTATAATAAGATAATACTAAACTGCATATATGTCCAAGGTAACATTCATCTTTGCTCATTGGAAAAAGAGGCATATACACCCCGTGTCAGCTACCGCGACCCAAACCATCATTAATGTACGTCAAGCAATCTTATGCAATAAAACTTACCCTGTTGAAAACCCGTTTGACCTGTCAAAATTGCTTATTCATTAATTCTTGAAAGTTAATCTCTAAATTTTACTTCTTTTATTTTAGTTGTGTAATCTATACATATAGTAGAACTGTAACAGGACCATTTCTGTATTTATAAGAATTTTTGAAATTTTTGTTGTTGGTGCAGATTGTAATAGAAATGCAATACAGAACAGACATTTTTAGGATTCTTGTCTGTCCGTCCGTCTGTATGTCTGTGTTCTCATCACGTAAAAACTAATTCATTCAAATACAGGATACTTTTTTCCAAAAATATCTCATTTTCATAAGAAAATAGAGAAAAAGTAGTGAACGTTCTCAATTTAACCTATTTTTTATATTTTCCTATTGTAAATATTTTAAACAATATTTACAGAACTCTACAATATTTTTAGAATTTTATATAAATTTTAGAATTTTATCCAGGGATGGATACCTCTATATGTATATGAAAATACATAAACCATAACTGTAGGTCTATAAGAGTCCTAAAATTTTGTGCGGGTTACTTTTAAAGCAAACTCGAACAAAATATTGTAAGGACGCAGACGACGTGGCGGGCACAGCTAGTTAAAAATAAATTGTTTCTTATAGATTTAAAAATTTACCAATAAAATTTGAAAATTATATAAAAAATGTATTACTTCAACTTGTATTGTTGATTATAATTTAGTTAAAAACATTTTTTATGTTGAGTTTATGATTTATTTCGGTGGAATTAAATTCCCCACAAACTTATTAAAATAAAAATTATTAACAAATTTGTTTATAAATTAAAAACTACATGCCTTTTAAAAAACGAAAATGCTTAAGAAGCATGAGCATTGAACTTATTTCTTTAAATATGTATATTGAATAAATAGGTACAAAAACAAAAATTACTTGTAGATTAAAAAGAAAAAAACTGATTTTTTTACAAAATACATACAATAATTTAAAATATCAGAGTTTATTTTAAAAATGTTAAAATTTGAGTTTACAATTTGAGTTGAACAATGATTGTTTTAAAAAAAGGTTACAACTATTTAACACAAAATTATGTAAAATAAAAAATACAAAAAAATGCATAGATAATTGTTAAAAGAAATAAGAAAAACAAACAAGTCTGTTGCGTAGTAAAATTGAGTCTTATTACGATTAGTTATTAACAAAAAATTAGTACTTTTCTTAGTTTATTTTACAAGTACATATTTCGATGTATAAAAATATATATTTATAGTTATAAAGAACAGTTTAAGATCGCTTGTAAACATTTATCGAAAATCGTTCTTAATATAAGTATCTATCTACCATATTTGTAAGCAGAGTAGCGGTTAGAAGTAAATTTTAAATGTTGACTTAAATATCTAAGTGGCATTGATTTCTTTCTATATACATACATTATAATTAGTAAAGTAAATTAGGAATAATTTATTATGCAGAACCCATTAAAGCTTCATTACTCAGCATTTCTCGCGTCACCAGAGAACCCGGATTAACTCTTGTCCTCGATCTTGAACGACTGAGTTGCGCTCTTCGCTCAGCACCGGCTGGTCTTTGTCTTCTTTGCTGACGATTATTGCGGTTACCAAAGGCGGAACCTGTCTGTAATGCTTCTAGCAAACTGTCCATTACACCTTCTTGCGTTTGAGCAGCATCCATATCGACCAATGCCAGCTTACGTTGTTGTCTTTCCAGTTGTTCACGCAACGATTGTTCTCGGGCCTCTTGCATGCGTCGTTTCTTTTCTTCCTCCTCTCGTTGTCGTATAATCTCTTGATACGCCTGAACAAAGGCATCTTTAAAGGTCTTGATGTCAGCAAATAGTTCTTCCATTGTATACTTGTTCGGGTCAAAGGCAAAATATTCACCCAAATCTTTAAATAGTTTTTCCATTTGTACTTGCATTTTACCTACATTTAAAAGAATATGCATGAATGTGCTTGCAACGAATATTATTTTTTTTTAAATTTATTTATTGAAGTTTTCTAGTCCCTAAGCCAGCATGTTTTTGGTGAAAAGTTATGAACATGAAACAAACTCTTAAAACAGATTAAACAATTAAAAATAGATGAGCAGAAATAGGGTTTCATTTATTACAGAATACATATGTGAAATATTCAGATTAAAGCACAATTTTGTAAAAATTCCTAAACAAGCTTTAGACTGGAATGCACAAGGCAGTACACGTATAGGACGACCATCACATACTTGGAAACGGCAAATTGAAATCGAATTATCCCACCTAAACCTGCGTTGGAAAGAAGTTAAGCATAAGAGAAACAGATGTGGTGAAGATTTGCGTCGGTACCTAGCCATTGGCCCTCACTCGAGGGGTGGTCTTACCACCGAGTGAAACAAAGACGTAGACTAGCGCTCCCACTGTGTAGTAACGTCGCACCCTACGATAACGTGTCCTGTGTAAGAGGCACGATATACGCATTTTAGGTGTGTCGCATAGTCACAATGAGTAGCAATTTTTAGAACATGGCAAGCCCATGAACCCATGTTCTAACCTCTTGCTTATGGGTTGGAGACTATCCAACTCCTTCTGTTGAAAATGCAACAGCACATTTGGATCCAAAATGCACCCACCCTGCATACATCGATCACAGCCTCTGTTGGTCCAAGAGACAGGGGGTACCGTGATACCAGTCCTTTGGGCACTGGTCGGGCCTGGAAGAGAACCCGTGTTATAAAACAACAGATCTTTTCTTCCAGATTTGGGCTCCAGGAACCCTATTATTTTCCCCGTGAGCACAGCGTCAAGGCCTTTGAGAATGTACTGCAATGACAATTGGAGGAAGTAAGAGGAACAAATATATAAATAAAAATTGAAGAAATGCCAAGCTCTAAACGAATTTGCTGGCGCGAGGTATCTAACTTTGAGACCACATAGTGACGCTCCTGGCAAGTGGATGGTGCCCAGCGTCAAAAATTAAGCTCAGATACTCTCTGCTCTGCTATGCTCACGTCAAATATTGGATTAATTGGCCTAGACCTTTATGGCCGAATTATTTCCAAAATATTTTGATTCCGACCCACTGTGCAATGTTATTGCTTTGAATTTAGCTGGAAATGCAGCCAGCCATTTACATGTGAATATTATGTTTATGTATGGAACAATAACAAGTTTATATGATATTGGTAGCTTCAAAAAACGACATGGCGATGGACATCAAAAGCAGCCATATAACTAGCAAAGGTTCGAAAGGTAAAGACCAGAACTCAACGTATTCCAAAACAAAGCGTAGTTTAATCTGCGAACAATCTCAATGAGTCTGCCCTTAGCATGCATGGGGCGCTTATTGAATACTGAGCTACGTTTGAAGACCTTATAAAATACGAAAAGTGCAAAATATAACCCTGGTTGTAGGTAGAATGTCGTAGTTGGAACAGACTGGTTACTTCTGTGGATCGTAGAACAAATTTAAAAGGATGTGATTCGACTAGTTTGGTGTGTCCGCTCTAGGACAAAATGCAGTATGTGGTTGGACATTTACAGTGTTAAGTTGGTGAAGAAGTATTATAGTTGTTTGCCTAGAACACATCTGCAGTGACGTTTGAAGCACGTAACAACTCTTCTCTGTTAAAACAATTGAGGGTTCATTAATATGTTAGCAAAAAACAGCGGTGTTTAGTTAGAATTCAAATCAAAAGACAATTCAGACCAGCGAAATGTTTTGCGAAAGCAAAGCAACTATATTAGTGACAACAAGAAACAAGAAACCGTTAAAGTCCGTAATATGAAGCCCAACGTTCTTTTATTAAGAAAAATGTGTAGGCCAAAGTATCAACTAATAAATACGAAATGGCCCCGGACATATTCGATGCTAATAAATAATTTTTGAAAATCCCTTGTTTAACTAATTTAATACGAGGGCAACTATCAGCGTTAACTATTATCTATTACTGGACTGCTGTCTAATTTTGAGTAACTTGATTTTCGATATTCATTGACACCCTCATTAATTTTAAGGAAAATGGAAAGAACTGTGGAAAAACGAAATCAAAGAAAGGTTTGTAGATACTATGGAGCTTCAACACCAACCGAGTTCGATTGCTTTCGAACTAGCAATCCAAATCCATTGACGAGAAGGAAAAAGAATAGTTCGTGAAATGGCTGCAGTTGTAGGCATCTCATTTAAGGGTATTTATGTATATTTTGAATGAAAATATTTTGTATATTTTGAATAAAAATTTGGATACAGAAAAAAAATGAAGCGCGATGGGTGCAGCGATGGCTCACACACCATAAGCCCAATCGTGTGACCACTGCAAATAGCGTTAAGCGATGTTCAAGCTCTATCCAAACGAGATTTGCCACTGTGGCCGAAACATGGAAGTGGGTTTCTTCGAGTAAAGGTCTGTAAGCCAATAAGGTCGTGGTAAATTTTTAGGATGCACGTGGTTTCATTCATATCGATTACCGAGAAAAGGGAAAACGATTACCGGCGAATATTATTCAGAGCTTTTGGATAGATTCAATATTGATTTTAAGCATAACCGACCTCATGAAAACTTGTTTAGTCCATGAATAGGGCAACGAAGTGCTACCCTCAACCATTCGCACCAGATTTTTCCCTTTGCACCTATTTCCTGTTTTCAAATTTGAAGTGGCTAGGTGGTAAGAGATTTGGGTCAAACTAAAACAAAGAAGTCAGCATTAAAACAAACAACTATTTTCAGGGCCTTGAGGAATCCTATTATTTAGAGGGAATAAAACAGCTAAAGATGACAGAATAAATGTATCGAGCTTAATGGAGGGTATGTTGAATTAAAAACGCTATTTTTTCTCGGACTCATCAGTTTTATAAAAAGTTTAAACCTTTAAAAATTACAAAACATGCACACAAAATATTACACTTACCCAGCACATCCACTTGCTGTCTGCAGTCCACAGCAAATTTGCCCATAACTTCACTAAACTTATCATCTTCACATTGTGGCACTTTATTGTTTTGCAAATCAGTTTCTAAATTTTTAACGGCAGATGTCATTTGCCTCATTGACTTTTGTATGGCATCTAAATTAACACGTGACGCTTTATCGACATGTGTCATATCGTTATAGAATGTTAAAGCATCGGGGAATTTCTTCTCTACCACATCCACCAAATAGTGCAGTAAAGTTTGCTTGTTATCGGTATCCTTTGTGTTTGTCAATTTGGTCAAGTAGGAAATTTCAAAACCATAGGCTGGATCATTTTTCGAACCCGAATTCATATAATTACCCATCAGTAATATGAGTTCGAGAATTTTTGAGAATTTCTTACTATTTCGTACCTCCTCACAAGCCGCAGTTCCGGCCACAATATCCGGCTTAATATCTTGCACCATGTCAGCAAAGTTTAGTTTGAAATTGAGATTGTGTAAACGTGGTGAAAGACGTTTTATTTCACCTAAAATGAGAAAACAACGAATTTTAAAATAACAATAAGAAACTTGAAATTTTGAGCACATACCAATAGTAGCTGCAAACTGTTCAATGGGCGGCAGAGGTTCTCCTTTAGCTTTAATTTCCTGCAGCCGTTTCAACTGTTCAGGCGGTGGTAAATATTGTAAAAGGTTTTGCAATATATTGGAAGACAAAATATCGGTATCACAGCGTAAAAGACATATTTTGATTTGTTCATATGACAAATGTTTGAGAGAACCACCTAGAAGAATAGACAGATTTTGAGCAGCTTTGCCATCAAGTACTCTTAAGTCAACATTTTTCTTTGACAATGTTGTTGGTTTATCGACGGAATCTTTAGGATCTTTTTTCACCGGCTTCGAGGAAAACTTTTGAGAAAGTTCTGTCAATATGTCATCCGAGGCCAGTTTATCCTCTTGACATTTAACCCAAAAGGATTTTTCTGACATCTTTTGAGGTATAATTGCTTTCCAATTCGCTCGTTTCATGGGATTCTTAGCTTCCCATTTTTTCTTGGGTTTCAAGCCATGCGGGAGAACAGGAGCCATGGGAATAAGCATGGGAGGCGGTGGTGGACCTCTAATGCCGGGACCCATACCTGGCATGGGAGGGGGTGGTGGCCCCCGTGGACCACCCATACCAGGCATTGGAGGAGGTGGTGGAGGTCTTGGACCTCCCATGCCAGGCATAGGAGGTGGTGGTGGTGCACCACCGCCACCTTTAGCCATACCTGGCATTGGGGGCGGTGGAGGTGGAGGCGGTCCACCACCTGGTAATGGTATATTTACCTTTGGTAATTTATTTGGCGATTGAGCTACAACTCCATTCGCTTCCATCAGTTTAATCTTTTCCTCTAAATGAGCCGCTTTTGCCTCCGCTTCCTGTTTGGCGATTTCCAACTCTTCTATTTTCTTTTCATACTCCTCAGAACGTTTGGTCTCTTTGGCTTTGGTCTTCTCTACAATGTCATCCAATAGCAGTGAAGAGTCAATATGAAAGTCGCGATTCTCAAAATTGGGATCTCCAAATTTGTGAAAAACTATTTGTGACACACACTCTTCGATTAGCTGGTAGTAAGCTGGCCTATAATAGAAATCATCTCGTATATAGAGCAAATGTTGTAATATCGATAGAAAATATGGTTCGGCAGGGGTATCGGTTACAATATTTTTTATGACATCAAAGCAATCGGTAACATCATCCATATTATAGGTGACATTATCGAAACGTTGCGTAAATTCTTCAAAATCATCTTCACGAATCTCATTAAATATTTTGAAATGCTGTTTTAAGGCATCATTATTACTTCTCTCCACGATATCTTTAAATGTATCAAACTTGCCATACAAGCCCATTCGCATTATTTCACATCGCAAGTGTAAACGAAAGTTTAAATCACTCGGAGTATTTGTTAAAGTGTTAATGAAAATTAAACTATGACACGCCAATTCTCTGCGAGTGTCGTACTTTTCGTCCAAAAACAATGCATCTACAATGGGCCGGAAACGTTCACTTGACTTATACGAATTTGAGGCGGCAGTTGTTATGGCTCTTAAGACTTTCTCATAACCATTACGATCGTGCACTAAACAGAATGAAGCCAACAACTTGACAGCTTCACACATCGTGCTTGGCTTGCGAGGATCTAGAGATTGTGCCAATAGTAAGACTACAGTATGTTGGTCGGGTGTTAGAACTAAGTTTAAGCCCCATGTATTATTCATTATCGCCTTTAGACATTTTATACATTCAAGCTCGATGCGATCAAAGCTTCGATGCTCTTGCTTGCAGCGCCTGAGTAAATTGATAATTTCATCAATGCCATCTTCGCCGAATTCCTTAATCCACGACAAGGGATTATTAGTAAGCGCGACACGTAAACTTTCAACACAGGCATGAATTTTATGTTCACTATGTTCTCCATTACGCAGGTACTCTATATAGTCTAAGGGTTTCTCAAATTTCGAATTCGCCCGATGTTCTAGAGAATTCTTGCCTGTAAATAGAATAATAGAGAGTACGTTACTGAATATTTCCTTTTTTACGGGTTGAGGTACATAAAGAAAACTAAATTTAATTAATAAATCTTTTATTAAGATTTTGTTCTACATATAGTTGTGATTTCGTTACTACATATCGTTGCGAAGTCATGTCAACCCTTTCATATAAAAATCGTTACGTTGATTTCGGTAATATTTCGCTTTCAAAATTGGAAGATTTTGGCGACCAGTTCTTAGGAATTCCTTACGAAATCTAAACATTTGGTTTGGTGGGATATATACATACATATACATACACATACATATAAAATTTTTTATGCAACAAATTAAACATGTAAGTATATAATTCATATAAACCTATTATACTACTAAAATAGGCATTTGTTGAAAAACTAATAAAAAAATTTACGCTCACTTTATTAAAATTATTTATTTATTTTTTTTTTAGTTATGCTTTTTAATCGTATCGTAATATTTTAAATTAATTATTTAAAAACGATTAAAAATATTTAATAATACCGACAATACATTACCAGAATACATTTAATTAGTTGGCCTAACGTGCATACATTCTCTAATAAGCAAAAAAGTTACATACTCGTATAATTTTGACATTTCAGTGTCAACAAACAAAAGCGCAAAATAATATTTATATGTATGTATATATGTACATACATATGTATATAATAATATTTAATATTTATTTGCTTCTTTATAATATAGCGAATACAAAAATTAAACAATTTGTTTTGTTTTAAATAAAAATCCAATTGAATTTATAAGCATTGCGAGAACACAGGGAGACATTCATTATATAATTATTTTGGATAAGACAATAAAAGTATATAAAAATATTTACATATCGCACCCTAAATACAAAAGGGTCACAACTCAAAATTTTCCAAAACTCACTTTTTTCCATAAATTAATTCAGAGTACATATATCTCTAACTACTGCACAAATTTCTTTCACATCATTATCTTCTTTAACTGGAAAAATACAGTTATATATATATTTTTATGTTAGGTGTGTTGCTTCTGCACATAAACAGTTAGTTTTTTGTCTCTCCTGAAAATTTTAGTATTTTGAGTTGTGACCCTTTTGTATTTAGGGTGCGATATGTATGTATGTAGATATGCATATTAATTTTAAAAAGAAAATACTTATAAAATACAAATAAATTATAAACTACCTACGCATGCTGCTTGAAGATGTGAGAATATGACAAATACTTTTTAACAGCCAAACAAACAGTGCAGAACAAAATTGTAGCAATAACTAAAAAAAATTAATCTTAATATTAAATAGAAAAATACCAAGCTGGTATACATTTTGTTGTGTGTTATTTTCTAAGTATGAAATTAAGTTTAATTAAAAAAATCATAAGAATAAATAAATCCTGAGAGATTTATTAACCTAAAACTAATTAGAAAATAAATTTTCATGTTTTTCACGTTTTTTGTTTATATTTCAAGGAATCATAGTTTCTGACTCGTCAAGTGCGAGTCAGACTCACACAAATAGGGTTCCGTACTACCTTCGATATATAACTTTAAAAGTTCATGTTTTAATTTTGTTACATCTTATGGGGTACCCTTTAATTTTGAAGTGAAAACTTCTTCAGGCACGTTAAGCATTTTTAGGCCTTATCTTTCGAACAAAGCGAATATTACAATATGCACAGTAACAGGTGAAAAAATAAAATAAAAAAATAAAAACTCATAGTTTTATAGTGCTTTAGTTATGTATTTACTTTATATAAAATTGTAAAATTTATAAAAAAATTCTAAAATTCTAAAAATTACCCTAAAGCTCTGTAAAAGGTGTTTAAAATATTTTAAAAACATTGTAATTCCACAAAGTAAAATTACAAATCAAATACAAATGTTATTAAATTGGCGCCATCTGTTGCGCAATTTTGTTTAAAATATTACACTTTCAGAAATAAACCGTGTTTAAAATATCATACTTTAAGAAATAAAAGGTGCGTAACCGTGCTTATAATATCACAGTTTTAAACCGAAAATTTCAGTACCTTTTTTCCACTTTCTCTTAAAAATTAGATTTTTTTGCTAAATAAAATCAATCCAGTAGTTTTTACGTGATGCGAATAAAAATAAAAGGTGCTGCCAAGTTTGCTGTACCATTGAATCGGTAAAAGTGCGTATTAACAATACTTTTTACCTATCTTCTCTTAGAAATGAGATATTTTACGGGCAAAAAAAATATCCTATATATTTGAATCGAGATACTAAGGAACCTCCTTACAAAATGTTGATTAAAAAGCATCCTGAAATTTTTTTACGCAATGCGAACACGGACAGACGGACACAGAGAGACAGACAGAGAAAAATTTAAAAAAATAGTGTTTTGAATTACTAACTGCACCAGCAACAACATTTTCAAAAAATATTTCATGTACAGAAATGGTCCAATTTTATTGTATTTATGTAAAGATGTTCTAAATCGCGGTACTTAGAGACTTGGTTTGTTGTAATTTTAAATTTTTCGATTTTGGAAATCACACGGTTTTAAAAAAGAGCCGGTTTTAAAACAGTCGTTATATATTTTACAGAGCTTATACGAGTATTTTATGAAAATAAAGTGCTAATACTGTGTTGAAAGCTAACAAATCGTTTGAAAAATTTAAATAAAACTACAAATTTTCTATACGAATTCCTCGCTTGCAATACAGCACATAAATTAATTTAAAAAAAACACACAATTTCCAGCATATATTAAATAAATAAAATACAAAACCTTATATGTTCCAAAAGCATTTGTGTTAATGCAAATAAAATATGTAAGTCTTTTCTGTTAAATAATAATACTAATGTCATTTTCAATTCCATTCTTATGTACATACATTCTTACATACATTTGTATTTAATGAGAAATAATTAAAAATAAATATGCATTCATTTTACGTTTAGTGTAAAAATATCAAAAATTAAATTTATTTTAAATAGTAATTAAATGCAAAATTGTAAACAAAAAAAAAATTTAAGAAAATTTTAAAGTCATCGCAAAATTATTTATAGAAGATAATATTTTATTTTTCTACTTTTTACGACTACACGTTTTATTTTTGTATTCAGTTTATTTTGGGAGACTTACTTTTTAAATTTTAATTGTTTCAAGTGTTACGTATTTTTTTCAAAGTTTTCTTACGATAAAAGTCAAGGTCATTTTGTATTAAAACTGTGTTGATATATTTTGTTTAAAAATGTTTTTTTTTAATACAATATTAGTATGTACCCGTATGTGCTCGTAGTATGTAAATTTTATTTTTGTTTTAATTGGGTTAACAAATGAATATATTGATAACAACGTTTATGTGAATTATAATTAAATAAAATACTTGTTCACAGCAAGTTGGAACAAAGTTTGACTATATCAAGTGTAAAAATTAGAAACCATTGTATAGAATATGTTAAAAATATATGTACAGTGCCGGTCAAAATAATAGCACCAGGTAGATGAGTCCAGAATTATATTATTATGTAGAAGCAAGGGATCACGTTCCTACGTAAGAAGACCCCCAAACGTAGAACTCAACCCAAAACTTACAACTAAAACCATGAAACACGGTGGATCTAGCTTAATGGTATGGGGTAGTTTATGTTAGGACCTACAAAACCACAATAAGAACATTTATGTTGGTATACTCGGGGAAGTAATGCTCCCTTATGCTTCTTAAGAAATGCCATTGGTGTGGGTCTTCCAGCAAGCTAATCACCCGAAGCACACAAGCAAGCCTGCGACAAAGTGGTTTCGGGACAATAAAGTCAATGTGATGGAATGGCCCGCTCAGAGCCCAGACCAAGTAAGAATTTATGGGTAGATATAAAAAACAGTGTCTCAAATGCAACCAACTAACAACGTAGAGCTTGGACAGCTGTCCAGCAAATCTGTAATAAAATTCCAAAGAAAAGATGCCAAAATCTTGTAAATTCGATGTCAAAACGCTGTGCCGTCGTTATTACAAATAAAGGACATGAAAGAAGGTATTAATTAGAATAAACAAATCATGCTCAACGTAATAAATCCAACTTTATAATTCTTTTAAATTTGTTCTTAATTTAGTGTTTAATATTAGAACAAATTGCAGTGAAGTGCTATATTTTTAACTGATTGTTTTTCAAGTTTTTTTTTAAATAAAGTATAAATTAAAAAAAAATAATTAGCAAAAATAAAATTAATTTTATGTAGTTATACAGTTTCCTAAGCGTCTTATGACAAATTTTTAAATATATCAATTTAAAATCTATAGGAAAATATGTATCGGTGACATATTTTCTTAGGCTTGGTGCTATTTTTTTGACCGCAGTTGTATATAATTGACGAGTATTGAATTACATATCCATACATATAATAAAATAGTAACTCATTTCCTGTCTGTCTTTTGTGTACATTAGTGTCCTGATTTCAATATAGAATACTTTTTTCCGAAAAAATATCTTTTTCCCAAGAGAAAGTGGAGAGAAAGCAGTGAAAGTACGAAGTTATTTTCGTAAGGATGAGACCCTTTATATAAAAATAAAGTAAATACATAAACCAGAATTGAATCACTAACCGATAGTTTAAGGCGGCAGTTATTTTAGTAATTTATATACAGTGAAGGACTAAAGTATAGGCACAAGCTGTAAAATAAAACAAAATGTAATTTTTTCCCCATTTATAAACATCAAATATTTATTTTAAGAACATATAATGGTTAAAACAGAGCTTCATATTAAAAATAATTAAAAAACTCTAATAGATTTCATTCACTGATAGAATCATAACGAAAAAGATTTAAAAAACATCGTTTTCTGGGGGACAAAAGTATAGGCACATTCTTAGTTACCGGAATAAAAATTGGTGACAAACTTAAATTAATATTTTGTTGGCAGTCTGTTCTGCTTAATAACCGCTTTAAGGCTATTTGGCATAGAGTGTACTAATTCGTCAATCTCAGCAAAAAATTGCCCTTGGTTATGCAGATGGTGAATTACTTTTCGCTGTGATTCTGTAGTTTCATTTTATTTGGAACACATTGTTAGAAAAAGACTAAGAATTTTTTTATTTTAACAAGTTTTTCTAACTATTTACCAACTGATATAAGTTGAAAATAATATCGGGACATTCCAGTCTGTCGAAAAATAAAGCATTGCCAGATTGGCAAATTTAAAATTGTATTTTATATCCGTTAACATTGACTGTGCCTATACTTTTGTCCCATAAAAATTAAGATTTTTAAATTTTTTTCGTTATTATTCTATCAGCGAATGAAATCTGTTCGACTTTTTTGGTTATTTTTTTACGAAGCTCTGTTAGAACCATTTTATGTTATAAAAATAAACATTTGATGCTAATAAATGTAAAAAAAACACAGTTTGCCTCATTTTGCAGCTTGTGCCTATACTTAAGTCCATCACTGTAAATTAAATATATAAACATAACATAACTGAAGCACTTAAAAAGTAGGGTCTTTGGTGTGGATTGCTTTCAAAGCAAAATCGAACAAAATATTGTACGGACGCTAACAATTCTGCAATTTATATAAACTTTAGAAATGTGTCCAGGGATGAGTACCTCTATATAAAGTAAATACATAAACCATAATTGAAGCACTAAAAATGTAAGGATCTTAAAATTGGTGTGGATTACCTTCAAAGGAATATCGAACAAAATATTATCAGGACGCCTACGACGTGGCGGGCAAAGTTAGTCTCAAACAAGAAGGTCGACGTTCTGTTACTTACAATTATGTTAGCTTATCTTATTAACGACCCTTTTTACAATGTATGATTAATTTATTTTTAATTTAAAATTAACTAACTGTCGGTTTGGTTAACAGGCACTATATAACCGACGGTTACTGATTTGGGTTTCATCATCATACGGTTACATAACAAAAGAATATAGTAAAAAGTATGGCAATGTTGTGTTCATTTGTTAAAGAAAAATAATGCAATGGAAGATTGAATTTCCAAAATTGTTTGTTTTTTAAATCAAATAACGCAAGTATACATGATTTTGGACTGGACGAACTGAATGTTGCCTTATAAACTATTTGGAACGCTAAATGCAAATCTGCAATCTCTTTTATTTAAAAAATAACAATTTTCAAATTTTGCTTTTAATTTATTAATTGCAATATTACAATCTTTACAATAAGAAAACAAAAAGGAAAATATCATAAGTTATTTATTAGGAATTTTAAACTGAAATTTTCAATTTTCTAAATTTTTTTTCAACATTCTTCACTCTCAATCATCTCTCTGATCACTCAACATCAATTGTAAGCAGAACCACTTCGGCTTTTTGCGACGTTAGTGTATTTAATTGCTGTTTTTACTTTTCCGTTTTGTTTTGTAAACGTTTGGTGCCCTGCGCACTTATTTCATCCAAATTTTTGCGTACAGTTTTTGTGATATCGTCGAGGGAGCTTTTGATGCTTCTAATCAGTATAGCGATTTTGGTTGTACCCTTTACTTCAGAGTTGATGCTGCCAATCACACATTTAAAACCCTGAGAAACTTTCTTGCATTCGTGCTAATGGTAAGTAAAATTATCCTCCATATAATGGACCAGCGGTAGAGGGTACACACTCTGAGATGCTTCTTACTTTAGTAGTGTTTTCGGGGGATGGGGTCCATTCTATGTCTCTTCTTTTTTTATTTTGAGGGTCAGTGTTAACTTGCTTGTATTTAAGGTTGATCGTTCCTTTGCAAATCATGTTTTATCGATGGGTCCATTATGAGAAAAACCATTTTAATTGCACCAGCCCATATGTATATATCGTACTTGCTAGCTCTCATTCGACTACCTCGGTGCCAATTACGTATGGTGTCATGAGGCAAGAATACTTACGCAAAACCGCCCGCTTCGCAGTTACGTGTCTTCTTATGTCCATGTTTTTATAACTCAAAATATCAGTGTGGAGTTAGTCAGTGTCCCCGTATGGCCGAAGTCTTCATCGCTGATACTCCTTTCATCGAAAAGGTAAAGTTCAAGCTGAACTATTGATATAACAAATATGGTAACAAATTTTGTAATATTTTATAAATTACAAATATTTTTTTGTTGAACTTGAATTAAGTTTCAAATTAATATTTTTATTGAACAAAATTTGTCTATGAAATGCTAACCGGCACATTTTCTTCGGTTACATTTAACAGACACTATTTGGTTAAAAGGTGTCAATTAAAAATTAATCGTACTTTGTGAAATACAATTTAACTTAACCTGAGGTTAATGTTCATCTTAATTTATAATCATACATTGTGAAAAGGGCCGTAAATAAAAAAGTAAAAACAATAAATAATAGAAAATAGAAATAAAATCGCAGATATATTTGAAAATAAGTAAAATGTCATTACTTTTCAATTATGACAGTTTTTTTGCAGCTAACGTGCTTTTAAAATCATATTGTGTATAAGAGAATTTTTGACGCTTGACTCACTGATTTAGGTTTGGCAATAACTGCCTTTTTATTTTAATGATACGCTTAATGTTGTAGTTCTCTTTAAATTCCATTATATTTCGACTAATAAATTAGTTTAGTAGTTAATGAAAAATTCAGTTAATTTGGTTACAAAACATACCATAAAGAAACATACAATCTAATTAAACACCTTGACATCCCAAAGTACTTCTCTGCTACTGAGGAACGAAAACAAAAACGTAAAGTTTTCGTTTTTGGAATATTAACTAGTTCTACAAATTACATATTTGGATTTAAAAAATAACGTTCAAATGAGTGCGGTTAAATGGCAATAAATTTTATTTCTTATTTAAGTTTTTAAATTCTATCAAAAAACTTTACACACACACACACACACACACACACAAATAAACTTTAATCTTTAACTGCACAAACAAATTGTATGAATCATTATTTATTCTCATTGATTGCACGTTGCAAAAGCTAAAAAGAAAATACAAACTAAAAGGAGGTTCCACTAAAAATAATAATTAAAAAATATAAAAACACAAAGATGGTAACAAAAAATAAATGAATAACTGAAAACGTAATCTTATCTAAGGAATGTCAAGAGACGAAAATTTTGTATCAATATTTTTTTTTTCGTTTACTTACCTTTTAAATGCATAAAAATCATTTTTTGTCTTTCTGTGATGGACTTGGAGAGCAGAGGGCCACGCTTATCTTTTGGTATATTCATATCCTCTAAAATTTCCATAAATTTAACATCCACCTCCGAATCACTTAGACCTCGTATGGTCTTTTCCAATTCCTGTAAATCAAATGCTGCATCACCTTCCGCCGACGTTGGACGACCGGACAAAGTACCTGTATTATAGTTAATTCCTTTTGTTTTTGGGCGACCAAACCAACTTTCCAGTAGGCCACCCGATTTTGCTTTTTCATGTTTAGACATTCTGAAAGCAAAGATATGCATGATTGTAATTGTAGTTAAATTGAATTTAATTTACAGTAAAAAGAAACTAATTTTATATATTTAATTTATTTTTTTAGTTTGTAGTAAAATGATTGTAAAAGTTAAGAAAAATGTTAAATCCCAGCTGATATGTCTAGTCGCGGTTTTTGTTATTGTTTTAAGGAAGAGTGGGTGGCGGTTGTTTGCTTATACAGTAGTAGACATACAGTGAGAGCCAAAGGCGTACAAAGAACACACCACTAAAATTTGTTTGGAATTTCGTTTTTATTACTTTGTACATTTTACCGTTGTTTATGCACCTTCTCTGTTTATTTTCTTTTTGGTTTACTGGGCATCTGGAACTGAACATTGAATGAATAAACATGTAAGAGAAGAGAGTATATCTGGTGTTATTGACAGTGGTCAGTATACGTTCATATTTTTTACAATTAAAATTTTAATTTTCTTGGGATATTGGGTTCAAAGGGAGAAATAAATTTGTGTAAGACCTAAGTAGGTATGAAGGTTTTTTTTTGAGGCTGCGGCAGAGGCCTGTACTGCTTTGGAGGAGGTATTACCAGAGAAAGCTACTTGGTGGTTTATATATGTATGTAGGTGTCACTGAGAAGCAGCGCTGGACAAATCCTGTCTAGGTCATTATTTACTCTTATGGTTCTTGTAAAAGTTCTGCGGATGACATTGGAAGATTTTATGGTTGAACACGTGCCTTGTATTACTTCCACTCAAGCTAAATGTAAGCCGTGGAAATCACATTGTAGTCTATATAAATACAATTAGTGTAGAACACAGAAAAAAATGATGCGCCAATTATAGGTTTTAATTAGTTTTTAATTAAAGTTCAATTAATTTTTTAATTGATTCAAATAAATATGTATTTGTTTAACACAGAACAAAAAAATTTCCTAATTAAATAAATAATTGAATCAATTAATTATTTAATTAAATTTTAATCTGAAACCAATTAAAACCTTTAATTGCTGCAAATATTTTTTTCCTGAGCAGTGGCAAGCCAAAATTTACGTTTACTTGGAAGCAGGTTTGTAAGGGACAGAGAAATAGACTCTCCCTTTCAACCTGCTTTAGGAAGGCATGATTTTTTGTTTGCGATGTCCCACTTGGTAAGTCTCTTGATTCGCCAAACACACTCAGTGTGTTTTGTTAAGAGTTGTGTAGAACTTTTGGATAAGACTAAAAGTGCTTTTACACGACGTGTGTTTGTCATATGACTTGTCTGTTTGATAACCCATATGTAATTTCATGTGTTTGTCAAAATAGGCATTTTACAAACGGTTTATAATTTTTGCTTTCAAACGTACATGTGTAATGACATCTGACATAACCTAGAATATATAGTTTTTCCGCCACATAGTTTTGTATTGCCAACAGGGATGCCACTTTGGTATGATCGTACCAAAATTGGTAGTTTTTTTATTATTTATGAACGATTTGGTAGTTTGGTTGGTTTGTTCAAGTTTTCTACGTTTTTGGTTTGGTAGAAAAAATTGTTTGTCTTTAAAAATTTCTATAGGATTTACTAAAACAATTGGAAAACCTATTTGTAAATGTGCTATTTATTTACTTACAAATGAAAGAAAACGTAGCAAAGGCCAGGAATCACTATCCTACAAGATCGTACGATTGAACCACAAAAAAATCTGGCAGAATTCTCTCCTACATTCAAAAAACGTTTCAAAATAGCGTTATAGGTGCCACACTATCATACAAAAAAGATTTTGCAACTCTGATGGCAAAAATAAAAAATATTTTATGAATTATTTCAAAAGATTATCAAATTATACAGACCAGGAACTTTTTTAGCACGCATGCCATTTTAGACAGATCGTACGACTGAGTATGATAGTGAATCATTAAGATCAGGATTCACTATCTTACGCAACCGTACGATTTAATCACAAAAAATCGGACAGAATTCTGTCCTACTCAAAAAATCGTTTCGAAATGGCGATGTAGATGCCATATTATCATACAAAACAAGAATTTGCAACTCTGATCGCATGGAAAAATACTATTTTATAAATTTTTTCAAAAGATTATAAAATCGTACATATCTGTCAAAAAGTCTGTCACACACATGCACTTTTAATCCACACTATCATACTTTTTCAGCACACATGTAATTTTTGACAAATTGTACGACTGAGTATGATAGTGAATCATGGCCTTTAATGACGTTATAAAATAAAATCAAACAATTTTATGCAGTTGACAATATAAACGATACAACTAATATATTTAAAAAAAAAATAGATTTTTTTAGGTTTTGGTAGGATTTGGTAGATTTTAGGGATAACTTTGGTAGGAAAATATTTTTCTTTGTGGCGTCGCTGATTGCAAACCACAGCTGATGCAAAGATGCAAACGCAGTGCTTTTGACACGCTTTTAGTGCTTTTGGTACCACAAAAAACTTAAAATAGGAAAATATCAAGTTGGCATTACAGGATTTCAGATGCTTTGTTACATCAAAATAGAACACGTTCTAAAAGTGGTTTTACACGACGTGTGTTTGTCATATGACTTGTCAGATTGATAACCCATATGTAATTTCATGTGTTTGTCAAAATAGGCATTTTACATACGGTTTATAATTTTTGCTTTCAAACGTACATGTGTAATTACATCTGACATAACCTATAACATATAATTTTTCGGCCACACAGTTTTGTATTACCAACCACAGCTAATGCAAAGATGCAAACGTAGTGCTTTTGCTACGCTTTTATTTCTTTTGGTACCACAAAAAACATAAAATAGCAAAATATCAAGTTGGCATTACAGGATGTCAGATGCTTTGTCACATCAAAATAGAAACGTTCTAAATGAAAAATGTCATATGTATTGTACACGTGGAAAATACACATGTTATGTTTGAAAGGGTTCACACGACGTGTTTAGAATTTACACATGGAAAAGTAACAAGTCATATGACAAATACACGTCGTGTAAAACCATTTTAAGTGCGTTTTGCTTGTTGCATTAGTGCCATTGTATTTACTAAAAAATGAACATTAGAAATGGTAAAAAAATTCTGTGTTTTTTGTTTGTACACTCAAACTGTGTTCATTTGTTACTGAAAGCATAAAACTTATTGAACTCGCCTAAGTTCATTGTTTTTATATTCAATATTTACTCATACTTATTCATACGTGCTTATCGAAACTGTACAAGCTCATCGCATTTTCCTCGCTGGTCTTCGCTGTTTATTATTGTCCTCTCATCGTTAGTCGTGTGCAATAAACAGACATGATTTCAATAAAATGTTATAATGAGCGTTTTATGAGCTTCGTTTTTTGTGCTGCATGACCACATGCATGTGCTTCTTTAATTGGCAATACCTCCGCGGTGAACTCAAAAACAATCAATCTAAGTTAAGCGGCAGCAAAAACTGATGACATCTTTTTTGAAGGACGCACTGATTTTCAGAATTTTCCGAGGTCCATAAATAAAAATTGGCCGCCCAATTGAGTATAGGGTTTTAATACCCTAATTTTTGATTGGTTGCACTGTATAATTTAACTGTAGATTCATTATAAATAAATAAAAAATGGCGATTTAAGAAAACATAAACAACAAGAAAGAAAACTCTTTCTGAACTTTTCGCCGCATTAATATCTCGAATACGGTTGTTATAATTACTTTTGTTATCATACTACAGGTATCCAGTTTAATATCTATTTTCGTTTAAAATTAGAAATATTAAATTTTTAAATACCTACATTTAAGGCAATGAATGTGTTGCACGTTTGTGCAACATGCACTTGTTTGTGCAACACTCCTTTTTAAGCAAAAAAAAAGCAGTTAAAAAGGTGTACATGATACAAATGAAACCACTGTTCAATTCAAGTTTTGTAACTATAGATATTTATTCAATCAAATTGGCTACGATGGCATATGCGCATTCTGCACATTATCATAATGAAAATAATTAAACTGAAATAAAGAGATTTACACTACATAAGTATTAGCGCTAGATGCAATGAGAAATATGAAAAATAGTATTACAAATTTACACAAACAAAAAAAAAATTAATATATGTACGCCTAAACTCAACTTTATTAATTACACAGGGCAACAGCAAAAATATGCTCGAGTAACTACTATATACATTTGATGTATCATGGCTACCCTTAGTACAAAAAATGGGTAAAATTTTTAAATTCTATGGATAGATTTTTTTTTAAAAAATTTTTTTTTTAAAATTGCAATTTTTTTTGAGACGTTTCTTCAAATAATTAATGATAACTCAAAAACTACTAGTCCGATATTATTAAAATAAATTCAGAAAAATTAAGATTTGCATAGCCTTTAATTCGTCTATATATCGCGTTTCAATCGGATCAATAGTATCGGAGTTATAATAAAAAACTTAAGAAAAAAATATATTTTTTACGTAAAAATGGCATAAAAATTTCGTTTTAAAAAAATCATAAAAAATCGAAAACGGCAAAAAACTTCCAGATTCATTTTTTTATCGCATAGCGACATATAATAGCAACAAAATGAGATATCGACCATAAAAATCGATTGATTTTTTTCGAATTTATTCACATTTTAGTGAATTCGCTCATTTTCACAAAATTTTAGTTTTTTGCTTGATATACGCATTATAGCGGGTTTTCAAATGTGTGAAAAACATAAATTTTCCAATTTCAAGGGGTGCATGTCGGATTAATGTTAGATTTGATGAGAAACTTCCACCCACAAAATTTTAGTCGAATTCGACAACGTTAACACGTAGCGCATAGGCCCCAAATCTGAAAAAAAAGCGTTTAAATCGAAAATAATTGACAAATTTTCAGTTTTTGCAAAATTAACGCTATTTATTTCCCCTTTTGCAAAAAAGTGGATCCTGGTCCTTAGGGCAAACACAATGAGATTTACAATAAGCTACATATCTTTTAAATCGGTTAAACAGTTTTCAAGTTACTTGCCGAAGGCAATTGACAAAAAAATGTAACTAAGTCAAATCGATGGAATAGATCGAAAATGCATTTCATTGTTTTATTCATGTATTTTCTTTTATTTTATATTTTATTATTTAAATTTATTACAACATATAAAATAAGGAAATAAATAAATAAATATTATAAACTACAAACTTTGGAATTTTCTTTTATGACATTTTCTATTATTGAATAACGAAGTGTTGCTCTGAATACTCCAGCAAAAATCTGCCATCATGTGTGCATCCCAGCGACCCTGGTATCTTTCCTCCATTGTCCGAATATCTTGGTGAAATCGTTCGCCCTGTTCCTCACTTAAGTCTCCTAGATTTTCAGGAAAACGATCTAAGTGACTGTGAAGGTAATGTAACTTGATGCTCATGTTGCATCCAAGATTCTGGAAGTGAGTTAACATCTCTTCAACGTGCGCAACATAATCATCATCCTTGTTATTTCCTAAGAAATGTTGAATAACCCATACAAACGAATCCCATGCATTTTTCTCAATTTCTGACATTGAACTGAGAAAATCGGTATCTTTGACCAATTTGCGAATTTGTGGGCCGTCAAATATTCCTGCTCTCAGCTTTTCCATACTCAAACTTTTAAACTTCCTTGAAATATACTGGAAACATTCACCATCTTTGTTAAGTGCTTTAACAAATTGTTTCATCAGACCAAGTTTAATGTGAAGAGGGGGTAATATGATGCGATCTCGGGGCACCAGAGGTACATTTATAACATTCCTCATACCTGGGTCCAGTGTTTCCCTATAAGGCCATTGTTTTCTCTTCCAGTGTTCTGACTTAGCTCTGCTGTCCCATAAACATAAAAAACAAGGGTATTTGGTATAGCCACTTTGTTGACCTAATAGGAAATTTACCATCTTAATATCAACACAAATTACCCAGTTATGTTCATTATACTTTATCTTTTTCATGACCAATGCAATTACAGAGTATTCTTCTTTTACCTTGGTTGAATGTGCGATTGGCAAGGAGTGAAATTTATTTCCATTGTGCAAAAGGACACACTTCAAGCTACGTTTTGATGAGTCAATAAATAAACGCCATTCGCTTGAATCATATCTATGTAAGCCCATGGCAGTCATCAAACCAGGAATATCCGTGCAGCAGACAAAATCGTCCTCTTCTGCAAAATAGTGAAGTAAGCCTTTTTCTCGGGTACGGTAATACGAAACTTTAGTTTCCTCCGTTATGAGATTTGATTCCTTCATCCGGGATGCAAGTAATTCCGAAGATGCTTTTGACAATCCAAGTTCAACACGTGTCCCACAGAAATACGTGTTTTGCCCAAAACAGTATTTCGCGTACTTGTTTTGCCATACATTTCTCATTCATCCAAAACACTTTGGCAGTACCTGGA
>OX451216.1:18324021-18366611 GCA_949628195.1 Phasia obesa | reverse complement strand
ATTTTTATGGAATTTTTTGGATATCCAAAACATTTTCCTTAAAATGTCTAAATGGATTACAAATCTGTGATTCATTAGCTTTAAAATGGTGTATGTCCCATCCCGTAATCTATCTTAGTTTGTCCACAATTTGCAAAAATCCCTCAGAGAAACACCACTTATATGTGAGAATATTTTTATGGAATTTTTTGGATATCCAAAACATTTTCCTTAAAATGTCTAAATGGATTACAAATCTGTGATTCATTAGCTTTAAAATGGTGTATGTCCCATCCCGTAATCTATCTTAGTTTGTCCACAATTTGCAAAAATCCCTCAGAGAAACACCACTTATATGTGAGAATATTTTTATGGAATTTTTTTGATGTCCAAAACATTTTCCTTAAAATGTCTAAATGGATTACAAATCTGTGATTCATTAGCTTTAAAATGGTGTATGTCCCATCCCGTAATCTATCTTAGTTTGTCCACAATTTGCAAAAATCCCTCAGAGAAACACCACTTATATGTGAGAATATTTTTATGGAATTTTTGGATATCCAAAACATTTTCCTTAAAATGTCTAAATGGATTACAAATCTGTGATTCATTAGCTTTAAAATAGTGTATGTCCCATCCCGTAATCTATCTTAGTTTGTCCACAATTTGCAAAAATCCCTCAGAGAAACACCACTTATATGTGAGAATATTTTTAAGGAATTTTTTTGATGTCCAAAACATTTTCCTTAAAATGTCTAAATGGATTACAAATCTGTGATTCATTAGCTTTAAAATGGTGTATGTCCCATCCCGTAATCTATCTTAGTTTGTCCACAATTTGCAAAAATCCCTCAGAGAAACACCACTTATATGTGAGAATATTTTTATGGAATTTTTGGATATCCAAAACATTTTCCTTAAAATGTCTAAATGGATTACAAATCTGTGATTCATTAGCTTTAAAATAGTGTATGTCCCATCCCGTAATCTATCTTAGTTTGTCCACAATTTGCAAAAATCCCTCAGAGAAACACCACTTATATGTGAGAATATTTTTAAGGAATTTTTTTGATGTCCAAAACATTTTCCTTAAAATGTCTAAATGGATTACAAATCTGTGATTCATTAGCTTTAAAATGGTGTATGTCCCATCCCGTAATCTATCTTAGTTTGTCCACAATTTGCAAAAATCCCTCAGAGAAACACCACTTATATGTGAGAATATTTTTATGGAATTTTTGGATATCCAAAACATTTTCCTTAAAATGTCTAAATGGATTACAAATCTGTGATTCATTAGCTTTAAAATAGTGTATGTCCCATCCCGTAATCTATCTTAGTTTGTCCACAATTTGCAAAAATCCCTCAGAGAAACACCACTTATATGTGAGAATATTTTTATGGAATTTTTGGATATCCAAAACATTTTCCTTAAAATGTCTAAATGGATTACAAATCTGTGATTCATTAGCTTTAAAATAGTGTATGTCCCATCCCGTAATCTATCTTAGTTTGTCCACAATTTGCAAAAATCCCTCAGAGAAACACCACTTATATGTGAGAATATTTTTATGGAATTTTTTGGATATCCAAAACATTTTCCTTAAAATGTCTAAATGGATTACAAATCTGTGATTCATTAGCTTTAAAATGGTGTATGTCCCATCTCGTAATCTATCTTAGTTTGTCCACAATTTGCAAAAATCCCTCAGAGAAACACCACTTATATGTGAGAATATTTTTATGGAAGTTTTGGATATCCAAAACATTTTCCTTAAAATGTCTAAATGGATTACAAATCTGTGATTCATTAGCTTTAAAATAGTGTATGTCCCATCCCGTAATCTATCTTAGTTTGTCCACAATTTGCAAAAATCCCTCAGAGAAACACCACTTATATGTGAGAATATTTTTATGGAATTTTTTGGATATCCAAAACATTTTCCTTAAAATGTCTAAATGGATTACAAATCTGTGATTCATTAGCTTTAAAATGGTGTATGTCCCATCCCGTAATCTATCTTAGTTTGTCCACAATTTGCAAAAATCCCTCAGAGAAACACCACTTATATGTGAGAATATTTTTATGGAATTTTTTTAATGTCCAAAACATTTTCCTTAAAATGTCTAAATGGATTACAAATCTGTGGTTCATTAGCTTTAAAATAGTGTATGTCCCATCCCGTAATCTATCTTAGTTTGTCCACAATTTGCAAAAATCCCTAAGAGAAACACCACTTATATGTTTGAATATTTTTATGGAATTTTTTTGATGTCCAAAACATTTTCCTTAAAATGTCCAAATGGATTACATATCTGTGATTCATTAGCCTTAAAATAGTGTATGTCCCATCCCGTAATCTATCTTAGTTTGTCCACAATTTGCAAAAATCCCTCAGAGAAACACCACTTATATGTTTGAATATTTTTATGGAATTTTTTTGATGTCCAAAACATTTTCCTTAAAATGTCTAAATGGATTACAAATCTGTGATTCATTAGCTTTAAAATGGTGTATGTCCCATCCCGTAATCTATCTTAGTTTGTCCACAATTTGCAAAAATCCCTCAGAGAAACACCACTTATATGTGAGAATATTTTTATGGAATTTTTTTGATGTCCAAAACATTTTCCTTAAAATGTCTAAATGGATTACAAATCTGTGGTTCATTAGCTTTAAAATAGTGTATGTCCAATCCCGTAATCTATCTTAGTTTGTCCACAATTTGCAAAAATCCCTCAGAGAAACACCACTTATATGTGAGAATATTTTTATGGAATTTTTTGGATATCCAAAACATTTTCCTTAAAATGTCTAAATGGATTACAAATCTGTGATTCATTAGCTTTAAAATGGTGTATGTCCCATCCCGTAATCTATCTTAGTTTGTCCACAATTTGCAAAAATCCCTCAGAGAAACACCACTTATATGTGAGAATATTTTTATGGAATTTTTGGATATCCAAAACATTTTCCTTAGAATGTCTAAATGGATTACAAATCTGTGATTCATTAGCTTTAAAATAGTGTATGTCCCATCCCGTAATCTATCTTAGTTTGTCCACAATTTGCAAAAATCCCTCAGAGAAACACCACTTATATGTGAGAATATTTTTAAGGAATTTTTTTGATGTCCAAAACATTTTCCTTAAAATGTCTAAATGGATTACAAATCTGTGATTCATTAGCTTTAAAATGGTGTATGTCCCATCCCGTAATCTATCTTAGTTTGTCCACAATTTGCAAAAATCCCTCAGAGAAACACCACTTATATGTGAGAATATTTTTATGGAATTTTTGGATATCCAAAACATTTTCCTTAAAATGTCTAAATGGATTACAAATCTGTGATTCATTAGCTTTAAAATAGTGTATGTCCCATCCCGTAATCTATCTTAGTTTGTCCACAATTTGCAAAAATCCCTCAGAGAAACACCACTTATATGTGAGAATATTTTTAAGGAATTTTTTTGATGTCCAAAACATTTTCCTTAAAATGTCTAAATGGATTACAAATCTGTGATTCATTAGCTTTAAAATGGTGTATGTCCCATCCCGTAATCTATCTTAGTTTGTCCACAATTTGCAAAAATCCCTCAGAGAAACACCACTTATATGTGAGAATATTTTTATGGAATTTTTGGATATCCAAAACATTTTCCTTAAAATGTCTAAATGGATTACAAATCTGTGATTCATTAGCTTTAAAATAGTGTATGTCCCATCCCGTAATCTATCTTAGTTTGTCCACAATTTGCAAAAATCCCTCAGAGAAACACCACTTATATGTGAGAATATTTTTAAGGAATTTTTTTGATGTCCAAAACATTTTCCTTAAAATGTCTAAATGGATTACAAATCTGTGATTCATTAGCTTTAAAATGGTGTATGTCCCATCCCGTAATCTATCTTAGTTTGTCCACAATTTGCAAAAATCCCTCAGAGAAACACCACTTATATGTGAGAATATTTTTATGGAATTTTTGGATATCCAAAACATTTTCCTTAAAATGTCTAAATGGATTACAAATCTGTGATTCATTAGCTTTAAAATAGTGTATGTCCCATCCCGTAATCTATCTTAGTTTGTCCACAATTTGCAAAAATCCCTCAGAGAAACACCACTTATATGTGAGAATATTTTTAAGGAATTTTTTTGATGTCCAAAACATTTTGCTTAAAATGTCTAAATGGATTACAAATCTGTGATTCATTAGCTTTAAAATGGTGTATGTCCCATCCCGTAATCTATCTTAGTTTGTCCACAATTTGCAAAAATCCCTCAGAGAAACACCACTTATATGTGAGAATATTTTTATGGAATTTTTGGATATCCAAAACATTTTCCTTAAAATGTCTAAATGGATTACAAATCTGTGATTCATTAGCTTTAAAATAGTGTATATCCCATCCCGTAATCTATCTTAGTTTGTCCACAATTTGCAAAAATCCCTCAGAGAAACACCACTTATATGTGAGAATATTTTTAAGGAATTTTTTTGATGTCCAAAACATTTTCCTTAAAATGTCTAAATGGATTACAAATCTGTGATTCATTAGCTTTAAAATGGTGTATGTCCCATCCCGTAATCTATCTTAGTTTGTCCACAATTTGCAAAAATCCCTCAGAGAAACACCACTTATATGTGAGAATATTTTTATGGAATTTTTGGATATCCAAAACATTTTCCTTAAAATGTCTAAATGGATTACAAATCTGTGATTCATTAGCTTTAAAATAGTGTATGTCCCATCCCGTAATCTATCTTAGTTTGTCCACAATTTGCAAAAATCCCTCAGAGAAACACCACTTATATGTGAGAATATTTTTATGGAATTTTTGGATATCCAAAACATTTTCCTTAAAATGTCTAAATGGATTACAAATCTGTGATTCATTAGCTTTAAAATAGTGTATGTCCCATCCCGTAATCTATCTTAGTTTGTCCACAATTTGCAAAAATCCCTCAGAGAAACACCACTTATATGTGAGAATATTTTTATGGAATTTTTTGGATATCCAAAACATTTTCCTTAAAATGTCTAAATGGATTACAAATCTGTGATTCATTAGCTTTAAAATGGTGTATGTCCCATCCCGTAATCTATCTTAGTTTGTCCACAATTTGCAAAAATCCCTCAGAGAAACACCACTTATATGTGAGAATATTTTTAAGGAATTTTTTTGATGTCCAAAACATTTTCCTTAAAATGTCTAAATGGATTACAAATCTGTGATTCATTATCTTTAAAATGGTGTATGTCCCATCCCGTAATCTATCTTAGTTTGTCCACAATTTGCAAAAATCCCTCAGAGAAACACCACTTATATGTGAGAATATTTTTATGGAATTTTTGGATATCCAAAACATTTTCCTTAAAATGTCTAAATGGATTACAAATCTGTGATTCATTAGCTTTAAAATAGTGTATGTCCCATCCCGTAATCTATCTTAGTTTGTCCACAATTTGCAAAAATCCCTCAGAGAAACACCACGTATATGTGAGAATATTTTTATGGAATTTTTTGGATATCCAAAACATTTTCCTTAAAATGTCTAAATGGATTACAAATCTGTGATTCATTAGCTTTAAAATGGTGTATGTCCCATCCCGTAATCTATCTTAGTTTGTCCACAATTTGCAAAAATCCCTCAGAGAAACACCACTTATATGTGAGAATATTTTTAAGGAATTTTTTTGATGTCCAAAACATTTTCCTTAAAATGTCTAAATGGATTACAAATCTGTGATTCATTATCTTTAAAATGGTGTATGTCCCATCCCGTAATCTATCTTAGTTTGTCCACAATTTGCAAAAATCCCTCAGAGAAACACCACTTATATGTGAGAATATTTTTATGGAATTTTTGGATATCCAAAACATTTTCCTTAAAATGTCTAAATGGATTACAAATCTGTGATTCATTAGCTTTAAAATAGTGTATGTCCCATCCCGTAATCTATCTTAGTTTGTCCACAATTTGCAAAAATCCCTCAGAGAAACACCACGTATATGTGAGAATATTTCAAAGATATTTAAAATTTACAAATATGTCACAAATATGAAAAGATATTTACAAATATGTCCCAAATACGAAAACATATTTGCAAATATGTCACAAATACTAAAAACGTATTTATAAATATGTAATTACGTAAGTCGTTACGTCGAAACATATTTAGCTCGACATATTTATCTTCACTCACTTGACGTAATGAGATTTACTGAAAATTCTATTTGTCGTACCTACATACTAGGTACATACATATTACAAAAAGCTTGTACTCTTAACAAGTTTCAAGAAAATGTTGAAAAAAAAAAGATTTAAACTTATTTTACAAAGATTTAAACGTATATTGCAAAATAAAGAAAAACATATTTTTTATTCAATACAATAAAAAAGATTTAATTAAACAAGTCCTTAACTGTCATAATTTGCTGCTATTGTAATGTTTTGTTTACATTTTATAAAATAAAATCCAAACATTACGGTGGTGAGTTACTACGTGGTGAAAATTTAAAAGAAGAAAAACACTAATGCACCACCAAACACATACATACATACATGCGTATGTATTATAAAAGGAAATGCACCATTAAAGAACAATAATATGAAGAAAAAACACACCGTTGTACAATAGCCTAGCGAAGCACACAAATCAAACGCACAAATAACAAGAGCTTAAATAGTATTCACACCAGAGATGGAAAAATAAATTGTACCAAAAATTTCTTAAAATAGTATTTTTGTCTTGTCGGGAATAAATAATATATTTTATTAGAATATCCCAAGGCAAATGAATTCCTCTTATATATTGCTAATATCTTGTTTGAATATATATATGTATGTACAATAACTCGTATAAGAGTAATTTTACCATGAGGAGACCAAGAAACTGCCGGTCAAAACTCATAGTGAGCTGCAGACCAGGCAGGTAAGCGAATCCAAACTATAGGATATTTTTTCAGTGTATCACTTTGATAAAAAGTGATTTTCAGATGGCAAAAACAAAAATTAAAAAATATTCAGGCATGTGATGGAAAACGATCAATTTTAAAAAGATCTTTTTCAAAGGGTGTGATGAATTGCGATCGATTTTGAGAATTATTTTTGAACCCATCTCTTAGCATTTGGAATTGAGTAGTATACGAGAAAATAAAAATCAAACAATAATGAGGAATTAAGGAAAATTTAAAAATTAGTAAAAACTAATTTTTATACAAAACAACAATATCGTTTCAAAATCGGTGCGTTTTCAAATCGTTTTCCATCACATACCTGATTATTTAAAGAAATCTATTGCAAAAAAGTAGAAAAATATTATAAATATTAAAAAAATAAATGACGACATACATATGTGTTTGTTTGTGGTTTTGTATTTTTTCTTTAAATATTTATTTATAAGTATAGAGAAAACTCCAAAATTTTTTGCTGAAACTTACATATAATTGTAACTTTACAGAAAATGAAAACATAACAGAAACTGTAAAATTCAACAACTAATATTTTTTTGTGTGAAATCTATTGGAGTCTGTAAAAACTCAATTTCGAAAAAAGGATGTTAGGGTTTTTTTCTTGACAACATCTGTAGGTAAGTACCCACATATATGTTTTAGCGAATTTTGGGTATTTGTTTTGAATTTGTAGTGTAATTTCGGTTGTAATTTTGGCCCTCGTCAGTCATATTTCATCATTTTGGTGAAATCATTTTATTTATAGTGCAATTTTCATTTACATCCCTCTAATAGGTAGGTATCAAAAAGAAAAAAGGAGCCATAAACTTTCAACGACGGCGGCTAGTCGAAAATATATCCGCTGCTGCTTAAAGGCGACAATTTATAAGAAAAGTATTTTCTCATATAAACAGAATCAATAAGAACCGAGTTTTTCATATTCATTTTGCGGCGAGACCGCAAGTGATTTTAGTGTTTTGTGGTAGATAGTTTAACGAAATTGAATGTTCACATTAAAATAACACAATGATCTGCACTTTTTTATTAAAAAATAAGTAATAGGTAGTTAAAAAACTAATAAAACAAAAGCAAAACTACTATCTTTAGTTTTAAGACCTACAATTAAATTAACTCCCCTAACTGCAAATACCCCTTTTATATTCCTGAACTACCTATACCTTATGTAGTTAAAAATATTGTGGAAATTTCTAACATTCATATTATGTACATATGTATATATGTATGTACCTACATACTTATATGGTGTAGGGCATACAAAGAAAAACAAAACTTAATAAAACGTTTCATCTTTCTAAATAAACATAATTACAATTCAACCCTTAATGTTTACACAAAATGTTTAAACAAATCTGAAAAACAAATACTCAAAAATTAAATCAAATTTTGTTCAAAAGGTGGTTAGCTAATGTTTGTATTTTTACCTGCTTTTATTCGTAAGTTTACGTCATAGAACCAAAAATATAAACAGTTTTTTTTTTTCTTTTTTTAAATCAACAGCGCCAAAATTGTTAAAACAACATAAAGCAGAAATAAATAAGATTCTAGTATATGTAGTTATTTTTGTGAATAACGCCAATGTTTGTTTTATTAACTGCGCTGTATGAAAATCGTAGCTTTAGTAGATCGAGATCTATGGTATGTTTGTATCAGAACTAATAGCAAAACTTGTCTTCAAACGTAAAAAATTATGTTGATATTGCTGTAGATGGATGACTGGTCTGATTTTTCAATCAGTGTAGAGATTATTTAAGCTTTTACTTAAAACAACATTTATATTTGTCTTTTTTTTAACTATGTATTTGTTAAAATGATTAACCACCTCGTTTTAAGATATTTTTTTTGCTATAAATTTAATAACAATTTTTTTGTGGACTTTGTCAACTTTTTTATTTTGCATTACTTTTCCACCACTTGTTGACTTTTCTTATGTTTTTAAATGAGGTACTTAAGTAAAATTCCAACCACTTTAACTACACTTTTCGGTAATATTTTTAAATCCTCATTAATTTGTAAAAAAAATTGATTTATTAGCACTAAAAAATAATAAAAATTGATGCGCGATGCGAATATGAAATTCGTAGCTCGTTTGTTGCCAAGTTTTTTTATATCGTAATTTTTTCAATGTGTCATTAAAATATTTTTTCATTCACAGTAACTACAAAAACTCACCACGATCATTTACTAACACTGCGTTTACAACTGACAGTGCTGTTGAGACAATAGCAAAAATTACACTAAACAACAACTCAAATTTAAGTATACACAAAAAAAATTCAAAAAGGAAAAATATAAAAAATTAAATGAATTGTCTAAATTATTGTCTGGAAGCCAATACTACGAAGACAGTTGTCAGCATTTTTGGAAACTAATTCGTACTCTTTTATTGTTATGACAGTACTGTCAAATGTAAACGCAGAGTAAAATTCTATTGCCAAATTTGCTTAAGTTTTAATTATTATATTTAATATTTATATATTATTTTTAGTTATATTAAATTACAATTATATGTTGTCAACCAGCTACATAATATGACATATATTTATATATAAAATATAAATATTACCGTTTTTTAGGTCTAGTCAGGTCTAGACATACTTGCAGTCACATAGTCATTAACATATCTTAACAAAGGTCAAACTTCATATAAAAAAAAACACAGTATGAAAAATAATGTTTTTTATATGAAGTTTGACTTTTGTTAATGTCTAATGGAAAACGATGTTATCTTAAAAGTCAAGAAAATTCGGCAAAACACACCAGTGCATATCATAATAAAGTTGTGATCAAAAATTTTAAAACAGCTGCCATATAATACATATTTTTTAAAAATTTTCTAAATTCTAAATTTCTAAATCCTATCAGTTACCTAGAAGAAACGTAAAAATATACGATTAGAAAAAGTAAAAATATACGATATATTTACTTTCACTAAATATAATATGTGTATATGGCGTATGTTTTTTCTGTTTTATTGCGTTACTTTAAGGCGAAAACTTCGATAACGTTCTTAATTATAAACAAGAAATAGCTGATAGCCCTTCTAAAAATTATTTTATAAAATTCTCACCTTGTTTAAACTATTTATATGTTTTTTGATTATTTTTTTTCTCTCCATTTTATGCTAATATCTTGTCTAAAATACATTGTTTTATATATGATAGTAGAATGTCAAAATTGGTTTGTTGCAGGCGTTACCGCAGTGTCCCTGGTATAAATTCGCTTTGATACAAGCACTAAAGTAATAACATAAGTTAAACTTCATATAAAAAAATTGTTTACTGGATTTTTATATGATGTTTGACTTTTGTTAAGACAAATTGATGGCTAATACAAACGGGTGATGAGACGTAACCTACACTAAGTTAGAGAAACAGGAATAAACGCCCGTAAAATTTGTAATAAAGAGTAATTGGATTTCAATCTCTAAATATTTTGTAGAAAAAAAATAAGATTTCTAAACTAAAGAAAGTTTTGAAACGAACAGCCAACAAATTGGCATATATATCTTGAAATATGATAATGATTCATATTTGGATAATCATAAAGAAATCCTTGTTTAATTGCTAACATATTAGATGTATTAGTAACAGAAATGGACTCGAGACCATTTAGGACAGGCGGCATTAGGGCCAGGATTTAGGCCTACACTATCGTACGATTCAATCACAAAAAAAATTTGATAGAATTTTGTCCTACTCAAATAATTGCTTCAAAATGGCGTTGTTGGTGCCACCTTATCATAAAAAAAAAATTTAAAAAAAAAAAATATACATCAAAAGATTGTCAAATCGTAAAGATCTGTCAAGAAGTCTGTCACACACATTCATTTCTATTTCACACTGTTATATATTTTTAGCACACATGTTATTTTTAACAAATCGTATGACTGAGTATGATAGTTAAGCCGTAATGACACTCACTTTATTTCGTCTTTTTAAGATTTTGGAGAACAGTACAAATATATTGTAACAGAAAATTCCCCCAAGAGCGAAGAATTAAGCTATATTTATGAAAATCTCAAAACGTCAAAAATTTATATACATGTTATCGATAAAAAGTGCAAAATGTCAAAAAAAATCTAAAAAATTTTAGCTTAAAAATGACATTTCTAGCTTAAAATATTACAGTGATGCTAACTCAATAGTTTTATTTCCGAATATAGCGATTTTAAATTACATTTTTTTCAATTCGAGGTTTTTTTTTGCAGAATAAAATGAGATAACATTGGTAGAAAACAAGAAGTAAACAACAGAAAAAAACAAATTTAAAAAAGTATTTTTATTGTGTTTAAAGTGTGTGTAGCAGAAAATGGAAGAAACTATTGCTTCTATAGTTTTAATAAATAATTTAAACATTATAAAATATTTTTCAAAAAAGAAAAATATTAAATTAAAAAAATATTCTTCACGCTGGTTACTATTTAGGGAAGAAGAAGGATTTGTGCAGAAGTTATATAAAGAAATTAAATGTGAAGACTCAAAGCTGTACAAAAATATTTTAAGGATGACCCCTCATCAATTTGGTGAAATTTTAAGGAAAACCAGGCCATACATAACAAAGAAAAACACGCGCTTAAGAAATTGTATTGGACCTGAAGAAAGACTTCTTGTAACGTTGAGATATCTTGCCACAGGTAAATATACATATATTACAATTAACTTGATGTTTAATAACTAATAGCTTTAACTTTTCCAAAATTATAATAGGAGAAACTCAGTCATCGCTGCAGCTTCCATTTAGAATACAACAGTCAACGATTTGCAGAATCCTAAGAGAAACTGTTCCGGCTATATATAAGGCATTGAACGAAGAATTTCTGCAATTCCCATGTAACGAAAATCAATGGCGCAACATTGCAAATGATTTTTTTCTGATGTGGGGTTTCCCCAACTGCATAGGGGCAATAGATGGTAAGAACGCTCTTATTGGCTATACATACATACATATGTACATATTATAAAAATATGAAATATTTTAGGTAAACATTGCAACATCATTGGGTGTAAAAGCGCTGGTTCAACGTACTTCAACTACAAGGGGTTTAACTCAATTGTTTTAATGGGTATCGCTGATGCCAACTATCGTTTTTTGTACGCGGACGTTGGAATGAATGGCAGAATAGGAGATGCTGGTGTATGGATCCGTTCTGATCTGAAATATGCGATAGAGAGCAATGAAATTAACATTCCACCTCCACAAAGGTTACCTTCATCTAATCTTGTTTCCCCATTCACATTTTTGTCAGATGATGCTTTCGCCCTAACAGAATACATGATAAAACCGTATTCTCATCGAAACTTGAGTGAGAAGGAAATATATTTTAATAAAATGTTATCACGAAACAGAAGAGTTGTGGAAAATGCCTTTGGAATATTGGCAAACCGATTTAGAGTATTGTTTGCCCCTATTCACAGAGAGCCTAAAGAAGCTACAAAAGTAGTGTTAGCTTGTATTTGTCTTCACAATTTTTTGAGAAATTCAAATATAAGAAATGGCAATAATTTCGATGAATTATCAACGGATGAAATTCAGTTCACAAACAATACAAATTATAAAGACATGTCACATTACAGAAGAAAGCCTCAAAAAAATGGAGAAAAAATACGTGACACTTTGGCCGATTATATGTGGCAAAAGTATAATAACGCTGAACAAGCATAAAAACACACAACTCTTGTATTTTAAATTATATATTGAAATATAAAAATTTATTACAATAAAAACAAACATTTTTTTTTGAAATAACATAAAAAGAGTAATTCATTTTCCCTGGAAACGCTTTCATAAATACTAAACTATAGTTGAACTACATAAAATCTTAAATAAAAGTTTTTAAAAGGTTTATTTATATCTAGTCTTCCTTCTGAAGATCAAAAAGGATTTGAGTAATTTTTGATTTAGCCAATAACTGTTTTTCTTTTAATAAGTTATTAATTTCATTAACAACAAATGTGCCAAATGCAACGTTGGGAACATCGGTTGAAAGTTTTTTTGTAAGGACTTCAACTAATTTATTGGAACTATCACAAATTTCTTTCAAATTGTCTTCGTCCATTTTTCTTTTTTTACGGGAAGTGTTGGCCGATTTTATACCACAATTGGAAGAACTGGTAGAGGTTAATTGTGACAGCTCCAACTCCACTTCGCTCTCAATGATAGAATCATTCAAATCATCATGGTCTGTTAGGATCTCAATATCAGTATACAACTCCTATTAAAAATTATTTTATTATTAGTTTTTATAAAAAAAATGTAAATTAAAAATACCAACATATATTTCTAAACGAAAGACAACTAACTTGCGTTCTATTTCGAACTCATTATATATATAACTAAATTAATTACTGAACGTATAATTTAAATCGGTTGTTAGACTGCAAATCGGTTGTCCTTAACTTGCCCAATACTCACATCAAGACTTTTCTTGTTGAAGTTATTTACGGAAGGTGTTGCTTCATTGGAAGGAATTAAAAACTCCATTGATTGGCTGTATTTCCAGAAAGTTGACATATTTTCTAATGTTTCAGCGCTTTCCCCACTCTTTTTAGCTTTTATGGCTTTCATATGCTCCGAATTAAATTATGTTTTCAAATTATTCCACTTTTTGCAAATATCAGCTAAAAAAATTATATGGAAAAAAAATTTTAAATGCATTGGTGGTCGCAAATTTAATTGGATGTTATGTTATGCCATATTAAATTTACCAGGATCGAATGGAACTTCTGGGCAAAACTCTGAATTAATTTTTAAAGCTAACTCCTCCCAGAAACGAACTTTTTTAAATTTATTTTTATACATGGGTGATTTTACATCCCATATATAAGGCACTTGCTTGACTTCATCAATTAAATAAAAAACTGCCCTTTCCGACCACGCTTTTGCCATTTTTTATAACTTTCAATAAATTTTTCCTATGTATTTAATTTAAAAATGCACATTTATTTTTCTAACGTTTCTAACTGTCAATAATTATGAACAAAAAAATTTTTGTTTACATTTTGTATATTTATTTCCTTCTAACATTAGCTATTTCACTCTTTCAATCTTAGATTAAGAAAAGACGAAAATAAGTGAGTGTCATTACGGCTTTAACGATCATGTGCCTTTAATAAGGAGTGATACAATATGTTACTTATAGAGAGAGGTAAATACAAAATAGTAAAAAAACTAATATAAAGAACCTTATTATGCATGTTAAGATGAGATTTAGAAGAAAGTCGGCTATTAATGATAATGATACCCAACATCTAAGGACTATCCACAAATTCAATGCTGACTCCATTTAATTTAATATTGAAATGAAAGACAAAATAGGATGACATACTAAATCCAATAGATGTGGTAGTTTCAGCAGTATTTAATTTATGTGAGTTTTTTAATATATTTTTATTTTCGAAAAAAATTTATCCTTTTTCAAATCTGTTTTAATTATCATTTTAGCTATCGTGTAGAAGGCATTTGATAAACCATGTATATATTTATCGATTACTGTCTTCTTTTGCAAAGTGTCATGACTATAAACAGCTGTGTTTACAAAACGAATCCCACCATCAAAACAATTTAACCATGTTTGCAACAAGTATATAATTTAATTAGTTTGATAAAAAATTAACTTTAATGAATAAAATGCTGGCAAATTTAGCGAAAAGTAACCATTTTCTATATCGCAATTATACAACAAAAGCGAAAAGAAGTTTACTAAAACAGGATCAGACAAAAATAACTGGTGTGTTTTTTATTTTTAAAAATTGTGAACATGTTGAATATATTTTTTTTACAGTTTTTGAAACAAAACCTTCAAATCCTTCTAAGGAAAGAGTCTACGCATGGGGCTATCAAGAGACTGGTGCTTTGGGCTTGCAAAGTAATATTAAAAAAGCTCAGGAGCGATATACAGAAATGGTTCACCATCCTACTCGCATGCAATTTTCTGTAAATAATGAAATAATTGATATAGCAGCAGGTTATGGCTTTTCAGCATTTGCTGTTAAACGTTCAGATGGTGAAACATTATTTGGCTCTGGAATAAACACTGACTCACAGTTGGGTCTACAAACTAAAGGTCATTCCAAGGATCCAAGAAATTTAGACGTCATAATCTATCCGACTGCTATTAAACTCCCAAGAGTTGAGGGAGAAACCGATGAAGATATGATGATAAAATGCATGTCAGCCGGAAGAGCGCATTTAGTGGTTGTTACAAAAAATGGTACAATTTTTACTATGGGTAATAATGCCTATGGTCAATGTTGTCGCGAAATTATTAAAGACGAAGTATATAAGGGCAGCTCTTTAATATATCGTTTATCTCAGTCAAATATTTGTGGCGAAGAAGACGAAATTATCCAAGTGGTTTGTGGTCAGGATCATACAATGTTTTTAAGTCAACTGGGACGAGTTTACACATGTGGCTGGGGTGCAGATGGCCAAACAGGACAAGGAAATTTCAAAACAACCGGAACAATCTCCCAGGCTTTAGGTGATATATCACAAGAACATATTATTAAATTGGCTTGCTCTTCAGATTGTGTGCTAGCTCTCAACAATAAAGGTGAAGTTTTCGGTTGGGGAAACTCCGAATACGGCCAATTGGATGATTCTGAAAATGCAATAACACAAATAAATACACCACAATATTTAAAATTAACCAAAGGTATTGGTAAATTGAAAGACATAGCAGCAGGGGGTTCTTTTTGTATGGTCCTTAACGAAGATGGTTTGGTCTATACATGGGGCTTTGGAATTCTAGGTTTTGGTCCTTATGTGGAACAAACGTCCAAGCCACAACATCTTTTACCACCGCTTTTTGGCCGAAATGATTTTAGTGATAAAACGTATGTGACCTCTATAGGTTGTGGGGTTTTCCATATGGGTGCTATTAATTCAGATGGTGATCTTTTTATGTGGGGTAAAAATCGATTCGGTCATTTAGGTTTAGGTCATAAGCAAGATCAATTTTTCCCCTTGAAAACAGCAGTTAACGGTAAAGTAACCAAAGTGGCGTTTGGTGTAGATCATACATTGGCCATGTGTAAACCTTTTATGTAATCAAAGTTACATACATAAGTATAATTTATTTGTTATAGTTTAAGTTAATTAATATTCAGAAAAAGAAGATGAAAATAAATACATGAATATCCAATTTTTTGTGTAAGACTGTCTATTATGTAATTAAAGTAAAGAACTAAAATAAATTTATATCGGTTTTAAAATATATCCATTTGATTTTATAATAATGAAAACCAAATATTTTGACAAAATAATAGAGTATAATTTTGCTAATCTTTAATTGCTGCAATTTTGCATATTGTTTGTAATAGCTGATATTACAGTAAAAACATCAAATATTAGAAGTACGAATTTTTGTGATTGTAAATACTTAAACGTTTTGTGATTTTATCAAAAATATATCAAAAAGATTTCATGCATTAATCATGGGTATATAAAAAATGGGCTAAGTCTATTTTAGTGAAGCTACTCAAATCAAAAAAAAAGTTATACAGGGTGAGAGAATTAAAAAATAAGAAAAAATTTTAAAAATTGGCGGTCGCCCTTATTTTCCGAATTATGGGTCTCTGAACTTTTCATATAAAACTGTGATTGTGAACTATATTTTTAAACATATTAGGACAATATGGGTATCATTTTAAAGCTTTTTACGCTTCACTAAAAAATACTTATTCTAAAAAATGTATTGAACGCTAGATGGGTTTTCCATAGGTTTTCTAACTCAAGTTTGAATTTTTGAAAGAAAGAGTAAAATGAGTCATTACTTGCACAATAAAAGTTGCTTAAGGGAAAAAGTCCTTATTAAGAAGTTTTTGTTAAAATTCAATGAACGTTAGCCATCGCCATTGTTGTTAATTTAACTTGTATTGTGAGTTTAAAAAATGTGAAAATGGTACAAAAATGTATTGAACGTTACTTTGGCATTTAGACGGTAACAAAAGTTACCAATAGCGCAGAAGCAGCAACGATATAAAGAAAAGCTAATACCCGATAACGGCCGTAAAAAGCATTCAAGTTAAAAATTAAATATAAATATTTATAAATGATAAAATTTAATTCCTTATTATAAAGTTCAAAAATAAGTGAAACTCTTGGATGTATGCTAATATCTGAAAGAGCTAAGCAATAACTTTATGAACGAAACTGAAGAGCACTTGAGAAAAACGCGAAAGATAATTTTTCGAGACTATAATCATTGTGCGATTTTGTTTGACCGAAAGAAAATCTTTAATAATTTATTATTTACTTTTGTGCTTAAAATTTCTTTCGTGATTCAGCTTATTTCTTAAAGTGAAATAAAATTTCGTAAACATAACATAAATTATTAACATAAATTATTAAAATATTTTAAATAAAAGAAACATAATTTATAAAAAAGTTATGTAAAACATATTTACATTATTTACACGTGCATTGCGTAAGCAGCCATAATATATTAATCAATATCAACTCTGAAATACTATTGCTTACAACTGTTCCTTATACTCCCTTGAATTAATGTTATTGAACAGCACGGCAACTCATACTTTAAACATAGAAAACGACAAAAAGAGAAAGACAGATGCAAAAGAAATTGAACGTATAAAGGTGTCTGGGTGATTCGCGTATTGGGCAATTATTAATAAAATTAATAAAATATTAACCGAGTATATAAAATTTAATAAACTTCAAAAGAAATCTCTTTTTTAATTTGTTACTGCAAAGTGAAAAATTCAAACTATATTAGACCTGTATCAAATTAAAAGTAGTTTCCTAAAAAAGTGAGTCAAAGGAGGAAGGAAAAAATTTTGCAAGTGAAATTTTATTAAAAAATTTAAATTTATAAAAAAGTGTATATAAAAGTACAAAAAAGATTGTAAATAAATCTTTGTTTAATTAAATAAAAGTTCTACAAAAGAAAAATATACGTGAAATTAAAATTCTTATTTTGCATTTTCAGAAGTATTGGCGTCATCAATTGAAGAAATTTAATACTTTAATACTCTGAAATTAATAATATTTCTAAAAATTTTATTATTCTATTGATAAGAATATCTGCCATAATAAATAATATCAAAACTCTTTGGATATAAATTATACAAAAATTAGAAAAATCAGTCTAAAAAGCCTTTTATGTTCATAATGCATTAAAGGGGCTGGGGCTGCTTTTTCATCGACAACGACGAAGGAAAAAACGCATTTTCATCGTAGTTTTGTCTCCGGTAGGTACACACACAAAATATCCGACCACATATATCCAGTTATTTTTTATCCCCATATTGTATCTTGCATATATTCACATTTTCAAAATTTCATACGAGTTCGCTCAAATAATACAAATACTTACGTTATTGGTATTATTCGTGTTACTCCTTGTGCTCCTGTTTTTATGCTTGTTCTCTATTGCTAAATTTAATGCTCTGCTCAATGTTATATTACTTGGATAAAAAAGAAAATACCTATCTTGTTGTTTTTATTTTTGCATTTTGCTCTCGCCCTTATTGACAACAATAATAGCAGCAACAACTTCGTTAAAAAAAACACCACCACCCACCCCATTTTCTTTTACAAGTTCTTTCTTTCAACAAACAAAAATATTTAAATAAAAGTTTCACCTTTTTACAAATGTCCTGTGTCTTGTATTTATGATATTTATATTCACCTCATTGATTTTAAACCACCTTTCCTTACCATATGTTAAATACCTACTAATGTTCTCTTATGGATACCATTACCGTTTTCTACAAACACTCTCTATTTAAATCTCTTTTTAAATGGTATCTATAAGGAAACCGGCAAATGGATTTGTATTACCGTTACACCGGTTTCTTGTCCTTAGTATCCGCAAATAAAATACATACCTATTTCGCTCTTTTTTTATCCCCCATAATCTATTTTGTTTTTCGTTAACAACCCAGTCTTTTTCAACCACCTTTTTCATATATGGTTTATTGTTGTTTTTGTTGTTTTGATTATTTGCCTTTTGATCATTTCTGTTTATTTCTATTTGCCTTATGGTTTGTTATTGTAAACACTAATATTGGAAAATCATACATATACATATGTATGGACATATGTATGTATATACATAAGTATATAGGTATGTATGCACAATTGTTAGTAGAAAAAATATGTTTTATTCATTTGTTTAACATTATTGATTTTGTTATTTACTTGAGAAATAATAAGTACCAAGAGAGTTAATTAATCGAATGGCTATCGAATTTAATATCATTTTATAAAAAAAAAAAACAAAATTGATTTATAAATAAAACACATTATTACCAACAATACGCCAGTAAATCTTATAAGAACTATTTAATCCGTACAAACCTAAGTTCTTAATAAAATTTTTGGGAATTCAAATATTAATTATTTAATATTATGCTAATTACCCATAACGTTTTTTAATAACAATGCAATTTATTTGTTGGGGGAAAGAGCTAGTCCCTATACGTATTTCACTGGTTGCTCAGGCCAGATCATCAGGAAACCTTTTTCCTAATTTTAGGACTAGCTATATAGGGACTAGCTCTTTCCCCCAACAAATAAATTGCATTTTTATTAAAAAACGTTATGGGTAATTAGCATAATATTAAATAAACCTAAGTTCCATTTTGAGCGATGACTTAACCTGTTGGCGTTCACACTAGATATACACTATTATTTTTATTATTTTTTCAATCTATAAAATAAAATAAATCAATAAATCTATAGAATGATTCTATAGTATAAAAACATCAATTTACATCATGGATTTAACAAAGATTTAAAAAGCGTTTATAGGTAAAAAAGATGTATTTAAAAAAATGAATCAGGCCTGTTAGGAGTTCACGTTTATTTTTATAATCGATAATAAACAGCTGCTTTGTTTTGTTGACAATAGGTCCGTTCGAGTACCCAACAATTTTTACTGAACTTTACTATATTTTAGTTTATAAAAGTTCTATTAAATAATTAGCAATTAATCAACTTCTTACTATACAAATTTTTGTGATTACTTTGTAGATTACTTAGAAAGCAAAATCAAACAAAATATTGGCAGAACGAAAACAACGTGTGTGGGCACAGCTTGTTTAAAATTAAAGGTCTGTTTCAGGTGCAAAACAGAACAGTCCGGATTATTCAGTGTAAAAAGAAAATTACGTTGTGAATGTGACCAAGGCGAATTCATACCAGGTGGAGTCGATAGCCCAGCTGATTGTTTTTTGCTCTCATTTTTTTGCTAATGTCTTGTCAAAAAATACATTGTTTCATATCTGCTAATCTAATGTCAAAGTTGCTGTTTTGTTGCAGTTGTTTTCCTACTGCTCACACCTGGTATGAATTCGCCTTGGAATGTGACAAAGTTGTCCAAATTTTTGGAACGGAAAAAAACCACAATTGAACATCTTGAAATATTAATGCCGCATACTTTCTTAATTAAAGTTTATTTTAATGATTTTAGACGCTTAAAATGCATAATGTTTTCAAAACAAATCAATTGCATCATTGACAACAGCTATAAAAAGTTATTATTCAAAAAAAATTTCATTATTTTTTGCAATATGGTAAGCCAAGTAAGTAAGTAAGTATGTTCTCCTCGAACTTTATTTAAAAATCCATACTATATTTTATTTTGACATGTCAAACGGTATGACCCGTACAAACTCCACGATTATTGTGGCATACGCACCCACCCACAGACATTATCGCAAAAATAGCCAAAGTGCATTCAGGAGACCTCAAAACGCATAAGTCTGTCGAAATCCCGACCTCGATTTTTTCACGATTTCTACGTATGGTAAAGTGAAAACAGCTGATGATGATTAAATTCTAGTCCGAACTTAACCAAAGAAAAAGTTCGTACCCCTTTGGACAGGAGATGATAAATTTTACTCTCCTATTTTCTTCGAAACTGCAAAAAAAAAATTGTTATATGGAAGTCTTTTGGACTAATTTGTGAGAGTTCGGACAGTTTTATTATGGAACTGAAACATACCTGAAATTAAAAATTATGATTCATTTAAAAAAAAAAACTTGTGAAAAATTTCAAACGCTCATAGAACAAGTGAATAATTGATATTAAAGCAAGTCAAAAAACTTTTCATCTTTTATTACTAAAAACTTGCAAAGTAGTGAGTATAAAAATAATCAGTATTGCCCATGTTACTCGAGGACTTTTTCTAATTTAACAAGAAACACATTAAATAAGTAAATCAGTTAAGAACTAGTAGGACTCCACCATAATTAAGGTGCTTACTGCGTAAATCTACCACATTGGTTTTTAAGAAATTAACAACACTTATTTTAGTACCCACAGAGTTAAAAGGCAAAAAAAAAAAAACATTGTATAATAGAACAAAACGGTATACTTTTCGCATCAACATTTTATTCGTTTGTTTTTTCTATTGTTTATATTTGCTTATTGTTAACTAATTAACTTGGGAAAATGCTGCATATTTTTATTTATAGAAAAATATGTTAAAAAATATGTTATTAAAGAATGCCGCCTCTATTATAGTTTTATAAATTTTTAATACTCCAGGTGTCTTTTTTTATATTCATCCTAAACATATGCAACTCATTTGTTTGCAATAAAACTCCAATACATGATTTTTAAAGCGTATTTTGTAGTAGAACAGTGGGCGTGGCACCTGCTACACAACGAAAATAATAATTATTATTTATTTAAGAAAAATATGATAGCTCAGGTTTTTCAACTTTGTTAAATGCTTGTAACTATGATGATTAGTACAGCCAAAAATTAGCAGAATTGAGATAACGGGAGTGCCATCTCCCATTTAAAATAAATATTTATTAAATTTTTATGCAATTTACTCGGTTACTAGTGAATGTAGAGGAGACAAATTTGGGGCAGAATTGGAACAGAAATTGCAATGAAAGTTTATATATTTTTATTACTATTAAAATAATTTATTAAAAATAACGAAGACAGTAAATAATTAATTTCATAAATATGCACAAAATACAAAAACACTAGCTAGGACTAAAATAACAAAAATCTTTAAATAAACATCAAAACAATTTAACAAAAACCAATATGTTCAATGTCCTTTTTCATCATCACCAGCAGCCAGCAGCCAACAGCCAGCAATAATATCTGACGGCCCAGCCAAAAAACGTCATTAACATAGCTATCCTAAACCCATTCATTCATGCCACTCATTATTAGTACATAGATGCATGCACTGTGTGAAAAGTTGATTACAAAAATTGTTGTTAATTGTTTGTTGTTGCCGAGTGGATTTAGTGAAGCATCGTTTTCGTTTTGCATACACCACTTTGTTCCTGGAGCATGAGTTTTCAAAAGGTCTGTCTAGTGTTTTTATTTGTTTGTACTCAGGTTTGTGTGTGTATATAGATTTTGTATACGTCTGTATGTATGGTAACGTACAGAAATGTATTAAATGTTGTGTATTGGTTGAAATTCAACCTAATTGGAAAACATTCAATGGGAATTTTAAAAATATTTAAAAATGATTTAAGTAAGTTTTGAGTAAAAAAAGATCTTTTTAATTTTTAAAGCTATTTTATTAAAAACTAAAAATATTAAAGAAATTTCTTTGAGGACGATAAACTCTTTTTAACTACTGTTTTAATTGAATAATAATATTATTATATTGTGTGAAGTTAAATATGTAAGTTACATACATATATACGTTTTTGACGTAAAGACTTACGTAAAACATATTTAACTGTATTACAGACGAGCGACTCGTCTAGAAAATTTGTATGAAAAGCACTCATTTCTTTGAGTGATTCCTATACAAATTTTTTAGACGTGCAGCTCGCTTGTAATACAGAAACCGCACATAAGTGTGAAGTTAAAAATGTATATGACGTAATGCCTTACACACTTAAATATGAATTTTTAAACAATTTAAAAATATTTTTAACAACTTTTTTTTTTTAAATAATAATATTTAAGCAATTTCAAGCCCTACTGAGATAAATGAACATAAATTCATATTATTTTTATTGAACAACAGTTAGCAATTTTTTTTCTCCAAAATAACGTTAAAGTGGCCAAATGGAGAGGTGGCATCAAATACCACCACATGGAGAGTGTTGCTTAGGGTCCCTGCTATTATGCTATATAAGTAGTTTTTCTAAATTGAGTTTAGAAAAAAAAGAGTAAAAAACTCATCTTTTGTACTATATGAAGTCTGTGAAGGATTTTGGCCTAAGTGGGCAAATGGAGATGTGACATCCAATACTAACACATGGAGACTGTTGCCTAGGGTTATAGGTAGCACTCTACTATATACGTATTTAACGTATACTCTGCTTTATACGTATTTAACACACTTAAATATGTTTTACGTAAGTCGTTACGTCAAAAACGTATAAAACTGACATATTTAACTTCACACACATCAGTTTTTAATGAATTTTCATTTTGCTTGTTGACATATCCACCAAGCGAGGAATGAGCCTCGTAATTGAATAAGTTCGATGAGAAAATTATTTATTCAAAAGTTGTGCAAAATTGACCAGAATGCGCCGTAAGAATGAATCCTCAATTCTTTTGCTCAAGTGTGCATTTAACAATGGTTGGGTGCCTCGCTGGTCTAGTAGGTAGTGTTCAAGTCTTTCAGTCCGGAGTTGTGGGTTCGTTTCCCACCAAAGACTCTGGGACTTTTTACTACAAGTTGGCAAGGAACACCAAGAAAGTGTTTGGATATAATCCGGTAGCCTACAACTGGTTAACAATTTATACATAGGTACATCTATGTACATATATATATATAAAAATGAATGTTTGTCTGTATTTCTGTATGTGTGTATGTCCTTTATAGAATCGTAAACTATGCATCTGATCATGTTATGATCTTAAGCAGAGTTCTTGCCCATGAGCTGGCGAAGGTTTCTAAGTTGGTTCGATTAACTTCCGACAGGTGGCACCACGGAAAATTACTCAAAATTAATTAAATCGTAAGCTGTGCATTTGATGATGGTATGATCTTTAGCAAAGTTGTTGCGCATGAACCGACGGAGGTTCCTAAGTTGGTGGGGTTAATTTCCGACAGGTGGCGCCAAAGAAAATGACTCAAAACGAATTAAATCGTAAACTGTGCAATTGATCATGCTTTCCAAAATTCCCATAAGAGCTGCTATTCGCGATATCCATTTCGTTTACCAACTGCACCAGCAACAAAATGTTTAAAATATATTTTATGTACCGAATTTATTTTTCCAAATACGCTTGGTGTTAAATCATTACTTGAACTGCATATGAATTTAATGTTATGTGGTTGACAACAAAGATGAGATAATAAAGGGTAAAAAGGGAAAATATATTCAACAAAGCATAAAGTGTCAGACGCACTGTTCAGAACCTCGGTCTACATAAGCCATAATTTTGGCTTAACAAAAAAAAAAACAATATAAAAAATAATGGTTTTTTACATTTGATGGATAAAAGACCTATGTTAGCTCTTTTTTCTGAAAAAGTGCCGAAGGGAAAATTTTCGCGTTAGATGTAGTCAAATAGAGCTAAAAATAGCTCGAAAAGAGTTAAGTTGGCATCGCTGAATACAACACTAATGTTTGCTTAGGGCCAGCAACGCGGACCGAGTCAGCTAGTACATATATACTTTTAAGTCAAACATTTTTTAGTTATTTCGGCAGAGCATATTTGGTGTGGATGTGCAGCGGGCTGGCTAACATAAAACGCTTTATACCAAGGGCAGACACATATTAAATGAAGATACTCGTATTGGCGAGACCTTAACCTTAGGCAAATGTTATCAATTGCCATAGATTCTGTGACGAGTAATTACCAAGTAAAATTGAGACTTATTTGAATGACACATTAGCATTCGTTAGTGGTCTTGACCGTTTCATTCCTCATTTATACTAGCTGTGCCCACACATGTTGTGTGTGTCCTGTCAATATCCACGCCAAATTTTAAGATTCTTACGTATTTACTTAATATAAAGGGACCCATCCCTGGATAAAATTCTAAAATTTATATAGAATTCTAAAAATTATTGTAAACCTCTGTAAAAGGTGTTTAAAATATTTTAATAACAATATAATTCTACAAAGTAAAAATACAAATCAAATACAAATTTTATTCAATTGGCTATTTGGCAATAAGTAGTAATTCATATTTTGTCATTATTTTAAAAATGCGCCATCTGTTGCGCAACCGAGTTTAAAATATCCCGCTTTCTATTCATATTTTGTAATTATTTTAAAACAGCGCCTGTTGTACAACCATATTTAAAATATACCGCTTTCCAAAATAAAAGATTCCTCAAAGCATGCAATGCCTTTAAAAAAAATCGGCGTACTTTCCCTGCTTTTTCTCCACTTTCTCTTGATAATAAGATATTTTTTGCGGTTAACAAGTCTCCTACATTGGAATCAAGACACTAAGGTACCTCCTCAAAAAATGTTGTTAAAATCCATCCAGCAATTTGTACGTATTGCAGACAGACAGGAAATGTTACTGCATAAATTAAAATTTACATCCTAATTCGCATTTTCAGTTCATTGAAAATTTTCTACCGGCATGAATTGTCCAAATACAATGTTATTTTTGAGTGTATTGTATTATCAAATTGTTTACGTTGTTTTGTGCAAATATTTTAAAATTCATAGTTTATTTTTGTATTTGTTTCTATTTGTGTTTGTGTTTGCTTTTGTTTTTATATGCCGGCAAGTTGTTGTAAATCCAATTGGAGAAGATACACGTTTTACAGATATAAATAAATGGGGTGGTTTAAGAGATAGAAAAACACGAACAAGCAGCAGGCAGTCAGGTATAGTTTTATTTCTTTTATTTTGCATAGACTTAAATTCAACTGTCAAGTGAAACCGATTGCTATAGAATTCTATACATACGTGTGAATGCAGTATGTACAAGGGGTGTGATATGGTAAAATTATGTCTTAAAAACATTTTTGCCAAAGGCCAAGTGAATGAAATTATTTTGGAAATGTAATTTTAGGGGTACGTAAGGAAAAATATTCAATTTAATACTAGCTAAGGATAAATGGGAAGACAGTAAACAAATTAAAGCAAACAAAACAATAATTTAATTTGTTTGTGATGATATTTTACTATTTTTTACTTTACCATACGTAGTATAAGGTAAAGTAGAGTAATCATGAAAAAAATCGAGGTCGGGATTTCGACTGATTTATACTTTTTAAGGTCCCCTGAATTCAGTTTAGCTATTTTCGAGATGATGTCTGTGGGTAAGTGGGTGGGTGGGTGTGTATGCCACTATTTTTGTGGAGTTTGTACAGGTCATACTGTTTGACATATCAAAATGAAATTTAGTATGTGCCTTTGGTATATGGAGATGAAGAGCTGTATAGTTTTTGGGCATAATCGGGAGGGGGCAAGGGGTAGTTTCCTTACCCTCAAATTTTGTAAACGCTCTACAGGTCATACCGTACGACATATTAAAATGAAATTCAGTATGTGCCTTTGCTTTATAGGGATAAGGAATTTTGGCCATAATCGGGAAGGGGCAAGGGGTCGTTTACCTAACACCCCAAAACCGAAAATAATTGATTTTTTGAATATACTTTGAACTTTTATTCTTGATGTAATATATCCATAAAAATATATTTGGTATGGTAAAGTTGAGTGTAGGCCACTCCAGTTTTATTTTTATTGTTTTTACATGATTAAAAATCATTAAATGCTTTAAGGTAACATTAATACTAGGGAGAGTCAATAAATCATTTAAGAAGCACTAAGAAAGTAAATCTCAATTCAATTGTAGAAGAAGGTTCATTTTATTTACAATCGATTGGCTGAGAGAAATTTTCAATTTTTTTTTGTAAATAATAACGGTTAAGTTGGAGTGAACATCTCTATTTCAATTCAGTCATATTTTGGATCAGTATCAGCACATTATTAAGAAGGTTACTTAAGCAAAATTTCAAGATAACTTCTGTAGTTTTTAAGTTACACTATGATAAATATTTACTTTGTATGAGACAGTGAAGCACCTCCTCTGTCACTGTCCAGCCCTATCTACGGAAAGGGCGGCGCTGCTTGGCAGTCCGATACCACAAGACCTTGCAGACTTATCGGGTTGCGACATTAACAGGATAAATGCATTTATCCGGCTTTCTGGATGGTTTTTGCACTAAATCTAAAGTGTGGATCAGCAGGTATCTTCCTGCTCATCCCTCTTTCGGGCGTCACAAAGGGACCCAAGTCGGTTTTCTCTTACACGGAGCCGGCGACCCGTGCAACCTAATCTAACCTAACCTACTTTGTATGGGAGGTCCCCCGGGCGAATAATTGCCTTGTTAATTTCCAACACCTTGTTTTCAATGCTCCCAGAGTATATGGGGACACCAGTCCCCGAGGCTAACATTGGCCTGAAACTTGAAGATAAGAACCTTCGATGTCTGACCAGTGTCTAAGCGACTAGTACCATGGCAACCAGTAGCCCTACAGGCTCTTTGTGGAGTAACGTGGAAGGAAGCCTGATATAGCCCAGTGGACAGTGGGGCAGAATCAAAATATTTTGAAAATAACTCAACCATTTGTAAAAGGCCTGGCCGATTGATTCCAAATTTGTCACGAGCATAGCAAAAGAGCATCTGAGCATAAGTTTTGACGCTGGACATCATCGACATCAAACGAAAATTTAAGAAATCTCAAGCTTTAAAAAAATTTGCAGGTTCATGTCAAATTTTGGATCGATCGGCGTTTCGCACTATAAATGGCTGAGTTATTTCCAAAATATTTTGATTCTGCATTTTGTATAGAATAGATAGATAGATAGATAGATAGATAGACAGATAGATAGACAGACAGTTAGATAGATAGATAGAGAGATAGATAGATAGATAGATAGATAGATAGATAGATAGATAGATAGACAGATAGATAGATAGATAGATAGATAGATAGATAGATAGAGAGATAGATAGATAGATAGATAGATAGATAGATAGATAGATAGATAGATAGATAGATAGATAGATAGATAGATAGATAGATAAATAGATATTAAAATTTATTGTTCAAAAATTTTATACCTAAATTTCTTTTGTAGACTTTGGCGTTTTTTGTTGTTGAATTTCTTACGGTTTCTGTACTTATTTTATCTGGCAACTATGAATATATTTTTATATTATTCAAACCATATTATTAGAAGCATACTTTTAGGAGTAATTAAAAATATATACAAAAATAATTTATTGTATGGGGAGACCCTTTACTTTTTAATTTATAGGTTTTTTTTAGCTTTTTATCTCAGGGGATTTTTTTTTAAAGGGACATAATTGATATCAATACATCCATTTGTTTAATTCCTAATATTTTTGGTTACACTTCGTTTCATGTAAACTTACTTTATGCGCCATTAATTTATTGTTACTATTATTATAGAATTAATTTCTTCCATTTCAACTCCCTTAAAACCCCATATTTTTTCTATGTTTTTTCTTTTTAATCTCTCACGTGATGCTCAATGTTTGCATAAAATATTTTTAAAAATATAATTATTTAGAGGAAAACTTAACTCCAACATATTTTTCAATCGTGGCTGTGTGTGTTATTGTAGTCTGTTGTTATTTTACGTTGTCAACATCATGTCGAAACTTTACAACACTTGGCTTCGCTTTGAATAACAAGTAATGGCGACAACACACTTGTCAACATACTTTGGAAACTAAATAGTCTGACCGACCGACCGAACGACCGATCAGACCAAAACAACAATGTCAACATTAACAAAACAACAATTACAACTAAAAACAAAATTTATAATGAAATAAAAAATAGAAAATAAAAGCTACAAATGTATCTTATAGTAAATATAAAACTTCATAGTACGATTATTAATGTTAATGTGTTTAAGTATGCAACTTAAACAAAACTGCTGAAGTTCATTGGCCAATGGCCACTAACCAGAGTATCGTTAAGTGTGAAAATAGCAAACAATTACCATAAATGAAACTCATGATATAAATTAATAGAAAATTAACAAAAGAAAATTCATAGAGTTTAGTAAACGCGTTTTATTTGTTAATAGAAATCTATACATATAATAAAACTGTAACAGGATCATTTCTGTACATTAAATATTAGTAATCGAAATTGAATACAAAACAGCAATTATTAGATTTTTTATCTGTCTGTCACGTAAAAACTACTGGATCAATTTTAATAAAATTTTGTGAGGAGGTACCTTAGTATTTTGGTTCAAATATAGAATACTTTTTTCCGCAAAAATAAAGAAAATAGAGAAAAAGTACTGAATGTACGCAATTTTACCGATATAAAGCTACAGACTGCAAGCTTGACAGCACATTTTATTTTTGTCAGCGGGATATTTTAAAGGCGATTTAAATTACTCTACAATAATTCTAGAATCTATATATATATAAAAAAAGTTGCATTGTGTTAGAAATTGATGTTCTCTAGAATGCGTGAACTGATTTTGTTTCTGCAAAGTTTATATGAAACGTGACGTCAATACCAAGGTTTTTATGTACAAACGGTCTCTGTATGTATATTGGTTCATGAATTATAGCCGGAATAGTTGGCGAGGTACCGCCCATACAAAGTTAAAAATTATTATCGTGTTCCTGGCGAACTGCAATATATAGCGCCTTGAAACTTTGCAAGAGTAGCCTTTGTGCTAAGGCGCACAGTCTGCCAAAATACAGAATTAATTGCAACAGTAGGCGTGATACCTCCCATACAAAGTGAAAAATTATTATTGTGTATATAGAGAACTATAATAGGTATGGTCTTCAAAGTGGGAACAAGTAAACCCCATACCCATGCGGATACTCTAGAAAAACATAGGCTGAATTGGGACAGTGAGCATTGTAGTTCTAGAGAACTACAATAGGTAGCGCCTTGAAATTTTGCATCAATAATCCCCATACTCAGATACATGGTGTAGAGAAACACAGACTTAATTTGAGTGGAGGGTGTGGTACCTCCTATACAAAGTGAAAAATTATTATCGCGTACCTAGAGAACGACATTAGGTATAGTCTTGCAACTTTGCACAAGTAACCCTCATACTAATGTGCATAGTCTAGCAAAATAAAGACTGGATAAGAATATTGGGAGTGGCACATCCCATGAAAAGTAAAAAATTGTTATCGTGTTGATACGTATAGTCTAGCAAAAAACAGGTTGGATGGAACATTTTTGACTTGAGAATAGCGTGCATTTTCGTGTTAGAATTTGGTCATACTTTTCTTCCAGTGTTTATGGTGTTTTTTGTGGATGGATGTAGCGAAGCGCACCGGGGATAGCTAGTTTTATATAAATTCTAGAATGTTATCCATGGGTTGGAACATCTATATAAAAAAGTACATAAACCACAACTGAAATATTATAAAACTAAAAGCCTTAAAATTTGGTGTGGATTACTTCAAAGCAAAATCGAATAAAATATTATTATTTAAAAATTCAAATATTCTAAATTAAGTATGCTCGAAAGATTTCACAAGATTTAAATTCAAGCGTATATTTTTATTAAAACAAAGTACAAAGCATAGCTTATGTATGGAGTATAATAACAGACAAATTGGCTCTACGGCTTTGGTAGCATACACGCAACATTTTCATGCATAAAATTTTACCGAATATCGAATATAAGCCTAATCTCACATTTTGCGACCTTCGATGCCCAATCCGTGATTTCAATAAAAACAGATCAGTGGTTTCATAACGCCATGTAAATGTAAAAAGTTGTTCTGCCTTAAAGCATTGTATGTAAGTAATGCAGGGGGAATATCGAAGCAGACCACTTCCATAATAGGTCCCTTTTCGACCCCCTTCCGTCCTCTATGATTACAAGCAACCGAAATGTAATTTACGGCAACCTACTTACATTGAGTCATGTGCTTCAACCAGCCTTTAATCTTGACTTTAGTGATTTCAGACTGTCGACTGGTAACTGTTGACCTTCTTTCTCACCACGCAGTCTCTATTAATTTCTAGCAAGGCTCAGTTCCCCCATGTCATCCACCAGTGGCCCTGAGTCTTATGCTAGCCAGTACTGGACATGCACACGAAATATGCGCTGTGCCGTTTCAGCCTCTTTCCTTTCCCCGTCTCCTCTTCTGCCTCTGCCTCTCACTTTTAGGCATGAGCTGTAGAGACTCCGATTCGACGTTGAGGGAACGTTTTGAGGTGCCTGCTTCCGAAACGGATTTGCCTAAGCCCACAGGGCCAGGTGCGTCCAATTCATCCACATTTACCTACATAGCCGCAGGAGTATCTTCATAGACTGACCAGTCCACCCTTTGCGAGATTTCTTTGTCATTCTATTTCGATACCGCAACCGGAATTCCTAAAGGGATTAACCTCTCCAACTCTAACGAGGCTTCCTTGTCCATCCCTATCGAAATATCCCGGTTCAGCATTAATTTAAAAAAATCTATTTTATTAATAAAAAAAAAAAATATTTTTTCAGTTATATTTCGACGAGCTTTTGGGAAAAGTTTAAAATAATCAAACCTGACAAAAATATCGAGTATCGCTGATATTTACCCGACAATAGTTATAATTAAAAGTTGCCTCGGTGGTCTAATAGGTAGTGTGCCAGTCTATCAAGGTTTGATTCCCACCAAAGAGCAAAAAAGAGCTTGAATATAATCTGGGTGCCTACAAATGTTTAACTGCGTTAGCGACTGGTCACGGATCTCCAAGTATTATCTGGCCAAGTTAAAAATCGAGGTATCACAATACTTGCAGACTGTGCCTGGAAAAAGGCTAACATAAAAAGGCTTAGGACCACAGGCAGACACATATTTCAAACGGAGGTGCTGTGGAGACCTTAGTCTTAAACAAATGTTGGCAATTACCATAGACTCTGTGATGAGGAAGAATATCGACATGTATCAGTATGTAAGGTATTTGTAAATTTTCAGTCAGATACCAGGGGGAAATACTGCGTATTTCGATTCGAAAGAAAAATGATTGGAATTTGTACGTCTTTTACATTGTGTTTCGAACAATTTTTCTTTCGAGTGGAAATACGCAGTAACCCCTAGAAATGATTGTGACACCATGGGGGTCGAAAAGCGACGGACCCATGAAGTTAGTATCTTGATTTATATACGATAAAAATATATTTTTATTTTTAGAATTTCGCAAGTTTTCTACCATTTCGTATATGCTCAGAAGTGTTTTTATATGTACGATATGCGAGTAAACTTTACCCTTTACCCCAATTTCAAAAAAATCGATCACCTATCCTCAGATCCCGTTCTCTCTGCGCGGTCACATACAGTAACAAATTTACAAATAAATTCACTTACTGCATACAATAAACTAACTCATATACTATTTTTTATACCAAAAGGTCATAATGTCACTGATACGAGTATCTTTGTTGGCAATTTCTATAACACTTTGGATGACAAATGTACGTATTTTATGTTTTCTATACATTTTTGTTGTTATTTGCAGAATGCACAGTATTCAAATAAATTAAACGATTTTTTTTTTCAATTTGTTATACAGAGATTTTTAAGAACAAAGTAGGGCAAATATTGAGAGTAATATGTATGTATGTATGTGTATGTACGTATATGAGAAAAAAATATTTTTTAAAAAATTTAGTTTTGTTAAAATTATTAAAGTATTAAAAATTTAATATTAATAATTTCTTTTCCAAACTCACTCCCTAAGGCATTTGTGAAGCTTTTTTTTAAGTTTTTTTTTGAGCTGTCAAAAAGCTAAAAAAAAGATTTTTTAACTACAAAAAAGATATATAAAAATGTGATATTTAGTCATTTTAGTCTGTAAAAGAGAATAAAAAACGTATGAATCACTAAACATATGTATCACTAAAAGAGATTTTTATTAAAAAAAAAAAAAATATGGCAGAAAAAATATGGCAACACTGAAATGGCCGGCTGGCCACCCGCCCGCAGCAAGGTATCACGTTCCTACATAAGAAGACCCCCAAACGCAGAAATCAACCCAAAACTTACAAACTTAAAGTCCTGAATTGTATTATTATGTAGAAGCAAACGTAGAACTCAACCCAAATCTTACAACTAAAACCATAAAACACGGTGGATCTAGCGTAATGGTATGGGGCAGGTTTTCTTACTATGATGTAGGACCTACAAAACCACAATAAGAACATTTATGTTGGTATACTCGGGGAAGTAATGCTCCCTTATGCTTCTTAAGAAATACCATTGGTGTGGGTCTTCCAGCAAGATAATCACCCGAAGCACACAAGCAAGCCTGCGGCGACAAAGTGGTTTCGGGACAATAAAGTCAATGTGATGGAATGACCTGCTCAGAGCCCTGACGAATTAAGAATTTATGGACAGATATAAAAAACAGTGTCTCAAATGCAACCCCAACTTACAACGAAGCGCTTTGGACAGCCGTTCGTAATAAAATTCCAAAGGAAAGATATCAAAATTTTGTAAATTCGATGCCAAAACGCTGTGCAGTCGTTATTACGAATAAAAGACATGAAAGAAGGTATTAATTAAAATAAACAAATCATGCTCAACGTAATAAATGCGTCATTTATAATTCTTTTTAATTTGTTCTTAATTTTGTGTTTAATATCAATACAAATTGAAGTGAAGTGCTATTTTTTTGACTGGTTGTTTTTCAAGTTTTTTTTTTTAAATAAAATAAAACAAAATAATTAGCAAAAATAAAATTTATTATTTGATGTTGTTATACAGATTCCTAAGCGTCTTGTGACAAATTTTGAAATATATATCAAAAACCTATAGGAAAATATGTATCGGAGACATATTTTCTTAGGCTTGGTGCTATTTTTTTGACCGCAGCTGTATATATAAAATTGTTGATCATATTTCATATTTGTATCAAAAGATCTTAATCATTTTAGTCAATTATTGCGTTAAATAGTTTTTAATAAATACTAAAAACATCAAAAGATTTTCTACAAACTTTTAAAAGTAAATACGAATAATAATTAAAAAAAAAAAAAATTATTTAATTTATATCCAATTATTGTGAGCAGGTTGATCGATGTATTACCTTCATCTCTAAAGTACTTTTTGTATGTGAAATTATTGGATACTTTTAATTGGGATAAAAGAAAATCTGAAGTGGGCTACCTAATGGAAACAGATATTTTTATGGATATATTACATAAATAATTTAAGTTCAAAGTATATTCGAAGCGAAAAATTAGTTATTTTCGGTTTGGGGTCTTAAGTAAACTACCCCTTGCCCCTTCCCGACTATGTCAAAAATTTATAAAGCTCCTTATCTCCATAAACCAAAGGCACATACTGAATTTAAATTTGATATGTCATACGGTATGACCTGTAGAGCGTTTAGAAAATTTAGGAGTAAGTAAACTACCCCTTTCCCCTTCCCGATTATGCCCAAAATTTACACAACTCTTTATCACTCTATATACCAAAGGCACATACTAAATTTTCGTTGTAATGTCATACGGTGTGACCTGTAGAGCGTTCACAAAATTTGGGGGTAAGGAAATACCCCTTGCGTCCTCCCGATTGTGCCCAAAAACTATACAGCTCTTCATATTCATATACCAAAGCACATATTTAATTTCTTTTTGATATGTCAAACGGTCATACGGTGTGACCTGTAGAGCGTTCACAAAATTTGGGGGTAAGGAAATACCCCTTGCGTCCTCCCGATTGTGCCCAAAAACTATACAGCTCTTCATATTCATATACCAAAGCACATATTTAATTTCTTTTTGATATGTCAAACGGTATGACCTGTGGAGCGTTCACAAAATTTGGGGGTATGGAAACTACCCCATGCCCCCTCCCTATTACGCCCAAAAACTATACAGCTCTTCATATCCATATACCAAAGGCACATACTAAATTTTAGTTTGATATGTCAAACGGTATGAACTGTACAAACATCACAAAAATAGTGACATACCTACCTACCCACCCACAGACATCATCGCGAAAATAGCCAAATTAGATTAAGGAGACCTCTAAACGTATAAATCCGTCGAAACCCCGACTTCGATTTTTTCACGATTACTATACTTTACTACGTATGGCAAACATGTTACCCTATATACATACATTCTTAATATTAAAAATATGTTGTTACATACATGACTTTCATTTTCATAGAAATATTGATTTTTTTTTTAAATATTTCGAAAATTGTTTGCAAAGATTTTTGTAAAAATATTTTTTTGAAAAATTTTTGTAAATTTTATGCGAAAATTTTTTTTCAAAAATTTTTTTGTAAAAATATTTTTTTGCAAATGTTTTGTAAATTTTTGTGTAAACTTTTTTAAAAACTTTTTTAATTTTTAAAAAATAATTTTTTTTTAATATTTAAAAAAAATTTTTTTTTAAATATTATTGAAATTTTTTTTTTTAATTTAGGACCTTCCTGCAATTTATATTGAGTTAGAATGGTTAGAATAAAGCGAGAAAAGCCTTAAAAAAATTTCCTCATATTGACCCCTCCCAAGTGTCTTTTAACCGCTCTTGTTTACCAGTGGGCACCCTGTGGGTCCATTGGCTACTTCTATGTGTATTGCTTTCTATAGTGGTCTTTAATACAAATTAAAGCAGAAAAACCCTACCAACCTAAAAACAAACAAAAATTGCAGGAGGTTATTGACCCCCGAGATCTGTATGCAGTCCTTGCGATCTACCTGTTGCGGTCTAATATTTATTTGACAAAAAAAGCAAAAAAGAATCATTATAGCCGAAAAAATGAAAAAAAACGTGAAAAAATATAGGTGGACGCAGCCTCCAAAGGAATGATCCAATGTTGCTGAATTGCAATCCTAAAATTTTCGAAACTATGCCTGACAGATTGGTGTGTTGAAATTTTTTGTATCTCTTCTGGTGCCTTGGCAAATGACATTACTACCCGAACACGGACAGACGGACATCGCTTAATCAACTTCTATATGTATAAAGATCCAGAATATATATACTTTATGGGGTCGGAAGTGAATATTGTAGAAATTACACACGGAATGACAAACTTATACATATATACCCTTTTCACCTGTGGTGAAGGGTATAATAACAATAAAAATTGTTAAAATATGTTTAAGCAAATGATTCACTTGACTTTTTTTTTAATCTGTTATACCACAAATAACCATATGGATTTAAAAACCATAAATATGGAATGACCTTTCTTATGGTTTTTGAATGGTAACTAATATTTTGTTCTTTCTTTGTTTTGTCTATAATTCTCTTTCCGCCTGTCTGATTTGCTGAGGTTTCCTACTAATACTTTTTTTAATTGTTTATTAATATCAATATGTTATGTTATTTCTGAGTTGCTTGTTGTTCTTTTGAAAAAAAATATTCTATAAATACATGTTACATATGTATGTATGTGTAAAGAGTAATTGAAGTAAAGAAAATTATTTATAATAAAAATGTCAAAAAACATTAAAGGATTTTTTTCCATAATTTGAGTAAACAAGTGTAGACGTAAGCCAGTCTATATAAGCGTATTTTTTATGGAACCAAAAAAACGATCTTAGAACTTTCATGCTTGAACTGAATATTGAGTTTGATGAGTTCTTGAGCACCTTGCATTCGGGTGCAGTACGGGGTCATACCACAATGAATATAGGGAGATTTTATATTCAATTGCAATGCAACTTAATTACAGTAAATTATAAATAAATCAGTCAAGTGCGAGTTACCAACTCGCGTTCCGTACTATGTTTAGTAGGCCTTTATAAATTCAAGTTGTTAATTTTTTCATGTCTTATGGCCTTTATTTTTAAAATCAAAGTCCTATTCGCTAAAATTGCATCGCTATTGGGCCACCCTTTAAATTTTAGGAATTGTTGTTATAACGGCCATGGTAATACACTTTATATAAAAATATCAGGCCTACCTATCGCGGTTCAAAACGGTACGTTAAAAACATGTCACTGATGGATCACCCTTTAGTATTTAGCAATTGTTACAGCTGCCGAAGTACAACATCTACTGTAAATAATTCAAGAGTCTATTTAATACGGTTAAAAAAATAAGGCTATTTAAGTAAAAATCATGTCTATGTCGGAACACCCTTTAATTTTGTTAATTGTTATAACGGCCGTGGAAATTCTTTTTCTTTGAATATATCAAGAGTTTACCTATTACGATTAAAAAATAAGTCACTATCCGTGAAAAACATATCATTGTCGGAACACCCTTTAATTTTTAGCAATTGTCATATCGGCCGTGGCAACACATCTTCTGTAAAAAAATTTACGGTTCAAGCAATAAGGCGTTATACATAAGAATCACGTCACTGTCGTAATTTTTAATTAAATTTAAAATTAAAGGGTGTAATTTTTAATATTTTTTATAGTGGCCATAGTAATAAACCTCCTGTAAAAACTTCAAGAGTTTACTTATTATCGTTAAAAACTTAGGCCATATACACGCAAAACACGCCACTCTCGGAACACCCTTTAATTTTAAGGTTTAATTTTATATGCTTGTTTATAAAGCGAACATAGAGTTAATTACTGTCTGCAAATTTTAAGTGGTTGCCTCCTATAGGTTAAGAAATAAAAGCAAATAACACGTCACTTTCAGAACATTCTATAAGTTTTAGTATTTGTTGCTATAGTGGCCACAGTTATACACCTTCTGTTAAAACTTCAAGAGTCTACCTATTATTATTCAAAACTTAGGCCTTATACATGCAAATAACGCCACTATCGGAACACCCTTTAATTTTTAGGTTTATTTTTTTAGACATGTTTATATAGCGAACTTAGTTTTAATTACTGCTTGTATATTTTTAGTGTATTCCTACTACAGTTCTAGAAATAAGAAGATATTCGTGGATAACACCTCTCTATCGGAACACCCTATAAGTTTTAGTATTTGTTGCTATAGCGGCAACAACTATACATCATCTTTGAAAATTTCAAGAGTCTACCTATCACTGTTCCAGAGATAAAAGGCGCTGACAGACGGACAGACATTGTAGCGAAAACAAAAGGGTTACGTTTTTACCCTTTGGGTACGGAACCCTAAAAAGGTAAACTACTGACTACGGTTTTATAACCGTGCAAACAGGTATCGGATAAACGCTCAAACTGTGGTTAAAGTCACCTGCTTATAACTACATTTCATATCGTAGCTAGGCGACATTTCAAAAATGTAATTTTTCATACAATTTGTTTCATGAATTATTCTTTTGTTAGTAACAAATGTGGCGAAAGAAGCGGTAATGACTACAATTTTTAATTATTTTTAAAAATTCGTTACATACAACTCTTGTTTTTTCAATGTAAAGGGTTACTTGTGCAAAGTTTCAAGACTCTATCTATTGTAGTTCTCTAGCTACACGATAATTATTTTTCACTTTGTATGGGAGGTACCACACCCACCGTCGCAATCCAGTCTGTGTTTTTTTAGGCTATGCAGATTAGTATGAGGGTTACATGTGTAAAGTTTCAAGACTCCACCTAATTCAGATCTCCAGGTAGACGATAACAATTGTTCACTTTGTGTGGGAAGTACCACGCCCACTATTCTAATCCAGCCTGTGTTTCGCTAAACTATGTAAAGGGTTTTTCAATAAGAGCGCTACAAAGCGCCCAATTCAAGAACATACCTACGCTTGAGAACGACGTGTGAGAGACAAATTTGGGCTTTCTTCAACTGAAGCCTTAGCGGCAGCAATATTCTCGACACTACGGGCACTTCTTTGTCTCACTGGCACGGGAACATTTTGTACTGTGCCTGTGGATTCAAATTTTTCCACTAAACGCTCAATTGTTGATCTGCTAGGACGATTATGACGACCATAAATTGGACGTAGCGCTCTTAACGTTGAGGAAACAGACTCCGAATTTCGGTAGAAAACTTCGGCTCGTTGTTGGCTCGTATATCTTTCCATCATGAAATGGCAAACCTTACTGAAGAGAAATGTCAAAAGAGCGGCAAGAAATATGGCGTTGTCTGCTGTCCCTGTCGCTCTATTTTTGTAGCGTCCCTTGTTGAAAAACCCCTTATAATAATAAGTTTTACTGGTGCAAAATTTCAAAGACCTACCTATTATAGTTCTCTAGCTACTTAAAAAGTGGTTAACTTTATGTTTCAATCTGAAGAAAGCTGTTACTAAATAATTTAAATTTTGGATTTCTCAAAACTTTATTATATAATTTTATAAACGCTTGAAATGTTAATAAATATTTGTTAGAATAATTTACAGTCACTCTGTAATTCTTTTTATTTTGTGTTTTTAGTTTATTAAATACTTAAGGCAAAGGTCGTTTAGTATTTATAGATTTATTAAATTACATTTTGAAATATGTAAAGTATTTTTTTTTTTGTGTAAAATAATTATTATTTTAATATTTGACTCATAAATCATGCAGTACACGCTTCAAAAGATGAATAAATTAAGCTGAGCATATGATTTTGAAAGTTTGTTAAACATGTTTTACTACAGTTAAATTGCATTTAAAAACATACAAAATTAACGTAAATTTAATAATTTAAAAACAATCTAAACTTAAGAAACATTTATACTTAATTAAATGTGTGTGAAGATAAATTCAAATTTAACTAGCAGAGACAAAAACCACATTTCTTAACAGAGCTCATTTTGCAGTCAACAGAGCACTGTTATACGTATAACATTCACTGTAATTAATAATTCAATTATTCTAGAGGCTCCAACTTGGAATCGGAAGAGGTTCCATATAAAAAAACACATGGGGATGTTGCTCCAAGGGATACTTTTTTTAACTAAAATATTAGAATTTCCAAAATAACTTAAGAAAAGCTACAAAAAGAGTTTAGATTTGGAAATATCTTAAGAGGATTTTTGGTTATTATGGAAAAATAGGGATGGGTACCATATACCCACTATATAGAAAAGTTGCTCCAAGGGGTGCATAATGAAACTGTATTAGTGGAATTCCTGAAATAATTTGGAACTTTTTTAAAATGAATTTGAAAAAAGTAGTTTTTGGTAGCAATTTCTTGAGAGGATTTTTGGATATTATGGAAAAATAGGGATGGGTACCATATACCCACTATATAGAAAAGTTGCTTCAAGGGGTGCATAATGAAACTGTATTAGTGGAATTCCTGAAATAATTTTGGAACTTTTTTAAAATGAATTTGAAAAAAGTAGTTTTTGGTACAAAATTCTTGAGAGGATTTTTGGTTAATATGGAAAAATAGGGATGGGTACCATATACCCACTATATAGAAAAGTTGCTCCAAGGGGTGCATAATGAAACTGTATTAGTGGAATTCCTGAAATAATTTTGGAACTTTTTTAAAATGAATTTGAAAAAAGTAGTTTTTGGTAGAAATTTCTTGAGAGGATTTTTGGTTATTATGGAAAAATAGGGATGGGTACCATATACCCACTATATAGAAAAGTTGCTCCAAGGGGTGCATAATGAAACTGTATTAGTGGAATTCCTGAAATAATTTTGGAACTTTTTTAAAATGAATTTGAAAAAAGTAACTTTTGCTACAAATTCATTGAACGGATTTTTTGGTCATTATGGAAAAATAGGGATGGGTACCATATACCCACTATATAGAAAAGTTGCTCCAAGGGGTGCATAATGAAACTGTATTAGTGGAATTCCTGAAATAATTTTGGAACTTTTTTAAAATGAATTTGAAAAAAGTAACTTTTGCTTCAAATTCATTGAAAGCATTTTTTGGTCATTATGGAAAAATAGGGATGGGTACCATATACCCACTATATGGAAAAGTTGCTCCCAGGGGTGCATAATGAAACTGTATTAGTGGAGTTCCTGAAATAATTTTGGAACTTTTTTAAAATGAATTTGAAAAAAGTAAGTTTTGTTACAAATTCATTGAAAGCATTTCTTGGTCATTATGGAAAAATAGGGATGGGTACCATATACCCACTATATAGAAAAGTTGCTCCAAGGGGTGCATAATGAAACTGTATTAGTGGAATTCCTGAAATAATTTTGAAACTTTTTTAAAATGAATTTGAAAAAAGTAACTTTTGCTACAAATTCATTGAACGGATTTTTTGGTCATTATGGAAAAATAGGGATGGGTACCATATACCCACTATATAGAAAAGTTGCTCCAAGGGGTGCATAATGAAACTGTATTAGTGGAATTCCTGAAATAATTTTGGAACTTTTTTAAAAGAATTTGAAAAAAGTAACTTTTGCTTCAAATTCATTGAAAGCATTTTTTGGTCATTATGGAAAAATAGGGATGGGTACCATATACCCACTATATGGAAAAGTTGCTTCCAGGGGTGCATAATGAAACTGTATTAGTGGAATTCCTGAAATAATTTTGGAACTTTTTTAAAATGAATTTGAAAAAAGTAACTTTTGCTACAAATTCATTGAACGGATTTTTTGGTCATTATGGAAAAATAGGGATGGGTACCATATACCCACTATATAGAAAAGTTGCTCCAAGGGGTGCATAATGAAACTGTATTAGTGGAATTCCTGAAATAATTTTGGAACTTTTTTAAAATGAATTTGAAAAAAGTAGTTTTTGGTAGAAATTTCTTGAGAGGATTTTTGGTTATTATGGAAAAATAGGGATGGGTACCATATACCCACTATATAGAAAAGTTGCTCCAAGGGGTGCATAATGAAACTGTATTAGTGGAATTCCTGAAATAATTTGGAACTTTTTTAAAATGAATTTGAAAAAAGTAGTTTTTGGTAGAAATTTCTTGAGAGGATTTTTGGTTATTATGGAAAAATAGGGATGGGTACCATATACCCACTATATAGAAAAGTTGCTCCAAGGGGTGCATAATGAAACTGTATTAGTGGAATTCCTGAAATAATTTTGGAACTTTTTTAAAATGAATTTGAAAAAAGTAGTTTTTGGTAGCAATTTCTTGAGAGGATTTTTGGATATTATGGAAAAATACGGATGGGTACCATATACCCACTATATAGAAAATTTGCTCCAAGGGGTGCATAATGAAACTGTATTAGTGGAATTCCTGAAATAATTTTGGAACTTTTTTGAAATGAATTTGAAAAAAGTAGTTTTTGGTAGCAATTTCTTGAGAGGATTTTTGGATATTATGGAAAAATAGGGATGGGTACCATATACCCACTATATAGAAAAGTTGCTCCAAGGGGTGCATAATGAAACTGTATTAGTGGAATTCCTGAAATAATTTTGGAACTTTTTTAAAATGAATTTGAAAAAAGTAGTTTTTGGTAGCAATTTCTTGAGAGGATTTTTGGATATTATGGAAAAATATGGATGGGTACCATATACCCACTATATAGAAAATTTGCTCCAAGGGGTGCATAATGAAACTGTATTAGTGGAATTCCTGAAATAATTTTGGAACTTTTTTAAAATGAATTTGGAAAAAGTAGTTTTTGGTAGCAATTTCTTGAGAGGATTTTTGGATATTATGGAAAAATACGGATGGGTACCATATACCCACTATATGGAAAATTTGCTCCAAGGGGTGCATAATGAAACTGTATTAGTGGAATTCCTGAAATAATTTTGGAACTTTTTTGAAATGAATTTGAAAAAAGTAACTTTTGCTTCAAATGCATTGAAAGCATTTTTTGGTCATTATGGAAAAATAGGGATGGGTACCATATACCCACTATATAGAAAAGTTGCTCCAAGGGGTGCATGATGAAACTGTATTAGTGGAATTACTGAAATAATTTTGGCACTTTTTTAAATAAT